>JAJJWX010004480.1:1200000-1800000 GCA_023529315.1 Papaver bracteatum
TTGGTCCCACATGCCAAGCCAAACCGCACCTAGCCAAGCTATCCACACCATGCGCCCAAGGCAAACCCTTGACCCCACATGCCAAGCCAAACCGCACCTAGACAAGCTATCCACGCCATGCGCCCATGGAAAACCCTTGGCCCCACAGGACAAGCCAAAACCGCACCTAGCCAAGCTATCCGCGCCATGCGCCTTTAGCAAACCCTTGGCCCCACATGCCAGGCCAAGCGCCCCCTGCCTTGGTCCTAGCCGCGCCACCATGCTGGCCTTCGCTACACGGCTACCAAACCGAAAACGTTCAACAATCCATGGGTTACCTTCAATCCCAAGAGCAAATCCTAGCCGTTCAAGGTTACCAGACAACGCATGGTAACCTTTGGCCCAAAAACCTAAGTTTGGCCATGCCAAACAATTCCATGCCAACCTAGCCGCGCCACCATGCTGGCCTTCCCTACGCGGCTACCAAAACGAAGGCATGCAACAATCAACGCTTTCCTTCGATCCCAGGAGCAAATCCTATCCATCCAAGGTTATCAGACAACGCATGGTAACCTTTGGCCCGAAAATCTAAGTTTGGCCATGCCAACCTAGCCGTGCCACCATTCCATGCCAATGGCATGCCAACTTAGCCGCACCACGCTATACTGGCCTTCCTTATACGGCCACCAACGAACGAAAGCGTGCGACGATCAACTGCTACCTTTCCTCTTAAGATGTAAGATTTCGACCGTCGAAGGTCACCAATATACCAAGTCTTCCAAGCTTGACTTGCCAGGAAACAACAACATGCCACGTGTTTTCCACAAAAATATTCGAGACATCAAATATATATCACAAACTGGGGGATCCTCTTTGGGTATTGGTTTGACGGTTTACAGCGTACGACGTACACTACGCCCATCATAAGGAAATGTCATAAGGGTGAGGCGGTTTGTAAATATAGGGAGTTGATGGTGAAATGCTCGACATCAATTCCATGCATTAGCGTCTTTATGGAACATTAATTCTATACATTAACAGTTTTATGGAACATCAATTCCACGCATACAGTTATCACCTCCTCCCATTTACTTACCCATTTATCTATCCCTTAATGAGACCAGAGTACGTTTCACTTCGACTTGTATAAATAGGTCTTACCTATTTCCACAGAACAACAAGTTCATTCGGGAATATACAACACTCAGAAAATACTTGCTAGATTACCATTTGTTAGCCTTCCCACTTTTTTGATACGATTCGTAGTAACACAACTACTCTTCCAGAATCATCTATTCTGGTCTCATCACTTTCCTTGCTTCCCTCCCCAAAACCAACCCATTCTCCTCCACTTTGTGACCGAAGCAAGTCCGGAACGACCATTTCTTGATTTAGGATGGATTTGTACAAATTGATCTCTCGAATCTAAAGTACTCCATTGCAGTACATTGTTTAGGGTTTAAATTGTTTCTCACCCGTAAATCCAAAATTACCGAAATCAGCTAAAACTATTTTCACCTACAAACAACAGGTTAAGCTCATTTGAACTGCATTTCCCCTCTCACGTGTGCTAGCTATCTCACATGTATATGTCGATCATGTGTACGTAGTCAGTTTATAAATACACACTTATTGTGTGTTGTCTTTGTAATTAGGAGTGTACATCTGGCCGGGCAGGCCAGCCCAAGCCCGATTATAGCACAGGTCGGGCCAGACGGGCTTTTAGTTCTTACTACCCATTAAGTTTAACAGGCCGGGCCGAGCAATAGCAAAAATTTAATGCTCATGGCCTGACCATGCCCATGAAACAATACAGGCCAGGTCGGGCTGGGCAACCCTCGGGCCCAAGAGATAATTCAAAATTTTAAAGTATATAGGTCTTCTTTTTTGGCTTGATGAATGATGATATATCAGTAACTCGTTCAAATGATAATTCAAGCAATTCATATTCATTATTGTGTAATGTAATTCAGAATTTGTTATAACCCCAATAAATTATCCAAATATGAAATTTAAGTTCTTGATAAATCCATCACACTAGTAGAAAACTTTATTCCAGGTTATCTGCAGTCACGCAGGTCGGGTAACTAAACAGGCTACCGGGCAAGCTAACGGGCCGGACTCCAATATTTGAACAAAAACCCGGGTCCGCCCACTTAATGATCGGGCAGGCCAGGCTAGCCCATGACAGGATGTCGGGTGCCCATGGGCTCCTTCGGACCCAGGCGGTACATGGAAGGCTTCAGGCTTCCGGGCATTCTGTACACCCCTATTTGTAATATTAGTTTTATCTTCTCTGTAAGAAACAATGAATGTTTTGTGTGGTTGATACAATGGCACTATTAATTGTCTTGGAAGCCTCACGAGTAAAAAGTCTTGAGCTACTTATGTCATAAGATAGGGCATATATTCCACCATCACTATGTAAAGAACCAGGTTGCACTGTCGTGCGAATTCTAAAAAGATTTAGCTCAAGCATATTTGGAGCATTAAGACAAAATCTGGCTAGAGATAGGGTCTATTTTGGAGTTTGGTATCGCTCAAGTGTTTTTGGTAATCTATGAGCAGAACCAATTGTAATGGAGTTGCTTTGTTAAAGTCAGGTGTAAGACATCCGGCCAGAAACCAATCGAAAGTATTTTACTTGACAATTGATTAAACTTGATATCCCTGACAAGATTGTAAATTGCTTTATTATTGAACTCTATTATTGGGGCTATGGGGGAGACTGTTTTTGGGGGCTATTTTACTAAGTGGAGCCTAAATGTTATAGGGGGAGATCACATTTGTGTAAAAATTCTAAAATACCCTCTATAATTTTAATTTATTCCCTTTATACCCTCTCATTAACTACCTAATTTAATAAAAAAAAAAAAAAAACTGAAAAAAAACGGAAGACATTAAAACAAAACAAAAAACGTCACCCCATTTTCTTGTTTCTTCTTCTTCTTCTTCTTTTCTTCTTCTTTCCTTCTTCTTATTTTCTTCTTCCATTGAACATTGTTCAACGATTAATCGTCAATTCAAAAAAAAATCGTCGCCGATTAAACTCATTCTATAAAACCATGAAGCCGAAGGAAAATCTAGGTCAATCCCAGTCGAATCAACCTCCGACTGAAGCAGAGAAACCAACTTCATCCACTGAAGATGAAAGTGAAGATCAAGAGAAAGTGAATGCAGGAGTTCCAGCAGCCGCCGAATCTCCTGTTATGACAACAATAAGGTAATAATTTAAAAACCTAGTCTTTATTTAAGCGTTTCGTTGATTAATCAGTTGGTTTCAAAAAAAAATTGTCTGAAAAAACGGTTTTCGAAAATGCTTATGGCTGGGAGTTCTTGTATTTCCAGCCGTAAATAAGTATAATGGTTGGGAATTGTCGATTTCCCAGCCGTTTATAAATTACACGGTTGGGAAATATAAGAACTCCCAGCCGTAACTAGATCGACGTGTACGAGATGGAACATTCCTAGCCGTAACCATTAGTATATGGTTGGGATATTCCTAGCCGTATGTTCTCCTGTGTTCATATTTTTTTAGTTGTTCTAGTGTTACGTATAGGTTTTCCCAACCATAGATTTTTTTCCTGACATTAATATCCAGTTTCCTAGACGTTTTTTTTTTATCACGTCTTGGAATTTCCTAGGCGTATTGGTGCCCTGTGTTGTACTGTGAACTAGCAATACATAGTCGTATAGGTTTTCCTATCCGTAATTATTTTTGTGTCTTGGATTATCCAACTTTCCTAGCCGTGGTTTTGGCTTGTTATGAGTTGTGAACTAGAAATATAACAACGTATAGGTTATCCATCCATAATTCTGGTTTCGGCTAGGTATATTACTAATTTCCCATCCGTAATTTGGCTGTCGGCTTGGTCGATAAAAACTTTCCTATCCGTAATATTTTGCGTCTTGGACTCTCCATTTTTCCTAGCCGTGTTTGTTGTTTCAGTTTGGTTCTATCTAATTTTTCCAAACGTATTTTTTATATACTTTTGGTTTTCTTGCCTTGTTTGTCTTAGAACAGAGGGAAAGAAAATATCCCAAGAAGTAACACCTACTAGTGACCCGACTCCGCAACCTCGTCACTCAAAACCATTGGGTGCATACGCAAGGAAAGCCATCGAAGTTGTGACTGCTGGAGAAAGGGAAGGTGGTGGAGATGGAGTTGGAGTCACTGGAGGAACTGAAGTTGGAGTTGCCGAGGGAACTGAAGTTTCTATTATTAAAGGAATTGAAGTTGTTGGCACTTCTAGTGGTGGTGGAAATGAAGGTGTACTTGTTGTTACCGGAGGTACAGAAGTTGGCACTTATAGTGGTGCTGCTGGTATTGATAAAGGTAAATCCGTAGTCGAGGAGGGCAAAGAGGATGGAAATAAAGAGGGAAAGAAGAAGTATAAACCTAAGAGATCGCCAAGAGAAGTAATTGATGCGATGGAGCCTTTACCTCCAAAAAGGAATGGGAGACCTTGGGGTGAGCCAAGAGATCGTTCCGTCTTGATTGGATATACTTCTTCATGGGATGCTAGGGTTTGTGGCACAAAGGTAATAAATCAAATTACATATATGTTATATTCATTTTGTTATGGATTATTATTTTTACAACCAATTTTTTTTTTTTGGTAGTTTCCAGATAAAGCTGTCCCAAAACTAAAGCACCAACAAGCAAAGTTTTGTCCGTTGGACGATGAACATCCAGATGTGCAAGTTTTGGTCAAAGCTTCGGGGTTATGGTCTGGAATCGATGCTTTGCATAAGACATATGATGTTGTCACAGTTTGTGGTTTTAGAGAAAGATTTTGGCCCGAAACAATGACTTTTCACCTCCCATTCGGAGAGATAACTGTCACTCCGGATGACGTAAAGCAAATCACTGGTCTAGCTTTGGAAAGAAAGGCGGTGTTTGAGGGTTTCAACAATTCCATGCCTTTTGATGATCTTTGTGCCTTAGCGAAGAACTGTCTTGGGTGGGGCAAAGATAAAGCGGAAGAAGAGATTAAGATAGGGTCTGGAGCACCTCCTAGATCTAAGAAAAAATTTAGTGCACTGGGCGTACTAAGTGAAGCAGTTAATATGTCAAGGAAGATTAATTTGGGTCGTCTGAAGGATAAGTTTGGGGATTCTAAACGCAAGACGGATAGGGGATTGGTGGTGATGGACGCAGAAAGAGCTAGACATACGGCTATAGCTTACTTGTTGCATGCTCTTGGGACCGTCCTTTTTCCCGATTTCTCAGGAAATAAGGTAAATGCATGTTACTTGCAGTGGTTGAAGACTCTCAGTCTCGATGAGAAAACAAACGAGGTACCTAAGTACTCGTGGGCCACCGCACTCCTTGCTGATGTGTTGGAATGTCTTTGCAAAGCTTCTAGATGGAATGAAACAAAAATTACAGGATATGTTGCTCTTATCCATGTATCTTTTTTTTTTAATATAACAAATGTTTATTTGTTTTACTTTTATATACTGATTTGTATGTAATAACTTGTTTATAAACAAAAATTTTATTTTTTGCCGTAGTCATGGGCTTACAACCATTTTAAAAACTTGAGGCCTACTCAGAATACAGACTGGCCTCTAGATAAACCTACAGGAGGGAGATACCCCTTTGTAGGGACCTAACACAAGGAAAAAGAGACGGAAATGGTCGACATGAGGAAAAAATTGGATGATTTGACAATTAAAGATGTGGTTTTTTGATCCATATTTGAAACTTGATGAGGATGGGGAAGAGGAAGTTGGTGATATAGTATTTTATGATGTGGAAACCTATACGGGACCTTTGTTTCATGCAACCGGGTTCGTCATTTTAGATCCGCGTAGAACGCTCCGCCAAATCGGTATTGTCCAGAAAATTGTCCCTGAAGAGACTCGTTTTAGACTGAGCGTAGCCACTTCACAATTTAAGGACAAACATGTGAAATTGAATTATGAAAATGCACCGGTGATCGACCATTGGAATGCTCGTTCCGAAGAACTAAACCAAATGTGCAGAAGACTCCTTGAAGCAGAACATGGTACTTCCCAAGCGGATGCGAACTACATAGAATGGTATGGAGAGTGGGCTCATGTATAAAATTTGGATCCGGAGGCGCAGAAACATTTCAAGAATGCAGAGAAAGAGAGTACAAAGACATCAAGGAGTGAAAAAAATGATTGGCAGAAGATGGTGGTACGTATAACACTAATTATGTTTGTATGTGATGTTTTTTTTAATTATCTATGAATAATAGGAGAGCGTGTGTTTGATATGAAACAAATAGGTCGACCGAGTTAATTGGGTGGCCAATGACCTCAGCCGTATGATTAATTTGGGTGAGGATATAATGGTAGCTGAACTCAGATTGATGCGGAATCGAGTTAGAGGCGTAATAATCCCCGAGAAAGGAGGTTTATATCCGGATGAAGCATAAAGACCAAGGAGAACTAAAAGGGCTAGGTCTCCTTCTTCTAACGATGACTCGGACACTCCGCCCCATGACCAAGTTCCATCTAAGCAACGAGAAGCCGGCCGAGGTGGTAGAGGTAAAATAGGTGGAGAAAGTGCTCGAGGTGCTCGAGGTGAAAAAGGTCGAGGTAGTGTTGCAAAAGGTGGCACAAGTGCTCGAGGTGGACGTGGTGGAGGTAAAAAGGCTCCAACTCAAGGTGGCAGCGGTCGAGGTAGAAAATCTAGAGTTATAGAAGAAGTTATGGAACCTCAGGCAAGGGACGACGTGGATGACTTTTTGGAAACCACTTCGGAAGAGGGATCAAGTGAAAGTGAATGACTATTTATTTTTCATTATATTACTTCATTTCATGGAACAATTATTATCTAACACTTTGGTCTATTTACTTTTTTTGTGGTTTGGTTTTGGATTTGGATGAATTTTTAAATTTATTAATGAATGTTAGTCTTTACAATTGTCTAATCTAAGAAAACTGAGGAATCAATCATAATTCACTAAATTTCTGTGCACTTTCGGCTAGGTCGATCCTTCACATAACCAAGCCGTAAGTGCATATAATCCTTTTCAAATATACTTGCACAGAATTGCGGATGGAAAGTCCCGACCGCTAATGGAAAACGGTTAGGAATTACCTGGCCGTATGTTTCTCTGGATACTAAAAATTTAACTGAACCTCTGTTACGGCTAATTTTCCGAGCCGTTATTTTGTTTGCGGTTGGCATTCCTAGCCGTAAAACTAACAAAACTTTGCATCTCTGATTTACGGCTTGGTTACATTTGTAATTCCTAGCCGTAAACAAATTACGTCTAGGAAATTCATATATATACGGGCCGTAATTATGACAAAGAAAAAAACTAAGTTTTACGGATTGAACCACAGAGCCATAAATATGACACACCACAATTCTAGAGTTTATACAGAATAACGGCTGGGTCTACCCACCTATGTACAAGCCGTAAATGCCTATAATTATGAATACCACAGCATATCGGCTAGTGTTTTGAATTTTGAAAAAATAGATCCGTTTGAAGACTGATCTATAGAAGGTTTTAGCTGTTCAACCACTTATTTAAACTTCAAATAACTCCACCTCCATATAACCACCCATTCCAAAACAAAATCAAACCTTCTACACCTTCTACATCAATAATCTCCGCCAAAACTTCTAGAAACTCAATGCAATGTACTCAAAGGATAAACCCAACTTCACTTTGGAAGAAGACTTAACTCTTTGCAAAAAATTTGTACTATGCTATCCAAAGAAGGGACAAGAACGAAAGCAAGGTGGTTTAGCCAGTAAATCGTATTGAAGTAATATTTTTGAGAATTTTTGTAGTGAAACAGGTAACACTAATAACCGCGATGGGGTTGAATTGTATCTTCGATTTTCAGACATACGCAAAAATGTGGATGGATATATGCCTTTACGTCGTATGTGCAACCAACTTCGACTTAGAGGTGAGACTGATAGAGAAGTCGCGGCTCAAGTTAAGAAGGAATGGAGAAAATGGAAAGGTTATGATTTCAACTTGGAAGCTCAATTCGCCATCATCAAATACTTCTTAATAAATCGAAAGGGATGGTATTAAAACCAACTTTATAATGGGGATCTATTAAGTATGTAATGGGTTTTATTGTGGTCTAATTAATGAAAGTATTACTAATTTTCATGTTGAAAATGCAAAATTTCTCAGCTTATAGATTCAATTACGGACGGGAAATATAAGAATTCCCAGCCGTAAAACAGACTTAGGAGATTCTCGTTGAATAACGGCTGGAAGTTCTTAACTTCCCATCCGTTGTTAGTGTTTACGGCTTGGAAGTCATCATATCCAAGCCGTAATAAATATGTTACGGCTGGATCAACACAATTTCCCGGTCGTAGCAGCAACAAATTCTAGATTTTTTCAGATTTTTTGACGGATTTGAATCGATGTTGGGAGTTCGTTATAAGCTTCTTGAGTTTTGTGATGAAGGGTTTTATCATTTTGCTTCAAAAAAATTCAAAATAATTTCACCAAAATCATCATTTTTCCTTCTTTAAAACTCAAGTTTTGATTTGCAAAAAAAATATGTTTTAATTAGTCTAATTGATTCACTAAGACTGATTAGTTTAGCTTAATCAAGTTAATTAACACTAATCAAATTAAGGGTAGATTAGACATTACAAAAAATAATGGATAAGGGGTGCTATGGGTTGTTATTTCATGACCCCAAATAGCACCCAAAAACCCAGCCGTGGATAGCCCCAATAATAGGTTCTTATTATTGTTGAGAGCTAAACAGTAAACACCACCTAGATGCGCATTTAGTTAACTTGTTTGTCATCACCGGCCTAAAGATATGTAGGTCTGTTGTCATCACAGCGTAGGGTCTATTTTTAGCTGGAGCTACGACACGCACGTAGGGTCTTTTAGTAGGTCTATTTTTTGGAAATACGTACCCGATGTAGTTTGTGTTCTTATAAATAGCGGCATAAGTCTTTGGAATACAATAGGTTTTTTATTTACTTGCTCTAGGCTTTCTTTTGTTTTTTGTTTTTTTTTTAGTATCAGTGCCAGAATTTATTTTGATCGCAGACATGGAACGGAAACTAAATGTAAATCCTCCTTCATTCAAATCTCGAAGATCATCAGGAAGTAGATATACAAAAATTGATCCTCTACCAAAAAAGAGCTTCAATCCTTACGATCTACCGAAAAAGAGCGTCAATATATCCATGCATGAAGCTAGCTATGGAATTGTGGTTAAGCGAATCCAAGAATCGGAATCTTGTATTCTCCCCATTCTCGATGGAAACTGCTCTTGGGTTGCTAGCTAATGGAGCAAGTGGTAAAACCCTAAAACAGATATTAGGGTTTATGAATTCTAAAAGTCTCAACAATCTAAATTCTATGCATTCTGGAGTCATCGACATGTTGCGCGAAACAGAAACCGAACCTAAACTTTCTTTCGTTGGTGGTGTTTGGGTCAGCCGCTCCCTTAAACCTGCATTCCAACAAGTTGCTCATGCAGTTTACAAAGCGGAAGCCGAGGCTGTGGATTTCGTAAATAAGGTATATGCAAAATTCCTGATGTTGTTGTTCTTGTTTTTTATTCTATTTTCATTGTGTCGCTGTACTAACGATTTATCATATGCACGTAGAGCAAAGAAGTGCTGCAGAAAGTGAATACATGGGCGGAAAAGGAAACCAAAGGATTAATTCAAAATCTCCTGCCTGATAATGCAGTCAATGAAAATACCAAGTTTATATTGGCGAATGCAATCTATTTCAAAGGTTCTTGGAAAAAGCATCAATTTGAACCATCACTAACTGAGACGTCAAATTTCTATCTCCTCGATGGAAAGGAATCAGTATACGTTCGCTTCATGTCGTCGCGGAGCTATCAATATATTAGTTGTTATGATAACTTTAAAGTACTGAGACTCCCTTACTACCAAAGGGACTCGAAAAGCCGTTCATACTTTTCTATGTACATAATTTTACCCGAGCAATGTGATGGGCTCGGTGAACTTATAGAGGAGGTGAGCTCTGATCCTGCTGCTTTTATGGATCGATATGTCGCAGTTTATCATCGACGGGTTCCAACAAAAGAATTCAAGATTCCCAAGTTCAGAATTTGTTTTAATTTTGAAGCAATAAGTGTGCTAAAGAAAGTAGGATTAGTTTTGCCTTTTGATGAATATAAGGCAGAGCTGACTGAGATGCTGAGTTCTAATAGGAAGTCTCATGTTTCTGGGGTTTATCACAAGTGCTTTGTTGAAGTTGACGAAGAAGGAACCGAAGCTGCTGCTTCTACAGCTATTGTTGGGCGGGCAACTGACCGCTGTCGTCCTCCTACTCCACCTCCTTCTGTCGATTTCGTAGCGGACCATCCATTCATGTTCATAATCAGAGAGGAGGAAAGTGGTGCAGTGTTGTTCATGGGACATATCCTTAATCCTTCATCAAACTAGGCCGTATTCTCTAGTGTCTCTAAATAGCTTATAATTTCTTGTTCTTTTTTGAATTAAATAGAATGAGTTTTGATGAATAATTTTAACTGTATTATTAAAATTATTATGTTTTTTCTTTTTTCCGTATTCTCTAGTGTCTCAGTACTTTTTCTGGAAGCCTCTATTATTTGTATGGATGGATATATAAAGTCATGAATGGAACCAAATGTAATGCATTTTATGCAAGCATTTTACGCAAGAGCATTGGAAATTGTCAAGTGAGTGGATGGAAATTGCCACTGAACGAGGCCATTAAACTTGGATATCCCCGGCAAGATAGATGTAAAGGGAAGGTTGTTACTGATTGAAACACAAGCTGAATTTAATGGATCCATGAGAGAGCATTAAGCACAGATATCCCAAACCCGGCAGACAGACACCTTGTTTGTGTGGGTATGTATAACCGGGAGGTGTATAATCCAGGTATCATTTTATACCAATTGTAGTAATTAGTTTTACGTAATCATTACAACTTAAGTTACAAGAGCATTGGAGTTTGTCAAATGAGCGAAAGGAAATTGCCACTGGACGACGCCATTAAATTTTCAGATGAGTCAGCTGAGACAGACAAAAGCAAACAACTTGAAAGTCACGTTCTCCGTTATGATGAAGATCTAAAAAGTAGAATGTTTAGATGGCCATGGACCACCGTATGATCGGATGACTTTCTGTTCGAGGTCCCAACATAAACTTCTTTTCATATACGGAACTTGGTTAGAGCGAAGAAGTGGTGAAGAAGGTGAACACATGGGCTGCAAACAAAACTAATGGACTAATTCAAGATATCCTACCTGCTGATGCAGTCAATGAAAAAACAGTGTTTATATTGGCAAACGCACTCTATTTCAAAGGGTCTTGGAAAAAGCATCAATTTGAACCATCACTAACTGAGATGTCAAAGTTTTATCTCCTTACTCGACAGCTTACTAATGGAGGAAAAGAATCAGAAAGTGCTGCTGCTCTTGTAGAAGTTCCATTCATGTCATCAGAGTCTTGGAAAAAAAGTGCAATTTGAACCATCACTAACTGAGATATGGAGGAGGAAAGTTGCTCTGATGGAAAGTGCAGCATATTAGTTGCTCTGATAGCTTCAAAGTGCTGAGACTCCCTTACTACAGAAGGGATAGGGAAAGCATTACATATGCTAAAGTAATCCCAGAGTTCACTTGAAATAGTATACTGTCAGGCCCAACCTGATCAAACAAAAAGAAACACGATCAAAAACTGATTGCGGTGTCTTCGATATATGTTAAGTGAAACCTTCCTGCAATCTTTTCCAGACCAGGTTCTATAGCACAACCTCAAAGGCCTCATTCAAGTCAGAAGACGTCCAACTGTACGTACTGTCCAATGGATGGAGCTAAGAAAAGTGATCCCGGACCGGGAGATCATATTCACACTTGGATAACTGTTTATGTTTTTGTTCATGCATGTTTTCTTAAGTTTTGGATCGTCAAGCATGTACCCTTTCTGGACTTGTTTTTATTTTATCAGAGATAAATGAAATACTAAAACTTGAATTCATGAAATTTTTGATAAACCTTGTCTATTAGTGGGTATTTGGATGGATTAATGATAGTTTAGCTTAATTTCAGCAATTTGAGGATACAATATACCAACTGTAATTAATTTTATGTAATCATTACAACTTTAATTACAAGAGAAAAATTGTCATTTTTAGTCTTGTCACTTTTTCAATAAATCAGAACCAGATATCTAATGGTTAGATAATTCAGATTCAAACGAGTCAGATAAGACAAAAGAAAACAAATAACCTGAGAGTCAGGTTCCCCGGTAAATAAAATGAGAGTTGGTTATGATCGTATGACCTTCTGTTCGGGGTAGGGTATTATTGGGTTTAGCGTGACTTAATGCGTTATTCCACAGTTTGCGGAAGTTTTCTCAGTTTAGCAATCAGGTCTATTTTAGGCGATACCCGAGCATGAATAATATAATATGAATTCTCCCATTCTGGGAATTTTTTTACATCTAAAGCATTCTTATAAACAAAGAGGATCAAGTCTTTGAAAACAATAGGTTTAGGTTTAGTGTTATCATCCTCCATTTTTACCCAAAAATTTCGTTTTGCGTTTAGTTTATTTTCTTGCTCTTATAAACAGAGGATCAAGTCTTTGAAAACAATAGGTTTAGGTTTACAATCTTCGTTTGCGTAGTTTATTTTCTTGCTCAAGGTTTCAGAATTATTGGTTTTGATCATAGACATGGATCATAAACTAAAAGTAAACCCTCCTTCATTCAAGTATTTTGGATCGTCGGGAAGTAGATTTTTGATGAAAAGTGAGCAACCAAAAATTACCAATCCATGCATGAAACTCTTCAAAGACGTGTGGTTGAGCGAATCGAAGAATGGAAATCTTGTATTCTCTCCATTCTCGATGGACACTGCTCTTGGTTTACTAGCATCTGGAGCAAGTGGTGAAACCTTAAATCAGATATTAGGGTTTCTTAATTCTAAAAGTCTCAGAAATCTGAATTCCGTTCATTCTCAACTCATTGACATGTTGGGAAAAACACATACCGGACCTAAACTGTCTTTAGTTGGTGGTGTTTGGGTCAGCTCCTCACTTAAACCTTCATTCCAACAAGTTGCTCATGCAGTTTACAAAGCGGAAGCCGAGACTGTGGATTTCGTAAATAAGGTATGCGAAATTCCTTATATTGTTCTTCTTGTTCTGTGTTCTACATTCATATTATCACATGCAAATAATCCTTATATTGCTGTTCATGTTTTGTTCTTGTTTTGTTTTGGTTCCCTGTTTTGCATTATTTTCTTTGTTTCGTAATTCTAAATATTCTTTAATGTATATATGGAACATGGTTAGAGAGAAGAAGTGCTGAAGAAGGTGAACGCATGGGCTGCAAAGGAAACCAATGGATTAATTCAAGATCTCCTACCTGCTGATGCAGTCAATGAAGATACCAAGTTTATATTGGCGAATGAACTCTATTTCAAAGGATCATGGAGGCAGTATCAATTTGAACCTTCACTAACTAAGATGTCAGAGTTCTATCTCCTTGGCGGAAAAGAATCAGTACAAGTTCCATTCATGTCATCATCGTCATGGAAAGAGCAATATATAAGTTGTTATAAGAGCTTCAAAGTACTGAGACTACCTTATTATCGGAATATGGAAATCGGCCGTCAACATTTTTCTATGTACGTAGTTTTGCCCAAGAAACGCGATGGGCTCGGTGAACTTATTGAAGAGGTGAGCTATGATCCAGCTGCTTTTCTGGATCAGTACCTCCCAGTTATCTATAAACCAGTTCCAACTGGAGAATTCAAAGTTCCCAAGTTCAAAATTTGTTTTGATTTTGAAGCAAAAAGTGTACTACAGGAAAAAGGACTAGTTTTTCCTTTTGATGAATATAAGGCAGAGCTAACTGAGATGCTGGATACATATACTGGAAGTACCCTTCAGGTTGATAGTAATAATGAAGAGCTGACTGAGAATATTGGCAACAAGCTCCACGTTTCGAAGGTTTATCACAAGTGTTTTGTTGAAATTGATGAAGTTGGAACCGAAGCTGCTGCTTCTACAGCTATTATTGGGCAGGCATATGGTCGCGGCGGTCCTCTTCCTCCTCCTCCTCCTCTTGTCGATTTCGTAGCGGACCATCCATTCATGTTCATAATCAGAGAGGAGCAAAGCGGTGCAGTGCTGTTCATGGGACATGTCCTTGATCCTTCTTTATCAGACTAGTTGTCTATATAGCTTTCTAGTGTTACTAAGTAGTTTAGAACTTCTCCTTCTAAATTCCCTGAACTTTAAGAGAATTTATTCCGAGGCCTTGAAATTTGATGAATGATTTTAATTAAAATTTGAGGCAATTTTATTTTTATTATCATTTGTTAGTAAGGAATTACTTGTGTAGTTGCGTTCATGCATATTTTTCTCTGCAATATCATTATTTGTCTTACAGATTTATTCTTATATGTCCTCTTAACATCTACACTTGTCCTGTTATATATCACATGGCTCGATTGTAAGGTCTATAGATCCTAAATTCATCACTATAGTAATATAATACTATTTTCGTCTCTAAAAAATAGGTAGGTTTGTGCGTGCATATTATTTTGAAACGGAGGTAGCAACGCGATGGGGTCGGTAAATTTATAGAAAACATGAGCTCTGATCCTGCTGCTTTTCTATATATCTATTTAGTGTCTCTAAATGGTTTATAATTTCTTATTCTTTTTTGAATTAAAGAGATTTATTTTAGAGGTTTTGAAATTTGATGAAATTTCACCATTTTATTATCATTTTTCTTTTTCCCTGAAACTTAATTGTTGAGAATTGCTCCTCTCTGACAGGTAAAAATTAGCTAAAACATTCTGTCACGTCCAACCTGAGCAAACAAAAAAAAATTAATACAATTAAAAAATGATTGCGGCGTCGTTGATATGTATTACTGAAACCTACCAGCAAATTATTATGCAGAGATTTATTTTATTTTATTTTGACGAAAAGGCAAATTATATTGAAAAAGAGACAGTCATAAGAGCATGACCGCAACTGCTACAAAGGGTTGCAAAGCTAATAGAGGCTCAAGCCAAAACAACATTCCAATTACAAATCAGAGTACTAAGAGGAAAATTTTCAAATATTTTTGTGTTTCTGGACCAATTATAAATGGTACATTTTACTGCAATAACAAGCTGGGTATAATTTCTCTTCCTGCCTCCATATAATCTATTGTTCATTTCTGTCCAGATATTCCACCAAATAGCAAACAGCAGGAGACCCCAAATCTTTCTCTGCATTGACTTGGCTTTCTTTGAAGGCCATTCCCATAATGTAGCTTTAACGGAATCACAAAATACCCAATCAATGCCAAAACTACTTAAGAAGTAGTTCCACAACTTCCAAGTTTCTCAGCAATGCATAAACAGATAGTTGTTTGTTTCTTAAGAAGAGTTACAGAAAAGGCAAGTGTCATGCTCCACTTTACCTGCTCTGAAAAGTAAGTCAAGAGTAGGAGCTCCACCATAGCACAAGGTCCATACCAGAAAAGATACCTTCAAAGGGATCTTAGAGCTCCACAGTTGTTTTTGAGGGAACCTCAAGAAGCCATCTACATCTAAAGATTTGTAACAATTACTTACAGAGAATTCCCCCTTTTTCGCATTCCACTTCATCCGATCTTCACCTCTAGAAGTCTCAATAATAGATTCTGGATCACCCAAGTATTGCAACATGAGGACAACATCCCCCAGCTCCTCAGTATTTAAATTTCTTGAAAATTGAAGATTCCAGGCACCATTGTCTGAGATACATTCTCTAACAGTGGCATTCTCCTTTTTTGAGAGTTTAAATAGAGGGTTGTAAGTTTGCTGGAGAGAGATCTCACCAATCCATTTATCTTTCCAAAATAGAATTCTATCACCACTGTTCACCGTAAATGAAGAATTTTGAATAATGTGATCTTTAGCTTTTAGAATACCAGCCCATAAGCTATGATTTATAGGGATAAGAGAGTTCTTAGGTAAGAAATCATTGCAGTTACCACCAAGCTTCTCATGAATCAACTTCCTCCAAAGCGCTTTTATTTCATTGCCGTATCTCCATATCCATTTAAAATGAAGAGCCTTATTTACCACTTTCAGCTTCTTCACACCGATTCCACCTCTAGATTTTTGAATTATGGTGTTACTCCAAGAAACCCAACTCCTCTTTATTGAATTAACAGAAGACCCCCATAAAAAATCTCTCATAATATTTTTTATTTCCTTCATGACAGAAATAGGCATTTGGAATAAAGATAAATAATACACCGGCAGGCTAGATAACACACTATTGCACTACACCATATCCTGGATTTCTAACACAGGCTAGATAACACACTATTGATCATGATTAGTCTCTCGTCCCTTATTTAGAGATACCTACATTTCCACATTGATAGCGTTGGATGGGTTGGGAGTATGCTCAAGATGAATTCTTTGGATAATGATATCCCACATTGATTTGCATTTAGACTTACTTCCTAGTGGAATACCCAAATAATTCAAAGGCCATTGAGACTCAGTTTTTCGATTTTAGTTTAATTTCATTTGTGAATCTGTATTTTTTCGCAAGGTTTTCAATTTCTTATTTCTATTTCGTTTTAGGGTTTCATATATTAGATTATATTGAAGAAAAGAGATGTTGAAGAGAAAGAATAATAAGAAGAGTATGAGTTTGATAAGAGCGGTGATATCATGTACAATCTTTGTGATTTCAAAAAGTACTTGCATTTTTTTAGGTTTTATTTTGAGATTTCATTATTTTTTTTCATTTTTGATTTCAAAAAATCATACTGAGATTGAAATGCAGCAACATGAAATCGGGCATCATGGGATATCGAGTTCATGTATTTGACAAATTGAATGCCGCAAACCATGGTCACCAATGCCCACAATAGTACTTTTCCCGAAGTTAACTTTCATACTAGAGATTAGTTAAAAAGAGAAAAGAATTTTCTTCAACCATTCTTTGATGACCTGCTATGGGTATAATGGATCTCTGCATTTCATCATCTCATACCATTCATGGAAAGCTTATTATGGTTGGTGAATGGACTTAAAGCATTTCCGCTCATAATGGGTATGCCACCTACCTAGATGATCATATAAAATGTAGAATCATCAAGAAAAACCACCAAATCTTTATAAGATGGCTATTTGGTGCTTAGATAAGCATTTGTTTTTAAATTGAAGGTCAGGAATTTCGCCTTCTTGATTTTAGAACCAAAGTGTTTATTTAAAGCAGAAATCTAGAATGGTATATTTACAGGTGCAGAAACGAACAATGCCCATTTTTTTTTTTTCACCAATGGATATAAACGTTGTTCTTTAAATGCTTTACAATTTACAAAAAACAAGATGAAGAAACTATTTAAAACTTTGCTCAAATTATAAACTAAAAGCCGGATTAGACGCTGGCGTTCTTAAATTCTTAGCAACGTATGTCCGCTCCAAAATAGTTGTTTTGGTGTAGAAATCAAACCAATTCAAATTCTTGACCTCTCGTAGAATCATCAAGAAAAACCACCAAATCGTCAGCAAATTGAAGGTGCTGAATTTCAGTGCCCTGTGAAGAAACTTTGAAGCCGGAAATCAAACCAATTGCAGCTGCTTTCTTTATCATTAAATATAAGATTTTCGAGACTATTATGGACAAAAAAGGAGATATTGGATCTCCCTGCCTTATACCCTTCTGTGATCTGAATAAGCCAACAGCTTTACCATTGATTAAGATTGAGAATCTTGCATAAGAAATGTACCACCTTATCCAGCTTCTCCACTTATTCCCAAACCCAAATCTTTGAAGAGCAATGTCAATACAACCCCAGTTAACATTATCAAAAGCTTTTTCAAAGTCCACCTTACACACAATACCTGAAATATCTTACCTCTTCATTGAATCAATAATCTCAGTTGCAATCATCATGCCAATGACTAATTTGTCTTTCCTGAATAAAGGCTCCTTGAAAATCATAAATGATAGAAGGCATCACCCCTTTCATTCTTAGAGCCAACATCTTTGAAATTATCTTGTACACCCCACCAATTAAGCTGATCGGTCTGAAGTTATGTAAAGACACTGCTCCACTGCATTTAGGAATTAGTTTTAAATTTGTACAGTTCAATCTCCAATCCAGAGACGAGGTTGATTCAAATTCTTTCACCACCCTCATTAGATCATCCTTAATCACTTCCCAAGTAATTTTGAAAAATTCCATCTTAAAGCCATCCGGTCCCGGAGATTTATTAGTCCCAAAATGCCCTATAACCTTCTTGACTTCATCTTCAGTAAAAGTCTTTTCTAAATCAATTCCATCTTCCATAGAGATGGAAGGCATTTGAAGATCATCAAATCTTGGTCTAGAAGGAAATTGCTCAGAAAAAAGATTAGAATAAAAACATGTAGACTCCTCAACAATCTTTGACTTGTCATAAGTCAAATCACCATCTATATTTAAGCAATTGATATTACTTAACTTGTATTTAAAAGAAGCCATTTGATGAAGGTATTTAAAATTCCTCTCAGCATCTTTATACCATCTATCTTTTTCTCTCTGACCCCATTTCCTAGCAAGATTAAAGAGACAGAAGTGTGTTTACCTTTAGCATTCTCTCTTTGAATAATATCCTCCGAATTTAGAATAGAAAACTCCTCCGTACAATCAATATCATCTATCTCCTCTTCAAGAGAATCCAATTGAAGTTGCAGGTCACCTAACGTTTTCCTCCAAGCCTTTATCAGAAGCTTTAAGCCTTGCAGCTTTTACGCAAAAACAAATCTCGATTTCCATGAGAAAGAAAAACTGGCCTACCAATCCTTCATATTAATCATAAAAGAGGGGTGCGACAACAAGTAATTATCCAACCTAAAAGGAGAAACAATTCTCTTACTAGAATTACAGTTAAGCATAATAGGAGAATGGTCAGAAATATGTCTTTTCAATCTTAACTGAAGAAGAGAAGGACACTGTTGTTGAAAGTCTGCATTCACCAGAAATCTATCCAATCTAATCAAAGTAGGATGATGTTGAGAATTAGTCCAAGTATACTTACCTCCAATTAGAGGCAAGAAAATAACAGAATGAAGTCTCAGAAATTTTTTTTGATAAATTTCTACTTGTCATACACCCACCAGGCTTATTCCTTTCAGATTGAAACAGAATAGCATTGAAATCTCCACCATCCACCCAAGGGCCATCAAATAGAATCCTTATATCATTCATTTCACCCCAAAATTGGCTATAATCTCCCTTATCTGAAGCACCATAAACTGAAGTAAAGACCCATCTAAAATCATCAACCAAGTTATTGAATTTGATAGTTAAAGAAAAAACACCCAATAAATAATCCTCCATAACCACTACACCTTCCTTCCACATAACAATAATCCCCCCTGAAGCACCACATGAAGGAACAAATAAAAACTTGCACCTGTTATTTCCCCAAAGAGATCTAATAAGTGCATCATCTACCACCTCTCTTTTTGATTCTTGAATAGCACAGATAGTTATGTTATTTTTCCATATGGAATTTCTAATTGCATTTATTTTAACATCCTGACCAAGACCCCTAATGTTCCAACCGAGGAATTTATGATCCATTAGAAGACTGATGACCCCTAGAGTTCAAAATTGGATTGAAATCATCAAAATCCAAAGATACGGAATCAAAATTACCTGAGACTGCTTCAATAACCTCATACTCCAAGTGAGCTCCAAACTGATCATCATCCAGTTGATCCAAAGACCCTAAGCCATCAAGATCTTCTGTTTCTGGAATCTCCATATTTTGATAAGGTGCAGAGTTCCTATCGATTAAGATTTTGCAGATGTCAACTGTTCTCGGATGATCGCACGAAACCCCCAAATTCTTGCTGAAATCCAATTGCTGATTAACTTTCGAATTAATTTTTGGGTCCAACTCCTCAGTTGAAGGAGATAGAGCTGATAATTGGGAATCTCAGTGTACGAAATACCAATTGGTCCTATAAATAATATATTAGAGAGAGTTTAGTCCAATTGACCCAGTCAATTTTTTGTTTGGTCCTATATGGTAATATAAATTATAGTTTGGTCCTAAAAAATATAGTTTGGTCCTAAGATGATGTCATGGATGATGTAAATGTCATCATTTAGTGACAGAAATACCCTTATATTAATGTTTGGTCCTGGAAAATACTCCCTCCGTCCTAGTTTACATGCCAAATTTGGGTATTTTTTTTGTCCAAATTTAGTTGCTCAAATTCATATTTTCCCCCATTTTATCCTAATTTACCCTTATATTGGAATCAGGTAACGGTGTAGAGAATTGTGTGCAATTCTATTTCCCATGCATCTTAAATACTCCTCTCCTCTTTATATATATCCTTTATCCCTTCTTCTCCATCTAAAACAAATCTACAAAGTCCTCCAATCTTTATGTTCTAACTTCGTGAATTAGGATCATGAACTTGTTTGTTTTTTCTCATTGGACAAGAGAATGACTTCTTTTTTTAAGCACGAGAGCATGACCTACCAAGTCCTTTGCATATATACCACCAGATGAATATACTTTGTCTCCACCGCAATGGATCTGTTAAAAATGAAAAAAGCTTACCACTAAATGATTATACTGGAAACCTTCTTATTTTGTTTTATACGGGTGTTGGTTATTTATGTGGATGAAAAAACCAGTGAGAGTAATGCAGTAATGTACTTTCATGGTTGCTGCGATTTTCAACAAAAACAAACACTTCCATTGATCAATAAACTTTCCCACAAATACATTAATCTTAGCTAGAAAAGAAATCTCTGTAAATCATGAAACTAAATGAAACAAAGATAAAACTAAATGGAATACTATCAGGAAACTTTAATGGATGATCAAATCCAACATTCACTGTGTGTTTGACACAATTTTTTTGGGTTTTGAATTCATAAATTGTCGACCAAAAAACTAGATAGGTGTGTTAAATGTGATTTTGGGGTAATATTGGAAAAAAAATTACCTCTCTCTATTTTCCTTAATTTGTGTGCAAAACACAATATTGACATGTAAATTAGGACGGACGGAGTAATGATTTGGTCCTAAGGGGACCATATATATACAAAAATCAATACCAAAATATCTCATTCTCAGATTTATATTCTCTCTCTTCTTTTCTAGATCTAGTTTTTCTTTCCTCTTATTTTTCTCTGCTGATGGCGAAATTGTTCCGTCATGTGTTCCTGAAAGTGAAGATTTTCTTGATAAAACACCAAGACAAAGAGGAATCATCACTATTAATTAGTTGGTGATAAAAAAAAGTTTAAAAAGCAAGAAAGATATGAAGAAGAGACGTGGAATGAGTCTGTTCTTTTAGGTTTTTTACATGGACTTCATTTCTGGAATGAAGTCTGTTCTTTTAGGTTTTTTACATGGACTTTATTTCTGGAATGAAGTCTGTTTTTTTTAGGTTTTTATATGGACTTCATTTCAGAAATGAAGTCTGTTTTTTTAGGTTTTTATATGGATTTCATTTCTGGATTGAAGTCTGTTTTTTTAGGTTTTTATATGGATTTCATTTCTGGAATGAACTGCTACAAGAAAATAAGTAAAAATTAACACGGAAGGGTACTTTTGTCTATTTTATATTTTTAAATAATTATGGACCAAACAGTAAAGACGTTTGACCAAAGGACTAAACAGACATGGGCCCCCCTAAAAAAGGACCAAACGATATTTTTCCCGATCTCTGTCCGAAATCTCCATCCTTGTATAATTGGAATTGTTGGAAATAAATTTTGAATCCACCGTCTCCGTATTAATTTTGTTTAATGGTGGAGATTTATTTAGAAAACCCGATTCTGAAACCACCCGATCATGGACAGGGCTCGGAATAGGTAACGAGTGTTTCTTACTCGATTCGCCCGTCTCAATCCACCGTACCATATTATGATCTGGTACTTCAACATTAATTATATCTTTAATTGGACCACCACCACCTACGCGTTCCTTTTCATAAGATACAAAATCATTTTGGTTTGAATCATGAGGAGTAGTAGAACCGACAGACAGAGACCTATTCGGATGGTCATCCGTGTTTGCCATTTCACCCATCTGGCTCATATTGTGATAATGTGATTCGAAACCATACCGTTATTCTTACGTCTTGATGTAACCCATGGAATATTGATTTCATTATTAGAAACCGAGTCAGCATCTGAATCATTCAATTGTGAAGATTCATTGTTACCCCTAGCTGCAATTTGGATACCTTCCTCCACACTTTATTTAACCTTTTTAGCTCCGAATTCGAAGGATTTGAATATTGTCCGCGCTTTCCCGCTAATTTCTCGTGATTTTCGTTGATTTTGTTCCGAGATTTTCTTTTGACGAAATATTCTCCGTGATTATCGCTGTTTTGAAAATGTTGTCATCCTCTTTATCCATCACAATTTTTGAACTCAGAGAAGGGCACGGGATGTAGTCTTCATCTGAAAAAGAATCTTGTATCCATTCTGTAGGTACCAAAAATCATACTTGACGCGTGGCGCATTACGAATGGTGGAGTAACTTAACCAAGATAGCTTAGTTTTTACGAGATAGGACGAGGCTGCGAAGTAAGACCTGAAGATAGTGAGATGATAATTAGCGAGGTAAAGAAGACTTGCACAAGAATATATCTCGCGAGATGATGAAACACACGAAGTAACATCCCGAAGTGTGGATTGTTACGCAAGAAAAGGTAGAGCATGCGAAGTAAAGCATGCGAAGTGTGGATTGTTACGCAAGAAAAGGTAGAGCATGCGAAGTAAAGCATGCGAAGTGTGGATTGTTACGTAAGAAATAGGACAGCTGTCAGCGAAGTAAAATGGGCTGTCATCCATTATGTAGTTTTCCCTATAAATAAAGGACTTGGTCCACTATAATAGGGGTTTGAATTTTTAGGAGGAGGAGAGAGATCAGATTTTATTCGACCTTATCCTCATCTTCTTCTTACCCAAAACTAGATCTAGAAGAGCTCCAAAACTCTTTAATGGAGTTTCACCTTGTAAATCAATTACTTATGTAAACACCAAATATCCTAGTGAAATTCGTGGATGTAGATCCCTTCACGGATCGAACCACGTAAAAATTGTGTGTCCCTTTTATGATTTTAGCACTTCAAATTATCATTTTGGTATCCAAAAGTTAGATCTAGAAATTGTTATGAAGTTTGAAGGTTGAAATGAGTTTAGATCTAGAATATCATCATTTGGGTGTAACTGTGGGATTTTCCGCAGTTACACATTCAATGCTAAGCCAAACACCTTTAAAACAAGCCGCAGCCGGAATGCTTCGAAGATTAGCTATGACATTGATTCTGCACATATTTAGTCTCGAAAAGTTTGCCGATTCTTTATGAATTCCTTCCAGTTTTCCCCAAGGTGAAACTATTGAACGTAAAGATTGACAATTCCATTCATGGAAAGGAAGACCTCTCAATCCTATCCAATGAGATTGATCACTAATAGAATGCTTAGGTAAATAAGAATCCCCCGGTCTCCACTGACGAATAATAACTTTATACCTGCCCACCTTTCCACAATAGTTCTTCCGAAATTGATCATAAATATGTCTTGAATTAGCATTAAAAAACGCCAATTTTTTGTTGATACATCTCAGATCTATGCGAAAAGACCACTTGAATTTTTTCTTCAAACCCAGAGCTAAGTTGTTCCAGCCAGAATGAAAGTTAATAACTTCCAATAGAAATTGATCATAAATATGTCTTGAATTAGCATTAAAAAACGCCAATTTTTTGTTGATACATCTCAGATCTATGCGAAAAGACCACTTGAATTTTTTCTTCAAACCCAGAGCTAAGTTGTTCCAGCCAGAATGAAAGTTAATAACTTCCACCGCAATACCAAATGAGTAAAACTCAGCTGCGTCATCTTGAGAAGTAATGGTAGGTTGTAAGACTGGAAAATCGCTGGAGTCATGAATAAAGCTTGAGGTATTTGATGGAGATGCCTTAGGGCTCAAAGAAGACCAGAACGAATGCCAGATAATCCCATCCAAACCAGATGGAATACAAATGAATCTAAATCTGGAATCTTGAGATGAATCAAATCTGGATATTTTTAGAAAAGATCCAAAATTATTTGATTGCATCTCAATTAGAATAACCACGTCACTAAATCTTCTAGTCCACTTTTCTTGTTGTTGTAGAGATAACAAAGAAGCCGTTTCAAGAGCTTTGTCATGAAGCCAAGACAACGAATCATCAAGGACGAAAATCCAATTCCTTGAGCCTTTAAATCTTTCCAAAACTTTAACCTCCGGATAATTCCTTGTTGCAGATCGAGAAAGCTCAAATGATTTTGAACCCAACGAAATAAAAATAGGTTTCATAACTGTATCATCTCTAAGACGATCCGAAGATGTATAGCAATGAATTAGTCAATCCATGTCGAAAAATTTGATGAAAAATCTTTACTGTTGAAAAGGTTACTGTTAGAGAGCGTCTCTCTTCACATAAACGTATTTGGTTGCAAGAAACTGAAGTTCAAATTTCTTGAAATTACTGCTATGCATAGATTTATTAGTTCTATAAAACACAACTTTGATAAACTCATCTTTGGTGAGATACACTTCTTCCATAAAAAACTCGTATTCAGCTTTATCAGCCATAGAACCTTTTTCTTCCAAAAATAGCAATCTTGTATTCTATTGAAGTTCATGGTCTTATAAAGGTTCTTAAACTTGGAATACCTTCGTTGGGATAAGTGAATTCTACGTTGTAATCGTCTCTTACTAGTGGATTTGAGTTGTCTACGCCTACTTTGAGATGCACCAACTCAAATGCACTATGAAGAGACGATTACGACGTAAAATACCTTTGTGTAAATCTCACCAGATACAAATCCTAGTTTTTTTCCCAAAAGCTATTACAATCTTAATTGTATCTCTCTCTCTTAATTAATTTCTCTACAATATATTTATATAAGTTACAAACTTGGTCTCCAAGAATCCAAGCCCCTTCCTAAACTAGACTTACCTAAAATAGTTTTAGAAATTCTCAACACTCTAGATGATGATAAATAAACAGAATATTGAGTTTTCTAACGTACCAATCTTCAAATATGCGAATATGTACGATCACTTTCATTTCCTATATCGTGAATTCCGCTGATGGAGAGATTTCAAGTTGTATTCATAGGCATACAATACTTAGGTTTCAATTTCCTCTCGTAGTCGGTCTTGTCTATTGCTAGTTTATGGAAGGTTTCTCAGTTTTGCAATCAAGTGTATTTTTCGGGTGGTTAATTCTTCTTTAGACTATTAATAGAGGCTCAAGTCTCCGTTTAGTTTATTATTTTACTTTGTGAACTTTTTTTCTTTTTTTTTAGTATTCAGTGTGATAGTTTGTTCTGATCATAGACATGGATCAGAAACTAAAAGAAAGTGAACTACCCAAAAAGAGCGTCAATTCATGCATGAAACTTGTTAAAGACTTGTGGGGTAAGCGAATCAAAGAATAAAAATCTTGTATTCTCTCCGTTCTCGATGTGCACTGCTCTTGGGTTATTAGCTTTTGGAGCAAGTGGTGAAACCTTAGAACAGTTACTAGAGTTCCTCAATTGTGAAAGCCTCGACACTCTAAATTCTATTCATTCTCAACTTATTGAGACGTTGAGCCAAACACGAAAAGACCCTAAACTGTCTTTCGCTGGCGGTGTTTGGGTCAGCACCTCTCTATAACCTTCGTTCCAAGAGGTTGCGCATTCTGTCTACAAAGCAGAAGCCGAGACTGTGGATTTCGCAAATAAGGTGTGCAAAATTCCTTAAGACTGTTGCTATTGTTTTCTGACAAATTTATTTGTTTTATGTCCTATTTTCATTGTTCTAATGAATGTATGTACCTGACTTGATTAGAGCATTGAAGTGCTGAAGAAGGTGAACACATGGGCTGAAAAGGAAACCAATGGATCTATTCATGATCTCTTACCTGCCAATGCGGTCGACAAAAATACCAAATTTATATCGGCGAATGCACTCTATTTCAAAGGATCATGGTGGCAGAATCAATTTCAACCATCACTAACTAAAGTGTCAAAATTCTATATCCTCGGGAAAAAAAAGTCAGTACATGTTCCCTTCATGTCATCACGAAATGTTCAATATATTAGTTGTTATAATAGCTTCAAAGTACTCAAACTCCCTTATTACCAAAGGGACTGCAAAATCCTTTCAGATTTTTCCATGTACATAGTTTTACCCGAGCAACAGCGCAATGGGCTCCGTGAACTTATTAAAAAGGTGAGCACTGATCCTGCTGCTTTTCTGGATAAATATCTCCCCGTCGAGCATCCATTGGCTCCAACAAGAGAATTCAAGATTCCCAAGTTCAAAATTAGTTTTGGTTTTGAAGCGAAAAGTGTTCTACAGAAAGTAGGACTAGATTTGCCTTTTGATAAATATGAGGCAGAGCTGACTGAGATGCTGAATACTGATAGTATGTTTCATGTTGATATTAATCCTACAGAGCAGATTGAGATGGTGAATACTGATAGTAAGTTTCATGTCGATAGTAATACGGCAGAGCAGATTGAGATGGTGAATACTTATAGTAAGCTTCATGTTTCAAAGGTTTATCACAAGTGTTTTGTTAAAATTGATGAATATGGCAGCGAAGCTGCTGCGTCTACAGCTATAATTGAGGACGAGGAGGATTCCATAGGTTTTCGTGCTCCACGTCTTCCTTATGTCGACTTCGTAGCGGATCATCCGTTCATGTTTATCATCAGAGAGGAGCAAAGTGGTGCAGTGTTGTTCATGGGACATGTACTTAATCCTTTATTAGACTAGTCTATATATCTCGTTAGTGTGAATAAATTGTTCAGTGTTCTTCTTGTTTTGAATTCCGATAATTGCTTTTGATTGAAATTTCAGGAAATTACCATTTTATATCTTTGTTTAAACTGAACAGATCTTACCTATCAATAAATAGTCAATCCATTCAGTTTTAGCATACATAAGGTCTATTTTTGGACTTCCCTTATGTACTTTTGCTAGTTTATGATAGGTTTTCTCAGTTTAGCCTCCAATCAGACATATTTCTGGCAATGTCCGAGTATGTGGGCAATAAGTATTTTGTCATCCGTTTGGTTAAGGTCTTTTATTTTATATTTTACATAGTTTTAGGTTTTCGTTTAGTAGAGAATTTTGTTTCGATCTTTGGAGGCATGGATCATCAGGAATCAAAAGTAAACCATTGTTTTTCTTGCTTTGGTCGATGCTTCAAATATGCCAACTGTTTTAGATCATCGAGATACCGCTACTCAAAAGTTGCAAAACAAAGTGAGCTTACGAAAAAAGATCAGCGTCAATCCAAACATGAAACTCGAACAGATGTCGTTAAGCGAATCCGAGAATAACAATCCATGCATGAAACTCATTAAAGACTTGTGGTTAAGCGAATCGAAGAATATTAAACCATGCATGAAACTTGCTTAAGTCATGTGGTTTAGCGAATCGAAGAATGAAAATCTTGTATTCTCTCCGTTCTCGATGGAAACTTCTCTTGGGTTACTAGCTTCTGGAGCAAGTGGTGAAACCTTAAAAGCCTCGAACCTCTAAATTCTAGTCATTCTCAGCTCATTGAGATGTTGGGAGAAACACAAACCGGATCTAAAAGCACCGACACTCAATATTCTAGAAATTCTGAACTCAGAAAGATGATCAGTGAGATGTTGGGCGAAACACGAACCGGACCTGGACCTGCAGGTCCTAAACTCTCTTTCGTTGGTGGGGTTTGGGTAAGCTCCTCCCTATCCCTTGAACCTTCATTCCAAGAAGTTGCCCATGCAGTTTACAAAGCGGAAGCTGAGAATGTGGATTTCGCAAATAAGGTGTGTAATTTTTTCTTTCTCGTTGTTTTATGTTATGTTTCGCAGTTCTAATGATTTAATGTGCATGACTTAGTTAATTAGAGCAATGAAGTGCTGAAGAAGGTGAACGCATGGGATTAAAAGGAAACCAATGGATTAATTCAAGATCTCCTACCTGCCCATGCAGTCAATCACCTTACGGTGTTAATATTGGCAAATGCACTCTATTTCAAAGGATATTGGAACCCCAAGCAATTTAAACCATCACTAACTACGATGTCAAAGTTTAAACTTCTTGACGGAAGAGAATCCATAGACGTTCCCTTCATGTCATCAAGGAAACACCAATTTATAAGTTGTTACGATAGCTTTAAAGTACTGAAACTCCCATACAAAGCGGATATGAAAATCCGTCCATATTTTTCTATGTACATAGTTTTACCGGAGCAACAGGACGGGCTCGGTAAACTTATAGAGAAGGTGAGCACTGACCCTGATGTTTTTCTGCATCAGTATCTCCCAGGCTATCCTCCATTGGTTCCAACAGGAGAATTCAAGATTCCCAAGTTTAAAATTTGTTTTGATTTTGAAGCAAAAAGTGTTTTACAGAAAGTAGGACTAGTTTTTCCTTTTGATGATTCAAAGGCAGAGATGACTGAGATGCTGAATACTGATGGTAGGACTAGTAAGCTTTGTGTTGATATGGTTTATTATCACAAGTGTTTTGTTGAGATTGATGAAGATAGAACTGAAGCTGCCGTTTCTACAGCTAGTCTAGCAATCACATTGGATGCCCTCTCTCCTTGTGATCCTCCCCCTCCCCCTCCTCCTGTCGATTTTGTAGCGGATCATCCTTTCATGTTTTTAATTAGAGAGGAGGAAAGTGGTGAAGTATTGTTCATGGGGCTTGTCCTTAATCCTTTATCAGACCAGTAGTGTCTCTAAACAATTGAGAATTTCTTGTTTTTCTTTAATTTAAGAGAATTGGTTCCGAGTTACTTGAATTTTTATCTTTTTTTATTTAACGCGGAAAATTAACTGTTGAGAGAATAGCCCTCATTGATAAAAATAAAGAATCTTATAGCTAAATCTTACCATAAATGAACCTGAGTTTGGTTGAAGTACCTTAGCAAAAAAACAAATCAGTAAAAAACAAATCAGTTTATGTTCGGAGCTAATCGGTTGCATTTTTAATAAATTACATTTTACTGTACTAAGTATGATGCAAAATCTCAGATAGCAATAGTTTTTACGGTGTAGTTGGTTATCCCGTCAGTCTAACACACTGAAGGTCTCTAGTCAACCCTCTTTGGTGTACTCAACTCTTTGGTTTTCTTTTTAGCAAAACAAATTAGTAGTTGTTTTTTTTTTTTAATTTTCAGAAGCATAATTAGTGGTAGATGTTGAGTAAGTGTTAGTGTGAGGTTGGATAAGATAAACTGAAAGGGTTTCTTTATTTTGAATGTTAATTCTAAAATTATAGACCCTGTTATGCTTATTCTTATCGTGGTATTAACACTTGGCAAGGTGATTGAAGGCGCACAGGGACACAAAGGGTTTCTTGGCCCAGAAGATCCGTAGCCAAATAGGACTCCTAAGTTCTCCTTCTAAGATTAGAAAACTCCATCTAGAATCACTTAATTAGAGATGAACTCTTGTGTTTATAAGCTATAGGATACCTGAAACTGATCAGTAAAAGGTGTGCGTGCTTTTCTTAGAATTGTATGTACGTGTTATATAAATTGAGGATTTCTTCTTAGTACCAGTGTCAGAATTTGTTATCATCTTCGCAGGAATGGATCACAAATCTAGTGCAAACAATTTTTCTTTTAGTCGATACTTCAGAAAATTTATTAAATCAAAAGCTAAAGACAACGTCAATCCATGCATGAAACTTGTTAAAGACATGTGGTTACTGAGCGAATCGGAGAACAACAATCTTATATTCTATCCATTATCCATAGACTTGGCTCTTGGGGGACTAGTTTCTGGAGCATGTGGTGAAACCTTATGGAGAATGTGGTGAAACCTTAAAACAGGTATTAGATTTTCTCAATTGTGAAAGCCTCGAAGTTCTAAGATCTATACACTCCAAATTCATGCACGGTAGAACACAACAACCACCAACTGGAACTAAGTTGGATTTTGCTGTTGGTGTCTGCATCAGCTCCGCACTTAAACCTTCTCTCCAAGAAGTTTCCTATGCAGTTTACAAAGCGAAAGCTCAGAATGTGGATTTCGCAAATAAGGTGTGTAATTTATTTCTTTCTCGTTGTTTTATGTTATGTTTCGCAGTTCTAATGATTTAATGTGCATAACTTGGTTAATTAGAGAAATGAAGTGCTGAAGAAGGTGAACGCATGGGCTGAAAAGCAAATCAATGGATTAATTCAAGATCTCCTACCTGCCCATGCATTCAATCACCTTACGGTGTTAATATTGGAAAATGCACTCTATTTCGAAGGATTTTGGAACCCCAAGCAATTTAAACCATCACTAACTACGATGCCAAAGTTTAAACTTCTTAACGGAAGAGAATCCATAGACGTTCCCTTTATGTCATAAAGGAAACACCAATTTATTAGTTGTTACGATAGCTTTAAAGTGCTGAAACTCCCAATACAAAGCGGATATGAAAATCTGTCCATATTTTTCTATGTACAAAGTTTTACCAGAGCAACAAGACGGGCTCGGTAAACTTATAGAGAAGGTGAGCACTGATCCTGATGTTTCTCTGCATCAGTATCTCCCAGGCTATCCTCCATTGGTTCTAACAGGAGAATTCAAGATTCCCAAGTTTAAAATTTGTTTTGATTTTGAAGCAAAAAGTGTTTTACAGAAAGTAGGACTAGTTTTTCCTTTTGATGATTCAAAGGCAAAGCTGACTGAGATTCTGAATACTGATGGTAGGACTAGTAATCTTTGTGTTGATATGGTTTATCACAAGTGTTTTGTTTAGATTGATGAAGATGGAACTGAAGCTGCCGTTTCTACAGCTAGTCTAGCAATCACATTGGATGCCTTCTCTCCTTGTGATCCTGCCCCTCCCCTCCTCCTGTCGATTTTGTAGCGGATCATCCTTTCATGTTTTTAATTAGAGAGGAGGAAAGTGGTGTAATATTCTTCATGGGGCTTATCCTTAATCCTTTATCAGACCAGTAGTGTCTCTAAACAATTTAGAATTTCTTGTTTTTCTTTAATTTAAGAGAATTGGTTCCGAGTTACTTGAATTTTTATCTTTTTTTATTTAACGTGGAAAATTAACTGCCGAGAGAATAGCCCTCATTGATCAAATTAAAGCATCTTATAGCTAAATCTTACCATAAATGAACCTGAGTTTGGTTGAAGTACCTTAGCAAAAAAACAAATCAGTTTATGTTCGGAGCTAATCGGTTGAATTTTTAACAAATTACATTTTACTATACTAAGTATGATGCAAAATCTCAGACAGTAATAGTTTTTACGGTGTAGTTGGTTATCCCGTCAGTCTAACATATTGAAGGTCTCTAGTCTACCCTTTTTGGTGTACTCAACTCTTTGGTATTCTTTTTAGCAAAACAAATTAGTAGTTTTTTTTTTTTTTCATTTTCAGAAGCATAATTAGTGGTAGATGTTGAGTAAGTCTTAGTGTGAGGTTGGATAAGATAAACTGAAAGGGTTTATTTCTTTTGAATGTTAATTCTAAAATTATAGACCCTGCTATGCTTATTCTTAATGTGGTATTAACACTTGGAATGGTGATTGAAGGCGCACAGGGACATAAAGGGTTTCTTGGACTAGAAGATCTGTAGCCAAATAGGACTCCAAAGTTCTCCTTCTAAGAATAGAAAACTCCATATAAAATCACTTAATTAGAGAGGAACTCTTGTGCTTGTAAGCTATAAGATACCTGAAAATGATCAGTAGAAGGTGTGAGTGCTTTTCTTAGAATTGAATGTACATGTTATATAAATTGAGTCTCTCTTCTTAGTACCTGTGTCAGAATTTGTTATCATCTTCGCAGGCATGGATCACAAATCTAGTGCGAACAATTTTTCTTTTAGTCGATACTTCAGAAAATTTATTAAATCAAAAGCTAAAGACAGCGTCAATCCATGCATGAAACTTGTTAAAGACATGAGGTTACTGAGCGAATCAGAGAACAACAATCTTATATTCTCTCCATTATCCATAGACTTGGCTCTTGGGGGACTAGTTTCTGGAGTATGTGGTGAAACCTTATGGAGAATGTGGTGAAACCTTAAAACAGGTATTAGAGTTCCTCAATTGTGAAAGCCTCGAAGTTCTAAGATCTAGACACTCCAAATTCATGTAGGGTAGAACACAACAACCACCAACTGGAACTAAGTTGTCTTTTGCTGTTGGTGTTTGCATCATCTCCGCACTTAAACCTTCTCTCCAAGAAGTTTCCCATGCAGTTTACAAAGCGGAAGCTGAGAATGTGGATTTCTCAAATAAGGTGTGTAATTTTTTCTTTCTCTTTGTTTTATGTTATGTTTCGCAGTTCTAATGATTTAATGTGCATGACTTGGTTAATTAGAGCAATGACGTGCTGAAGAAGGTGAACGCATGGGCTGAAAAGGAAACCAATGGATTAATTCAAGATCTCCTACCTGCCCATGCAGTCAATCACCTTACGGTGTTAATATTGGAAAATTCACTCTATTTCAAAGGATTTTGTAACCCCAAGCAATTTAAACCATCACTAACTACGATGTTAAAGTTTAAACTTCTTGACGGAAGAGAATCCATAGACGTTCCCTTCATGTCATCAAGGAAACACCAATTTATTAGTTGTTACGATAGCTTTAAAGTACTGAAACTCCCAATACAAAGCGGATATGAAAATCCGTCCATATTTTTCTATGTACATAGTTTTACCGGAGAAACATGATGGGCTCAGTAAACTTATAGAGAAGGTGAGCACTGATCCTGATGTTTCTCTGCGTCAGTATCTCCCAGGCTATCCTCCATTGGTTCCAACAGGAGAATTCAAGATTCCTAAGTTTAATATTTGTTTTGATTTTGAAGCAAAAAGTGTTTTACAGAAAGTAGGACTAGTTTTGCCTTATGATGATTCAAAGGCAGAGCTGACAGAGATGCTGAATACTGATGGTAGGACTAGTAAGCTTTGTGTTGATATGGTTTATCACAAGTGTTTTGTTGAGATTGATGAAGATGGAACTGAAGCTGCCGTTTCTACAGCTAGTCTAGCAATCACATTGGATGCCTTCTCTCCTTGTGATCCTCCCCCTCCCCTCCTGCTGTCGATTTTGTAGAGGATCATCCTTTCATGTTTTTAATTAGAGAGGAGGAAAGTGGTGCAGTATTCTTCATGGGGCTTGTCCTTAATCCTTTATCAGACCAGTAGTGTCTCTAAACAATTTAGAATTTCTTGTTTTTCTTTAATTTAAGAGAATTGGTTCCGAGTTACTTGAATTTTTATCTTTTTTTATTTAACACGAAAAATTAACTGCCGAGAGAATAGCCCTTATTGATAAAAATAAAGCATCTTATAGCTAAATCTTACCATAAATGAACCTGAGTTTGGTTGAAGTACCTTAGAAAAAAAAATCAGTTAATGTTCGGAGCTAATCGGTTGCATTTTTAACAAATTACATTTTACTATACTAAGTATGATGTAAAATCTCAGACAACAATAGTTTTTACGGTGTAGTTGGTTATCCCGTCAGTCTAACAAACTGAACGTCTCTAGTCAACCCTTTTTGGTGTACTCAACTCTTTGGTTTTCTTTTTAGCAAAACAAATTAGTGGTTTTTTTTTTTTTCATTTTCAGAAGCATAATTAGTGGTAGATCTTGAGTAAGTGTTAGTGTGAGGTTGGATAAGATAAACCGAAAGGATTTCTTTCTTTTGAATGTTACTTCTAAAATTATAGACCCTGTTATGCTTATTCTTATCGTGGTATTAACACTTGGCAAGGTGATTGAAGGCGCACAGGGACACAAAGGATTTCTTGGCCCAGAAGATCCGTAGCCAAATAGGACTCCTAAGTTCTCCTTCTAAGATTAGAAAACTCCATATAGAATCACTTAATTAAAGAGGAACTCTTGTGTTTTTAAGCTATAGGATACCTGAAACTGATCAGTAGATGGTGTGCGTGCTTTTCTTAGAATTGTATGTACGTGTTATATAAATTGAGGCTTTCTTCTTAGTACCGGTGTCATAATTTGTTATCATCTTCGCAGGCATGGATCACAAATCTAGTGCAAATAATTTTTCTTTTAGTGGATACTTCAGAAAATTTATTAAATCAAAAGCTAAAGACAGCGTCAATCCATGCATGAAACTTGTTAAAGACATGTGGTTACTGAGCGAATCAGAGAACAACAATCTTATATTCTCTCTATTATCCATAGACTTGGCTCTTGGTGGACTAGTTTCTGGAGCATGTGGTGAAACCTTATGGAGAATGTGGTGAAACCTTAAAACATGTATTAGAGTTCCTCAATTTTGAAAGCCTCGAAGTTCTAAGATCTAGACACTCCAAATTCATGCAGGGTAGAACACAACAACCACCAACTGGAACTAAGTTATCTACTTCTTTGAATGTACAGTAGAGTTGTTATCAATGTAGATACATTTACTTCTTGCATGAATTTTCCCCACCAACTCCTACCAACTCCAACAACACGTTAAGTGTAAGAAGAGAAGACATGTTGTCCTTTATTTCCTTACATTCATGTAATCTTGATAAATACCTCCTCTTGGAGATGAATAATATTAACCAACACTATTGTTGATGAACCTTAAGCTCTTGACATGGTATCAGAGTACCATGGTTGTTTGAGTGCTTCACAGTGAGTGCTTCGTTATTTCGACTGATCATTTTTCCGCTTGCTTAAGGTTCTTGATTTTATATTTCTTATCATTTTTTTTCAAGAAGAACAAGTAAGTTCTACTCACTGATTCTCGGGTAAAATTTGTATGTTGATTTTATGATACCCATTATTTGAATCCTATTTAATCTTACTACGCCATTTATTCTTGGACTAGTTTTAAACCGTTCTTATTTTGGTTGTTGAATCTTTTTGTTTGTTGAATCTTCTTACTCCTGTAAAGATTAATCTTTTTCAAAAGTCTCCAACTGTTATCCATCTTAGCTTTTGTGCTTCTCATTTTTTGATCAAGGAGAACGTTAAAGATTAATCCTGTAAAGATTAATCCTCTACTACTGTTTTTTATGTTCCTCTAGAACAACAGCGACATATTCCTTGATCAAGATCTATTTTTTTTTCTCGTCGATCGTCAACCGGTTCACTTAGCTAATTAATCTTAGTTGTTCAGCTTGTAAGCATTATTTCCTTGTTGGATTTGTCGGACTAACTTCTCTGTGTAACTAAGAGAACTAAGTTAGAAGTTTGAATTTATTTAACTGTTCCTACATGTGGACGGACTTTTAAATTCATTTTTTCTGAACCCCACAAATTGGGTATGACTGATTATTGCTTGCAAACAGTTTGCTAAAAAAAAAAATTGTAACTTTTTGGAAAAGTGTTTCAACCTTAACATTACCTCATTTGTTTTGTTTTTAATATTTTGATCGTGACAATGTCTGCCGATAGACATTGTGTTCATTGTGGAAGCCATTCACATTTGGTGGAGAAATGTTTCAAGAAACTTGGGTATCCCGATTGGTGGGACACCTACATAACTCAAATAAAGATTAATAAAAGGGGAGTAGACAAAAATACTTTTGTGGTGACGACAACAAATGATACTTCATCTATTATTGATTCTCATTATTTGGTGAACCCGAACCTCTTCCAGCAATCAAGTAAGGTTGACGTCGCTTTACTTGCTACTGATTCTGGAAAAGATCATGGTTGGATTCTCGATTCTGGTGCTACGGGTCATATGACGTTCGATGCCTCTATTTTGAAAGATCCGTGCCTACCTGCGTATACAACTATTTCCAACGCCAATGGTGTACCATATCCGGTTACCGGAGCTGGGAGAGTTGATTTCACACCTTCCTTGTCCTTAGAAAACACATTATTGGTTCCTTCTCTTTCAAATAATATCATGTCCGCAGCACAAGTAACCGCACAATTAAATTGTTTAGTACTAATCTATCCCACTTTCTGTCTTCTTCAGGATCTCGGCAACGGGGAGATAATTGGACGAGGTACTAAGAGATATGGTTTATATTACATCGAAGATGTTTGTGAAGGGAGATCTCTTTCAGTTAAAAGGCCTTCTTGTGCATCTAAAAATCAGATCTTACTATGGCACCGCAGGTTAGGACATGCTTCTTTTGGATATTTGGAGCACTTGTTTCCTAATTTGTTTAAGTCTTACAAACTGTCAGACTTTAAATGTGATACTTGCATCCTTGCGAAGAGTCATCGTACTACATACCCAGATAGTTTCAGTAGAAGATATGTCTCATTCGATTTGGTTCATTCTAATGTTTGGGGACCTTCTCGTATTACTAGTACTTCTGGATTTCGGTGGTTTGTTATCTTCATCGATGATTGTACTCGTATGACTTGGCTCTATTTAATGAAGTATAAAAGTGATGTGGATGATCGTTTTCGTGCATTTCATAAGATGATTCAGACACAATTTTCGGATAATTTAAAGGTCCTTCGTTCTGATAATGGTGGTGAGTATGTTAATGAAGTATTACAGGGATACTTTAGAGAACATGGAATTATTCATGAAACTAGTTGCCCATCTACGCCACAACAAAATGGTGTGTCGGAAAGAAAAAATCGCCAGTTACTTGAAATTACGAGGGCATGCTTGATTGGGTCAAATATGAAGCCAAAATTCTAGGAAGAAGCCATTACTAATGCAGTATATCTTCTCAATCGGGTACTAACAAGTGTTTTAAAATTTCAGACACCTTTGGACAAATTGGCTTCGTTTGTAACAATACCTTCTCATCTTAAGCTTCCTCCACGGGTATTAGGTTGTGTTGTTTTTGTACACCTGCAGAAACATCTACGTACAAAGATTGATCCCTGTGCTATTAAATGTGTTTTTGTTGGTTATCATCCATTCCAAAAGGGTTACAGGTGCTATCATCCTCAAAGTCATAAATTTTATGTTACTATGGATGTCACCTTTTCTGAGAACGAAATGTTTTACTTGTCCGATGTATCTAATTCTCCTCTTCAGGGAGAGAGTGTTATTGAAGAGTTGAATTGGATGGATTTGTTTCCAACTAATAGGGAAATAAATATGATAGCAAATTAAACAAGCTTGAGTACACATCCACTTGTCAGTAGTTCAAGAATTGATGATACACAAGTCATGGAGCCAGTTAAAGAGTTCGATATTCCTGTTTTCGAAGAAATTGACACCCCTGCCATTGAAGCTCCATATCTCTCTTCATCAACAGTACCTACATCTAATTGTCCTCCATGCGGTGCCGATGTCCCTGAGGTAAGCATATATTATTCGATTAATACTAACGATCCTTGTGAACCAACTGACACAGATAGGTACCAGTTGCCACAAAAGAGTAATCGTGGAGTTCCACCAGATTGTTTTTCACCTGAAGCAATAAGGAAGGTGAAATACCCTATTGTGAATTACATGTCAACTCATAGATTATCAAAAGAGGGAAAGGCGTTTGTCAGTCAGATGGACGATGTGATTATTCCCAGAAGTGTACAAGAAGCATTACGAGATCGAAAATGGGCTGATTCCATGAGAAAGGAGATGGTGGCGCTGGAAGAAAATCATACATGAGAAATAGTATTGTTACCAGAAGGAAAGAAACCAGTTGGCTGCAGGTGGGTATATGCTATCAAGCATAATCCTGATGGCTCTATTGACAGGTGCAAAGCAAGACTTGTGGCTAAAGGGTTTACCCAGGTTTATGGTATTGATTATCAAGAGACCTTTGCTCCTGTTGCAAAAATCAATACTATTCGAGTATTGTTGTCTTTGGCAGCAAATTTAGGATGGACTCTACAACAATATGATGTGAAAAATGCATTTTTACATGGTGATTTACAAGAAGAAGTGTATATGTCATTACCTCCAGGTTATAATGCTCCGAACAATGCTAACATGGTTTGTAAGCTAAAGAAGGCCTTATATGGTTTGAAGCAGTCTCTTAGAGCTTGGTTTGGTAGATTTCATCTGGCGATGAAGAAATTTGGGTACACACAGAGTAATGCTGATCATACTTTGTTCCTAAAAAGGGTAGGTGACAAATTAACTGCGCTTATTATTTATGTGGATGATATGGTGGTAACAAGAAATGACCCCGAAGAGATGAGTAATCTGAAGATTTCTTTGTACTCTGAGTTTGATATGAAGGATTTGGGTGGACTTAAATACTTCTTGGGGATTGAAGTTTCACGATATGAAAAAGGAATTTTCTTGTCTCAGCGAAAGTATGTGATTGATCTATTGAAGGAAACCGGTATGCTTGGTTGTGAGACGATAGGTCTCTTATGGAACAAAATCATGGTTTTCAAGAGTGTTCTGATCAAGTACCAGCTGATAAAGGCCAATACCAAAGGCCCCGAAGAGATGAGTAATCTGAAGATTTCTTTGTACTCTGAGTTTGATATGAAGGATTTGGGTGGACTTAAATACTTCTTGGTGATTGAAGTTTCACGATCTGAAAAATCAATTTTCTTGTCTCAGCGAAAGTATGTTATTGATCTATTGAAGGAAACCGGTATGCTTGGTTGTGAGCCGATAGGGTCTCCTATGGAACAAAATCATGGTTTTCAAGAGTGTTTTGATCAAGTACCAGCTGATAAAGGCCAATACCAAAGGTTAGTTAGACGCTTGATTTATCTTCTCATACGAGACCTGATATTTCCTATGCTGTTGTAAGCATATTTATGCATAATCCGGGTCAACAACACATGGATGCAGTTATCAGGATACTGAGATATTTGAAGTCTGCACCAGGAAGAGGGTTGATGTTTTCAAAAAATAGACATCTCGATGTATCGGGATACAGTGACTCGGATTGGGGAGGCAAAGGTGATAGGATAAGATCAACATCTGGGTATGTTACCTTCGTTGGAGGTAACTTAGTAACTTGGAAGTCTAAGAAAAAACCGGTTGTTTCCTTGTCCAGTACTGAAGCAGAGAATATAAGGCAATGGTAAAAGGCATTTGTGAATTGTTATGGTTAATAAGGCTTATGGGAGAGCTTGGATTCCCATCTGAAAAACCTATGAAGTTATTTTGTGATAATCAGTCGGCAATCAAAATTGCAGAGAATCCAGTGCAACATGATCAAACGAAACACGTGGAAATTGATAGGAATTTCATCTATGAGAAACTCGAAGAAAAACTTATTGAAGTACCGTATGTCTGTACAACACAACAGTTAGCGGATATTCTAACCAAGGCGGTATCAAATAGAATATTTAACGATTCACTTATCAAGTTGGGCATATGTGATATATATGCACCACCTTGAGGGAGAGTGTTGAATTATGATAGTCAAAAGTGACGACTTCACTACTTCTTTGAATGTACAGTAGAGTTGTTAGAGTTGTTAGCAATGTAGATACATTTACGTCTTGCATGACTTTTTCCCACCAACTCCTACCAACTCCAACAACACGTTAAGTGTAAGAAGAGAAGACGTGTTGTCCTTTATTTCCTTACCTTCATGTAATCTTGATAAATACCTCCTCTTGGAGATGAATAATATTAACCAACACTATTTTTGATGAACCTTAATCTCTTGACACAAACTCATGTAGGGTAGAACACAACAACCACCAACTGGAACTAAGTTGTCTTTTGCTGTCGGTGTTTGCATCAGCTCCGCACTTAAACCTTCTATTGCTTAGGATATGCACATGCATACTACCTAGAGACAGTTGATTCTAAAACTCGGTATGCCAGTAATGCTTATAACGTTTTTTCCATGTTTTCTGTCCTATTTTCTTTGTTTCGTATGTGGTTCTATAGATTTAACATGCATATGGGTGTGTAGGTGAACACATTGGTGCAAAAGGAAACCAATGGATTAATTCAAGATCTTGTCAACAAAAATTCCGGGTGGTCGACTATGTTGGTGAGAACACTCTATTGCTTAGCATGTTGGAAATACGCAAACCAATTTATACCATCACTGACTGAGATGTCAAAGTTCAATCTCCTTGGCGGAAAATAATTAGTAGCCATTCCCTTCATGTCGTCATGGAGAGACCAATATATTAGTTGTTATGATAGCTTCAAAGTACTGAAAATCCCATACAAATTGGAGGGGATAGACAAGAAAACCCATACGATTTGAAAGGGATTGGCGTTCGACAATTTTCAATGTATATAGCCTTACCTGAGCAACGCGATGGGCTCGGTGAACTTATAGAAAGGGTGAGCTATGATCCTGCTTCTTTTCTGGATCAGTATGAGGAGAATTCAAAATTCCCATGTTCAAAATTTGTTTTGATTTTGAAGCAGAAAAAGTTCTACCAAAAGTAGGACTAGTTTTGCCATTTGATAAATCGAAGGCTGAGCTTACTGAGTTGTGGAGTCCTAGTAGTAAGCTTTATGCTGCTAGTAATAAGCTTTATATTGATAAGTTTATCACAAGTGCTTTGCTCAAATTGATGAAGATGGAACCGGAACTGCTGCTTCTAAAACTATTATTTGGGAAGAGTCTGGTATATGTTCTCTTACGTACTCCTCGCCCCCCTCCTGTCAATTTCGTGACGGATCATCCGTTCATGTTCATAATCAGAGAGGAGCGCAGTGGTGTAGTTTGGTTCATGGGGCAAGTGCTTAATCCTTCTTTATCAAACTAGTCTTTATCTTTTTAGCGACGCTAAATAGTTTAGAATTTCTTGTTATTTTTTGAATTTAAGAGAATTGGTTCTTAGGTTTTGAGTTTAGATGAATTATTTAATTGAAATTTTAGATGATTCCCACACTATATAATTACCATTGTGTTATCGTTTTTCTTTAATTTGCTAGCAACAAAAATAAAAAAAAATGAAAAAAAGATTAACAGATAAGATAATAAGGGTTGCCTGCCTCTATATGCAACTCTTAAGCAAGGTTGAGTCATTGGCAGTCTCTGTTCAGCATCACATTTCCCTCTCTACTTCATATTTTCGATAATTTTATTTTTGAGAAATTAGTTAAAGTAAATATAAACAGTTAAGAATTTATCATATAAAATATTCTAAGGATTAAATCCTTCACTGTTGGAGATAGTTTAATAACTATGGAGTCCTAATTTCTTCGACTCTTATATTCATTTGGTGTGTGTTGGGAAAATTTTGTTAAGTACTCATTTTGAATAGATGGAAGTACTAATTGATGCTAAATTTCCAACTTTGTTCTATATTAATCTTCTACACTAGCATATTATGAGGTTTGCATTGTGCAACTCTTATGGAAAATAGCTAATTAACTTTCCAGGGTGAAGTACCAACGCTTAAAAACTTCTCTATACTGAACAAACTGCATCTGCACTTCAGTACAGATATCCAAAACTAGCAGAGTCGGCAGACACACCTTAATTGTTTCCTTTGGATCTGATTCGGCCCAAGTAAAATATTATTCGAGGTCTGACTCAGCTCATATGTCTAGCTCAGAGGAATTTAATTCAGTTATCATTTTATACCTGCCTCGTATGGTATGTATCTAATAATTTTTTATTTACATATATTGAGTCAGATCCAGGTATATGACTCAAATATAAATAATTAAGATTCAGATAAGTCAGCTGAGACAGAAAAACAAACATGCACGTGGAAGTAAAATGTTGAGAGTCCGATGAAGAAGAGCTAAACAGTAAAACGTTTAGATGGCCATAGACCATGGTATGATCGGATGACCTTCTGTTCAAGGTCCCAACAATAACTTGTTTGTCATCCTCAGCAGATGTGTGTTGTGTTGTGTGCTCACAGAAAGTAGGCTGTACTTTTGGCGCTTGAAGCTATGACACGGGCGCAGGGTATGTGCTATTCCTAGAAATCAGGTCTATTTTTGGCAATACCCGAGGTATATGTATGTATGTATGTTTATTTTTATTTTATTTTTTAATCTTTGGAATACAATAGGTTAAGTTTACATAATCTTCGTTTTCCTAGGTTTTTGTAGTATCACAGTATCTATTTGTTTGTTCATAGACATGGATCATAAACTAAAAGTAAACTCTCCTTCTTTCAAATATCATGGATCGCAGGGAAGTAGATTTATGATGAAAAGTCAGCAACCGAAAAAAAGCGTCAAAACTACAAATTCATGCATGAAACTCGTCAAAGACATGTGGTTGAGTGAATCGAAGAATGACAATCTTGTATTCTCTCCGTTCTCGATGAACACTGCTCTTGGGTTGCTAGCTTCTGGAGCAAGTGGTGAAACCTTAAAACAGATATTAGGGTTTCTCAATTCTGCAAGTCTCAGCAATCTGAATTTTATGCATTATGGAGTTATCGACATGTTGGGAGAAACACACACTGGACGGTCCGGACCTAAACTTTCTTTCGTTGGTGGTGTTTGGGTCAGCTCCTCACTTAAACCTTCATTCCAACAAGTTGCTCATGCAGTTTACAAAGCAGAAGCCGAGACTGTGGATTTCGTAAATAAGGTATACGAAAATACTTTTGTTGTTGTTCTTGCTTTCTGTTCTATTTTCATTGTTTCGCTTTTCTAACGATTTATCATATGCGCGTAGAGCAAAGAAGTGCTGAAGAAGGTGAACACATGGGCGGAAAAGGAAACCAATAGACTAATACAAAATCTCCTACCTGATGATGCAGTCAATTATAATACAAAGTTTATATTGGCGAATGCACTCTATTTCAAAGGGTCTTGGAAGAAAAATCAATTTGAACCATCACTAACCAAGATGTCAAAGTTCTATCTCCTAGACGGAAAAGAACCCGTAGGTGTTCTCTTCATGTCTTCGAATAGGAAAAAATATATTAGTTGTTATGATAGCTTCAAAGTACTGAAACTCCCTTACAAAAGGGATAAGGAAATGCTTCCACATTTTTCTATGTACATAATTTTACCTCAGCAACGCGATGGGCTCGGAGAACTTATAGATAAGCTGAGCCATGATCCTGCAGCTTTTCTGGATCAGTATGTCCCAGTTTTCCATCCATTGGTTCGAACAGGTGAATTTAAGATTCCCAAGTTCAAAATTTGTTTTCATTTTGAAGCAATACATGTTCTACAGAAGGCAGGACTAGTTTCGCCTTTTGATGAATCCGACGCAGAACTGAATAAGATGCTGAATATTGATCGTAAGCTTCATGTTTCTAATGTTTACCACAAGTGCTTTGTTGAAATTGATGAAGAAGGAACCGAAGCTGCTGCTGCCACAGCTATTATTATTGGGCGGTCAATGGAAGCCTGCCGTCCTCGTCGTCGTCCTATCAATTTCGTAGCGGACCATCCATTCATGTTCATAATCAGAGAGGAGCAAAGTAGTGCAGTATTGTTCATGGGACATGTCCTTAATCCTTTAACAAACTAGTCTATATCTCTTTAGTGTCTCTAAGTAGTGTATAATTTCTTGTTCTTTTTTTCTGAATAGTTTTAACTGAAATTAATATGTTTTTTCGGATACTAAACTGCTGAGAATAATTAGCTAAAACTGCTAATAAGCCCGATTTCTGGATAGTACAATGTCAGCTTCAATAAACAAGGTTTATTAGATTTTTCATGAACACAAACAAAAGACAGTTCAAGTCTCATTAGTATGTTGGAAAAATAGTACTAAAACAGGGTGAAAAAAATTGTTGTATTAGGGTTCAAGGCTCTTATGAGAAGATTCTTTTCGACAATTATTCGACCCTTTCCCAAAGAGGAAAAATTGTACAAACAGGTCAAAAAAATATTGCCGTCAGGATACTTGAAGCCCCACAACAGATGTTGGATTCAAAGCTTGTACAACCTTGATCCAACCAGGAACACACTGGTTTGGAAACTGATGATGCTTGTTAGAAGAAGACAGAGAAGATTGAGATATGATTTTGGAAGAAAACAAGTCTGCTATTTAAAGGGAAAACACACCCTTTGAAGATGACTTTTCATCTTTATATGAGTCCTTTCAAAGTGAACAGAAACGCCTCTTCGTCAATGTGTCCATTGGAGAAATAGAATTTCTGTACAGGTTTTCTAACTGTCATGGAAACCCTTCAACGGGAAAAAATTCCAGGGTTTGAACCCCGAAAGCTGCATAAATGACTGCATTCAAGGGTTTGACGAAAATATCCAACATAGTAGGGGTTCATTTTTAAACAAATTAAAAATGCTTGAGTATCCGAAAACTGAAAAATAGCATGCATGAACACAAGGAACTTCAAAGAATTTTTTCAGAGTCAGAGAAATATACAAATGAGGTCCGTTATTTCTTAAAGTTCCGACCCTTACATCAGACTTGAAGTAGTCGAACCTCTCTGGTCCAAGTTTGATTTGTATTTGCTGCCTGCAACACCATTGACAAGGACTCCTTCTAGTTTTTCCCAATCTTCGGGGTTTTCATTACAAAGATCATCTAGTACTTAATCGGTATTTCTTACCAATTAGTTTTTCCTCAACTTGTCTTGCCAGCACATCGGGATTCGATGGATCTCCACATGAAACACTAAAGATGGACTCTATAATTTCTTTTAAAATTCTGTAGACATCGAACTTGTCAGAGACACCCACAATGGACACGATTGAAAGTTGCCCTAGAAGAGAAGAATTGAGTGAAAATATTGATGATGATGATGGAAACATTGAAGGCAATGATTTGTTTGTCAGCATCTTTATTATTTCAGATATTGCATCCCCCCCTACCTATAAGTAGGGAATCATCTACAACTCATGTAGTTAGTCCTTGTCAAACTTCTACAGAGATGTCTAACTTTTTCTGGGAGCCTCAATGTATTTGTACGGATATATAAAGAGAGCCAACGAAGTTTCTTGGCTCAAGTCAGGGCTAAGACATCAGGCGAGACATGTATGGGTAGAACAAATTGTAATGTATTGTATGTAATTATATAACCAATCCGAAAGTATTTTACTAGAGCATTGGAGTTTGAAAAGTGAGTGGAAGGAAATTGCCACTATACGACCCCATTAAACACAAGCTGAATTTACTTAACCTCTTTAGAATTAAAAACAATCTTCCATCGTCACCTCCGGTAGCCATCACTCTCCCTCCTCACAGACACCCACTGCATTTTCAATTGCAATCGCCCGAACAGACTTCTTATGGTCTTCACCAAAACTTACATTGTCGCGTGTAATGAGATGCAATCATAATTACTTGCGGATCCGTTTGTGAGTAAGAAGTGAACGATCTGTATTAGCATGTCCATGAGAGAACATAGATCCGAATTTCAGTACGGATTACCCCAAACCCAGCTGAAACTCCCCTTGTTTGTTTGAATTCTAGGTACAAGTCAAAAATATCAGATTGTTTTTTTTTTGTTTTCCTAGTGTCTTACTTGTGGTCTGACTCGGCTCGTACGTCTGACTCAGAAATATAAAAACTATTCAATAATTTTTAGCGTGGATTTTTGTGCTTTTCCTACTTTATGAAAGTTTTCTTAATTTAGCCATCAGGTCTGTTTTTGGCAATATCCGAGGTATATATGTGTGTGTGTTTTTCTTATAAGTCTTGGAATACAATAGGTTTACAATCTTCTTTTGCCTAATTGATTTACTTGCTCAAGGTTTATTAATTTAGCATCAGTATCAGAATTATTTTTTCTGATCATAGACATGAATCATAAGCTAAAGGTAAACCCTCCTCCTTTCAAATCTCATGGATCGTCGGGAAATAGATTTATAATGAAAAAGAGTGTCAAAACTACTACCAATTCATGCATGAAACTCTTCAAAGACGTGCGGTTGAGCGAATCGAAGAATAACAATCTTGTATTCTCTTCATTCTCGATGGACACTGCTCTTGGGTTGCTAGCTTCTGGGGCAAGTGGTAAAACCTTAAAACAGATATTAGGGTTTCTCAATTCTGGAAGTCTCAGCAATCTAAGTTCTGTTCATTCCCAACTCATCGACACGTTAGGCAAAACACATACCGGACCTAAACTTTCTTTCGTCGGTGGTGTTTGGGTCAGATCCTCACTTAAACCTTCATTCCAACAAGTTGCTCATGCAGTTTACAAAGCCAGAGCCGAGACTGTGGATTTAAAAAATAAGGTATACAAAAATCCTTATATTCTTGCTCTTGTTTTGTGTTCTATTTTTATTGTTTTGCAGTTTTAACGATTATCATATGCACGCAGAGTGAAGAAGTGCTGAAGAAGGTGAACACATGGGCTGCAAACGAAACCAATGGATTGATTCAAGATCTCCTACCTGCTGATGCAGTCGATGAAAAAACTGTGTTTATATTGGCGAACGCACTCTATTTCAAAGGGTCTTGGAAAAAGCATCAATTTGAACCATCACTAACTGAGATGTCAAAGTTTTATCTCCTTGGCGGAGGAAAAGAATCAGTAAAAGTTCCATTCATGTCATCAGAGTCTTGGAGAGTGCAGCATATTAGTTGCTATGATAGCTTCAAAGTGCTGAGACTCCCTTACTACAGAAAGGATAGCAAAAGCCTTCCATGTTTTTCCATGTATATAGTTTTACCCGAGAAGTACGATGGGCTCGGTGAACTTATAGAACAGGTGAGCTCTGATCCTCCTTCTTTTCTGGATCAGTACCTTCCGCTCCCAGTTCGCTATGAATCAGTTCCGACAGGAGAATTCAAGATTCCCAAGTTCAAAGTTTGTTTTGATTTCGAAGCAAAAGGTGTTTTACAGAAAGTAGGACTAGTTCTGCCTTTTGATGAATCTAAGGCAGAGCTGACTGAGATGCTGACTGATAGTAAACTTCATGTTTCAAAGGTTTATCACAAGTGTTTTGTTGAAATTGATGAAGTTGGAACCGAAGCTGCTGCTTCTACAGCTATATATTATTGGGCAGGGATATGGTGGCGGCAGTTTTCGTCCTCCTCCTCGTCCTCCTATAGATTTCGTAGCGGACCATCCATTCATGTTCATAATCAGAGAGGAGCAAAGTGGTGCAGTGCTGTTCATGGGACATGTCCTTAATCCTTCATCGAACTAGTTGAATGTATAGCTTTCTGGTGTTACTAAATAGTTTGGAACTTCTTCTTTTTCATAAGAGAATTTATTCAGAGGTTTTGAGATTTGATGAAAGATTTTACTAAATGGTTTTACATTTTTATTATCATTTGTAAGTGAGTTACTTATGTAGTTGTGATTCGTGCAAGTTCACAGATTTCTTATGTATGTCCTTTTAATATCTACACTTGTCATGTTAGTCTACATATCCAGTAGAAAACCAGGAATTGCTAGGGTCGAAACCGATAGATGTCACCCATCCTAAATTCCCAATTATGACCATGGTTTTTGCAAGGAGCATGCCATACCGGATGACGCAATTCATCTACAGTTAGTACTACTTTCCATGAGGTCGGATTATGATAATAATACAACAGCAAGATATATAAGTAGAGTTTTCTAATGTACCAGTCTTCAAATCTGCAAATACGTAATATCAACTCATTCCCTGCTTGTTAATCCAATCATGTATTGTGGATTCCGCTGATGGAGAGATTTTAAGTTGTCTTCTTCAATACTTGAAGCGTGTTAGACCTTTATTTATAGGCATAGGCATATTATTCTCAAATCCTATCAGGTATACTATTGAAGATTTCTCAGTTTAAGTTTTGGGGTGGTTACATCTTTTTAGATTATTTTAGATTATTAATTAATAGAGGCTTAAGTCTCAGTAATACAACCGGGTTTAATCTTGCAAATTGTTAGCTTTTGGGAGTCTCCGTTTGGTTAATTTATTTATTTACTTGCTCTAGCCTCTAGGATCTTTTTCGTAGTATTCAATTCTGATCATAGACATGATCAGAAAGTGAGCTACCGAAAAAGAGCGTCAATTCATGCATGAAACTTGTAAGACTTGTGGTTGACCGAACCAAAGAATAGCAATCTTGTATCCTATTGATGTAAACCTTCGTCTGGATAAGTGAATTCTACGTTGTAATCGTCTCTTAATAGTGGATTTGAGGTGTCTACGTCTACTTGGAGATGCACCAACTCAGATCCACTATGAAGAGACGATTACGACGTAGAATACCTTCGTCTGAATCCCACCAAATACAAACCCTATCTTTTACCTCAAGAGCTATTACAAGAAATATCTCTCAATCTCTCTATAATTTCTCTACAATGCCTACTACTTATTTATATAAAAAACTAACCTAATATAGGAAATACAAAACTCATCCAGTCGGCCAACTTATTCTAAAAATTGTACAAAAGAAGCTCTCCTCTACTTACGCACACAGGGTCTATTTTTTGGCTTCGGTGTCATATATATGGAAGGTTTTCTCAGTGTAGCAATCGGGGATATATTTACGTCTACTTGTTAGCTTAATTCATAGGCATAGGCATGAAATACTTAGGTTTGAATTTCCTTTCCTAGTCAGTGTCAGTTTAGCAATCAGGTGTACTTTTGGACGATTAATAGAAGCTTAAGTTTTCGATTAGTTTATTAATTAACCTGCCATAGCCTCTATAGGTTTAGTTGTATTCAGTGTGAGAGTTTGTTCTGATCATAGACATGGTTCAGAATCAGAAATTAAAAGAAAGTGAGCTACGGAAAAGGAGCGTCAATTCAAGCATGAAACTTGTTAAAGACTTGTGGTTAAGCGAATCAAAGAATAAAAATATTGTAATCTCTCCATTCTCGATGTGCACTGCTCTTGGGTTACTAGCTTTTGGAGCAAGTGGTAAACCTTAAAGTATATATTAGAGTTCCTCGACTGTGAAAGCCTCAGTGGCGGAGCCAATAATTTGGAAAGGGGGGCTAAAAAATCATCCGCAAACAATCAATTTTTTTTAAGCGTTTTAGCACCTAGGAAACAAAATCTTTTCCCTTTTAAAACTCTTGATGACTAGTTAGTAAACATTTTCACTTGTAAGACCAAATAGACAATTGATAATACAAAACCCTTACTTCGATAACCAAATACTGCAATTATATTTCTCTTGATTGCTGGTTACACACATAGTTGAGCTAAGACACAGTTGGATGCTTGGTCTCTTGATAGACTTGGTGGACTAAATTTGTTTGGCTGGTGGACTAAATAAATTCTTTTCCAAGACTAAAGGGTAAATTTACACACATGTAATGGTTTTACCAGAAAATGGGGGGCTAAATCCAGGGTTATCCCCCCCCTTTGCTTCCGCCCATGGAAAGCCTCGACACTCTAAATTCTAGTCATTCTCAACTTATTGAGACGTTGAGCCAAACACGAACATACCCTAAATTGTCTTTCGTTGGCGGTGTTTGGGTCAACACCTCTTTAAAACCTTCGTTCCTAGAGGTTGCGCATTTTGTCTACAAAGCAGAAGCCGAGACTGTGGATTTCGCAAATAAGGTGTGCAAAATTCCTTAGACTGTTGGTCTTATTTCCTGACAATTTTGTTTGTTTTATGTCCTATTTTCGTTGTTCTAACGAATGTATGTACCTAACTTGATTAGAGCATGGAAGTCCTGAAGAAGGTGAACACATGGGATGAAAAGGAAACCAATGAATCAATTCATGATATCTTACTTGCCAATGCGGTCGACAAAAATATCTACAAGGGTTTTACGATATTAACCCTAGGCTAAAAATCACCATCAACATTAAGTCCCCTGCTTAGCTCGGAACAAGTGCCTTGTTGCGAGGTAAGCATATGATGGTGACAAATAAAGACGGAATAGAAAAGTAAACCATTGCAGAGATGATCAAGAAAATTCGACTAACCTTTTTAGGGGTGAAGAGAGTTTTGGATTCTCGTGTTAGCGGCCCTGCATGAATTATTGGGGATGCAAACCGTGGAGTGGTAAGATAAAAGTTACCGATTTGGTCTGGTCGTACATCTATAAGGCAAAGCGGGCTCGGTCTTGGAAGGAGAAGCATAGCGGATGGCTTGGATCATGAGGCTAAGGGGTGGCGCGTTCTTGGAAAGGTAAGCGTGCGTGGATGACTTAGCATGATAGGGCCATAACAGTGGAGCGGGCAGCCTGACATAGTGCAACCATGGAGAAGTAAGATGTTTATGGACGGCTGGGCATGGTGAGGGGCGCGGAAATGGAGCGAATGGCTTGGCTGGGGCCGCGGTAATGGCATGGTGAAGATGGAACGGATGGCTAGGCGTGGTGGGGCTGTGACACGGCGTGAGTAGTTTTGGGCGCGGGAATTGGTCTCTGTGGGGCCGGCTTCCTCTTTTCCTTCTTGGCTCAAAATTTGAAATCCTCCCTTCATTCAAATTCCCAAGTATCACGCCTATAGAAGGGGTGGCCGACCTCTCCCTTTAATTCACGCCTTTATTTTTTATTTTTTTATTTTTGTTTGGTAGCGGTGAAGCGGACGAGCAGAATATGTATGTCTTCTAGTACTTCCTTTTTGGCTTTCTTTTCTTTAGTTTTCTTGTTTTGGTGAAACCCTAGTTATAGGAGTACCTTTCCACGACCTTGTAGAAAATATTGGTGTAAATCCTTGCCGTAGGTATGTCTTGCACGAGCTCGTAGTAGTACTTAAGCACGGATACCATAGTAATGTTGACCACCTAAACTCGTTGTGTAAGGTAAACACGCGATAGTAATTTTCCATCCATTTCCCATGAAGACCTAGTTTTTAGGGTTTACTCCTTGTTTTGGTGTGGCCGTGGGCATGGTTACCCTGGTGGGGAACACCTCCACGGTCGGAAAAGAATTCTATGCCACAGGGTACGGCCTTGAAACAAACTGGCTTGCGTCTTGGGTGAAAATTATTTTCGTGAGCTTTCCGTAATAATCTCTCTTCGTATTGTTCCGTTGTAGTTGCTAGGAAAGAGGGACTACTGTGAGAGAATCTTGGTTATGACGTCGCTTGAGAAAAATTCTGCCATACCGAAGGATGTTGGTAACTCCAAGCCAAACGTAGCTGATGAATTCTTCATGATAGTCCCTGCTAGGAGAAGTTCACTTAAGCATGCTCCACTGCTTCTGACAGGTTCAGAAAGTGAGGGAGGGGACCTGTCGGTTCCTTCCGAAAATGTAATACGGTTTTGTCTTCGGAGAAAAGAGTATTCCGCCTCTCTCATTGATTTCAAAATCCCAGTGAGTTCATTGCGTTCGTTTGATAAATGGGTGCATTTTAGGGTAAGTCAAGAGTGTGTAAGAGCTAATCTGACCAAGGAACATATCATTTATGTTGTCGCAGCCTCTGGATCACTTCAAATTAGGAAATACATCCCGGGTTTGGTTTCTTTCATCTCCAGGTGGTGTCCATATACTCACACGGCGATATGTAGGTGGGGAGAACTGACCATATCCTTAGAAAGTGTGGCTATCTTGTTGAATCTTCCCATGACAGGAAACCTTAACACCAAGATGTCTGATGATGAGGAAAAAATACGTACCTCCATGGTTGCGAAGTCGAAAGGGTTTGTCCTAAAGGAGAACGAGATGAAGTATTTTTATGCCTGGTGGATGTCTCAATGGTTTCCCGATGAGCTAGCACCGGATCAGAAGAATAGTACACTCCATGTCGCGGCATTCTTGTCTCTCTGGTTATCCCAGGACATTTTCAATCATGGCTCTGGTAAGAAGGAGATAAGGCTAGAACTCATCAATTTTGCTATAAGATTGGCGAAAGGAGTCATTCTTCCCATTGGCGGCTTGTTTCTCGGTTTATGTACACACACTTGGATCATTTGGCTATGGACATGCGTGCTTCAAACAGTTACATGAAAGTGGATTAGTATGTTCATGTTTCTTTTCTCCAAGCGTGGCTATGGGAGCATTTTGAAAGATATGCTTCTAAACCGTTGGTTTCACTTCCCGCTTCTTGGGGTAGTTCAAGAATACTTCGCTAGTAGAATAGGCACCCAACATCTGGCTCAAACCTAGATGATTTCCTTGATAACTCGTGCACCTCTAATTTTTGTCCCTGGTCCCCAGTGTGTACATCCATAGCCCAGGTTAATACTTTTGTTTCTGCTCCAAACATGTCTTTGCTTTCTGATGGAGGGAATCTGGGCGTCGGTGAGGTTGTATTGATGCGGAGTTGTATGTGTGGTTATATACCGTCTTTCTTTTGAGGATCATGTCAGGCAGTCTCTTACAATATTGATCGAGCATCTCAGCATATGGGTTTCGACCAAGGGGTCCCTCTCGTTCGTCAGCTGGAAGCTCCAGAGGATCCATTATCGGACGTTCTTGATGCGAGTGTTCTTGCGCCGGGAAAAAGCCTCCCTTTCTTGCTTTCGGAACGAAATCCGTCGACTACCTCCAAGTATAACGCATTCTGGCAGAGTGAATTTCTCATCATCTAGGAATTTGTGAAAGTCATAGTGGAGAACACTCGTGATAGTCCTTCCGCCACAATTTTAGCAAAACATTTGTTGTTGAGGGATACTTCTCTAAACAAAAGGAAATCCGTCGGACCGGACGTGGACAGTACCCAAGTGAAGGAGCGAAGGTCTAAGAATCGTGTCGGCGGTTTCCAGTCAGACTCCACAGCTCTACCGACTTTTAGTTCATCCAACATGCGCGTACGTGTGATTTCTTTCTCGACTTCAGATAGATCACGTATATCTTTTTTTATTTTCTGAGAACGCATCCTTGTATCTCGTCCAGGGTTTCAGCATCACGAACGCCTTTGCCAAACTTGCAAGTGGTCAGAAAGCATCGTTTTTCTAGGAAGAGGGTGGCGGTGTCGAGCTCGTCCATGGTGATGTGGATTCCTAAAAGGATGAAAGTTCAGAGTCCAACGATGACAAGAGTAGTTCTTCTAATAATAGTGTTGAATCTTCCTCTAGTCAGTCTGAACCTGAATCAGTGAGCCTCCTCCGTATTTTTTTTTCTTCTTCGCCTTTTTTTTAAAGTAAAACTAAATCTTGATGTTCTAGGAGGAGTCTGTTCCTGTGGATGGCCTCGAAGTGGAAACCTGCCAAAGTGAAGACGTAGACGTACTTATAATTATGGAAATCGTGCTTACTAATGACTTGTACATTGAATTTTATCATTCTGAAGGTGTTGTAACGACTCAGACGGTGGAGAGCACTCCGGGGTCCGCTGGCGAGATTGTGGTTAGGGACCCTTTGTCGGTTATTGGTTCAGTTGCAGGTGCCACCTTTAATCCTCCGTATCTGGTCCCTTTCCCGGGTCACGTGCTGATAGAGGGATTTAGCATGCCATCTAAACACGCGGAGTTATACACCAATATATGGGAGAGCTACGGTCATATTTCCACGACCAAGAATATTACTAGTCGACATGCGTTGGTCAAGCATTTGGAGGAAGCTTTGTCTTCGATTGATGAAATGTGCAACGTGACTGGTCACACAGATTCTGACTATATATTCTCAAGCTAGAGGTTCCATCGCAATACGTGTGTGTGCTTTGAATTTAATGTCTCTTGGTTCATTGAAGGTTTCTTTGAGGTTGAAAATTCGTTGGCCGAAGTAGTCGAAGGTCCTTCCGCGGATATGGTGAAGAAGCAGGAAGAGGAATTCAAGAGGTTGTGCAGACAGCTGAAATTGAAGAGGGCGGCTCTCCATAGTATAAGGGAAGCCTTTGCCAAGAGGAGAAAACCGCTGCTGAAAAACTTTCCTTGAATATATTTCTGTCCTTTGGACCTCCTATCTTTAGTTTTTTTTTTTTTTTTTGAAAGGAAAATCAGACGTCGGGTTTATGGTTTTTGACTTTCCGGTTTTCTTGGGTTGATTGATAAATTTTACCTTGAAGGTTTTTGATTATACATTTGGAATGAAATGTTTTAGGATTGTTTTTGGTTGTGATTAAAAGTGGCGCAAACATCCCAGGAAAACCATGGAACCGCGTGTTGGTAGATGACATGGGATGAAACATAACATGGCTATCGGTTTTATCATTCTTGTGAAACTTTGAAAACCAAACCATATATTTTGTCTAGGTAAGACTTACTCAGTTTCTTAGGTTTTCCGATAAAAAGTAAACCTTCCGGGTGTAAGACCAAGCTTTACAAGAAAAACGGCCATGGGAAGTCCCCAACCATTACTGAGTTGTCTGATAACCGAGCCGTTGATCCCTGGGCGGATCATTTTGCTTCTATCCTCTGATATGTCCTAGTCATCCCTTGTCGTGTCATGAATGATAATCGAGTCATCCGGTTACTGATTTGAAGTGGATCATCTTCCTCTACCCTCTTGATGTCTGGGTCGAACAACGATATCGACAGTCAAAAATTGACATTATAACCGAAAGATCGAACCTCCCGCTATGGTCTCCAATTATTTGTAGGTGAAAATAGTTTCTGCTGATTTCGGTAATTTCGGGTGTGAAGGTGATAAAAAATTTAAACCCTAAACATTGTACTGCAAGGGAGTACTTTAGATTCGAGAGATCAATCTGTACAAGTCTGGATTAAACCAAGAAATTGTTGTTCCAGACTTTATTCGGTTATGAAGTGGAGGAGAATGGGTTGGTTTTGGGAGGTAAGCAAGGAAAGTGGTGAGATCAGAATAGTTGATTCTGGAAGAATAGTTGGGTTACTACGACTTGTATCAGAAAAATGGGAAAGCTAACAAGATGAGTTAGTAAGTAAGTGTTTCTGAGTGTTGTATATCCCGAATCAACTTGTTGTTCAGTGGAAATAGGTAAGACCTATTTATACAAATCGGAGTAAAAACGTACCCTGGTCTAATTAAGGAGTGGGGGAGTAAATGGGAGGAGGGGGTAACCGTATCCCTGGAATTGATGTTCCATAAAGTGGTTAACGCATGGAATTGATGTCCCATGAAACTTTTAACGTATGGAATTGATGTCCATAAAATTGTTAACGCATGGAATCGATGTCCATGAACGTTTCACCCTTAACTCCTCGTATTTACTAACCGTCACACCCTTATGACACTTCCTTATGACGGGCGTAGTGTATGCCGCACGCTGCAAACCGCCAAACCAATACCCAAAAAGGATCCCCCAATTTGTGTTGATGTCTCGAATATTTTTGTGGAAAACATGTAGCATGTTGTTGCGGCTTGGAAAGTCGAGATCGGGAGGCTTGCTAGCTTGGTGACCTTCGACGGTCAAGATTTTGAATTTTGAGAGGAAAGGTAGCCGTTGATCGTCGCATGCTTTCATTTGTTCGTAGCCGCATAGGGGAGGCCAGCATGGTGGTGCAGCAGGGAAGGCATGTCGTTGGCATGGCATGGTTTGGCGTGGCCAAACTTAGGTTTTCGAGCCAAAGGTTACCATGTGTCGTATGGTAACCTTGTATGGCTAGGATTCGCTCCGGGGATTGAAGGGAAACTGTTGATTATTGCACGCCTTCGTTTTGGTAGCCGCGTAAGGAAGGCCAGCATGGGGATGCAGTTAGGGCCAAGGCGTGGGGCATTTTGTCTTGGCGCGACTAGTATGGTTAGGGTGCGTTTTGGCTTGGCATGTTGGGCTAAGGGTTTTCCATGGGCGCATGGCCTGCATAGCTTTGGCTAGGTGAAGTTTTAGCTTTGGTATGTGGGGCCATGGGTTTTCTATGGGCGCATGGCGTGGCTAGCTTTGGCTAGGTGAGGTTTTGGCTTGGGATGTAGGGCCAAGGGTTTTCCATGGGCGCATGGCGTGGATAGGTGCAGTTTTATCTTGGCATGTTGGACCAAGGGTTTGCCATGGGCGCATGGCGTGGCTTGCTTTGGCTAGGTGCGGTTTTGGCTTGACATGTGGGGCCAAGGTTTTTGGCGTGGCTAGATTTGGCTAGGTGTGTGACCAAGCTAGGGTTTTGGGACAAGAGGTCATTTGGTAACCTTAGACGGCCTGGATTTGCTCCTGGGATTGAAGGGAAACCGTTGATTGTTGCATGCCTTCGTTTTGGTAGCCGCGTAGGGATGGACAGCATGGTGGCGCGCCTAAGTTGGCATAGGCCATGGTGAGGTGTGTTTTGCATGGCACGGTAGGTGTGGCTGACATGATTTTCATTGGTCACAGGGGTGCGGCTAACATGATTGGCATGCCTTAGCGCGGTTGGCGTGGTTGGCATAATTTTCCATTGGCATAGGGATGCGTCTATCATGGTTGGCATGCCTTGTAGCGGTTGGTGTGGCTGGCATGATTTTCCATTGGAACAGGGGTGCGGCTAGCATGCTTGGCAAGCCTTGGCGAGGTTGGTGTGGCTGGCATGATTTTCCATTGGCACAGGGGTGCGGCTAGCATGGTTGGAATGCCTTGGCGCGGTTGGTGTGGCTGGCATGATTTTCCATTGGCACAGGGGTGCGGCTAGCATGGTTGTCATGCCTTGGCGCGGTTGGTGTGGCTGCCATGATTTTCCATTGGCACAGGGGTTTGGATAGCATGGTTGGAATGCCTTGGCGTGGTTGGTGTGGATGGCATGATTTTCCATTGGCACAGGGGTGCGGCTAGCATGGTTGGAATGCCTTGGCATGGTTAATTAGTATGGCTGGCATAATTTTCCATAGGCACATGGGTGCGGAAAGCATGGTTGGAATGCTTTGGAGCGGTTAGTGTGGATGGCATGATTTTCCATTGGCACAGGGGTGCGGATAGCATGGTTGGCATTCTTTGGCGCGGTTAGTGTGGATGGAATGATTTTCCATTAGCACAGGTGGGAGTTAGGGTTTGGCTTGTCGCAACCCTAATTTTGAAAAAGATACCCCGGTAATTATTTACAGACCTATTAAAGATTTCAATAAATGCACCTAGTAAATCCCTATTACTTTAAATGTTGTGACATCACTGTCTACTAGGGTTTAGGGTTTTCGATTTTAACCCTAGGCTAAAAACCACCATCAACAATAGGATACCTGAAAAAGCACGTATTATATAACTAGAGGCTTGCTCAAGGTTTTCTTAGTACCGGTGTCAGAATTTGTTTTCATCTCCGCAAGCATGGATCAGAAATATGGTGCAAATAATTTTTTGTTTAGTCGATACTTCAAAAAATCTTTTAGATCAAAATTTAAAGACAGCGTCAACCCATGCATGAAACTTGTTAAATACGTGTGGTTACTGAGCGAATCGAAGAACCACAATTTTGTGTTCCCTCCATTATCCATAAACTTTGCTCTTCGGAGGCTAGTTTATGGAGCAAATGGTGAAACCTTAAAATAGGTATTGGAGTTCCTCAATTGTGAAAACCTCGATGCTCTATGATCCAGAAAATTCAAACTCATGCAGGGTATAACAGAAGAACCACCAACTAGAACTAAGATGTCCTTTGCCGTCGGTATTTGCATTAGCTCCGCACTTAAACCTTCACTCCAATAAGTTTCGCTTGTAGACTACCTAGAGACCGTTGATTTTAAAAAACTGGTATGGCGCCAATCCTTATAAATTTGTTCCATGTTTTCTGTTCTATCTTCTTATTTCGTGCATGGTTCTATAATTTAACATGCATGCATACATGGGGGAACAATAAGGAACTGCCACATATCTGTATGTTTGTAACGAATTTATGGTCTGATTTTTAGAAGAATGGCATTTTCGGAGTTGTAAGATCAAAGGCGCAACAATTACATTCTGCTATATCGGGACTGAAAAATAACCACTTTCCACCATTGCTTTCTTTCTCTTCTTCTTCTTCCTCCTCTTCTTCTTCTTCTTCTTATTTCTTCTTCCCAAGTTACCGCCTCCACCAAACTCCTCCATCGTTCAAATCCAAATCAAATCCCAACTGTTTATGCATTAGTATTATATAACTCTTTTACATCAGAAAAGTAACAATTTAGGTTCAATACAGAATCAGATTTCCAGAACCATGACCACCCCTGTGTATTCAATTAACGATCGATTAACCATTGTAAAAATAAGTTACATCCGTACCTTTATATATATGTTAATTATTATGGACATGTGAATCCATATAGTGTCTATGGTAAGATGTATATGGTCGTGGATGTACAATATGAGATCAAAAGTATGAGCAATGGATAATTTCTCATGACCAGTGAAGAAAATCCCACACATATTTGAGATCACTAACATGTGTTGGGTTTGGTCTAACTTTTAGACGGAGGAATCTAATCGAATTCTTAGATCAGAAGTCTTTGAATGGGTATCCTTATAAAGTGCACAAAAATAATTACAAGCTGTTTGTTGATTGTAATCAGCATTCCAACAGATTGAGCTACATGTTAGAGAAATCAACTGATCGAGTCCCCATGTTCTAAATCAACCTAGGGTATTTTTGGTGGAGGCGGTAACAGGGGAAAAAGAAAGGAGAAGAAGAAGAGGAAGAGATAGAAAGCAATGGTGGACGGTGGTTATTTTTGGGGCCCGGTCAACAATAATGCTTTGCAACTCCAAAAATACCCTACCTCTCAAACTCGGATCATAAATTGGTTACAAACACACATACATGTGGTAGTTCCCTATTGGTCCCCCAATGCCCCTTCAAAAACTGCTCCCATCCAAAATTTCCTCATGAACACATCTATGAAGAAGCGAACCAATGGATTAATTGAAGATCTGGTGAATACCAATACCGTGTCCATGTTTTCGAGTTCACGTTATTGCTTAGGATATTGGCAATACCCAATGTAGGTACATAAAATCTTCCCGCCATGTGTCCAAGGTAGATTGAACGAGGTGACGAAGTGAATCTTCAGGAAATATATTATTCACCAATTCCTAAGATAGTGTCATTGAAGAGTCAAATCAAGTGTCAGATTTACTTTAACGAAGTTCAGAACCCGAGGTATCAATTAACGAGATATCACTGACTTGCACGGGAAGATACTTCACGAAGAAAATTGGAAATGCGAGGTATGAATTGTTGTGCAATAAAAGGGAGTTCCTATGAAGTCAACGGAGCGAAGTGTGGCTTACTGTGCAAGAGATAGAAGGATCCCCGAAGTAAAATGAGTGAGATGTGGATTTTTGTGCAAGAAATAGGACAGCTGTCCCCGACAACAGCCGAACTTAAAGGCGAAAAAGAATCGGAAAGTTGATCTGAGAAAAGTAAAAAGTGTATACCCGAGATAAATTGGGTTGTAATCCATTATGTAGCTTACTTCTATAAAAGGAGGACTTAGCCCACTGTAAAGGGGTTGGAACATTTGGGAAATCTGAGAGAGCTCTTGTTAGGAAAGAGTTAGGTTCTTGTGTGTTCTTGAGCGGCTTGTAACTTAAAATTCTAAAGAAAATCAAATGAAGTATAATATTTATGTTTATCTCGTACTAGATCATCTTTGTGTTCATCAAATTAGTAAGTGGGTGTAACTATGGATTTTCTGTAGTTACATTTTGGCTTCGATAAACAGGGATCTCATGTTGAGATTTCAATCTCACTTGAGATAGTTTGAGATATTTGTTATCATTTGAGAGTCTTTCTTCAAAATCATTAAGTGAGTTATTACTTCATAAATGACGGAGGTTAGTGACTAAGAAACCGTGGAAGTGTTGGAAGAGGAAAGGTAGATTTGAGATCTGTTATCTTGAAGGTGAACAAGTTAGGTATGGTCAAAAGAGCCGGTGAGTCGTAGAACGAAAGATAATTGGTTAACAGGTCGTCCATGGCAAGAGTACCAGAACGAGCACAACACGTCATCGCATCGAGAAGGAGCTTTCACCTGGCAAGAAGAGAAGGAAGAAGGATAGAGAGAGGCGAAACGTCAAACAGAGGAGGAAGATAAGATGGAGTCCAACATGGAGAAGGATCGATCCATACCGCTAACACTGAAACGGAGGAGGAAGAAGAACCTGTGCAAGGAATCGGAGAGGAGAATATCAATGAAGAAAATATGACGTTAGAGAAAATCAGAGAGGTGCTACACTTAGAAAGATAAAGAGAGATATATATAATGGAGCAAAGATCCATACTCATGAGGCAGTTAGCAGTCCTGATGCAGCAAAATAACCAACTCAACGAGGAGAGGACTGTTCATGATTTACTAGGTGAAGCCGGTGCAGGAGAAAACGCAACTCAAGGGGGAGGAATACCACATGATGAACAAGGAGAATAAATAGGAGAATGAAGGAGGAGGCGTTGAAGATAAAGCAGCGAAGAAAGGTTTTTGAGGAGAGCTTTGGAGGAAACTAGGTGGGAAGACCAAAGACGAGGAAGAAAGAACTCGAGAGGCGGAAAGGTTTCGTGAAAAAGAAAGACTAAGAGAAGAAGAAAGAATACGAAGAGAAGAGATATCTCGTGAGGAGAAAAGACATCGTGAACAACAATGGCAAGAGGAGGCGAGAAGATACGCAGAAGAGGAATAAGAGAGATATCGAGAAGAGAGAAGGAGACATGAGGAAGAGGAGAGAGAAGATGATGATGAGCGAGATAGAAGAAGGAGAAGGCGTAGGAGAGATGAAGGAAGAGACGAGATCAATCAAACGGTCATGAACGAGATACAGGAGATGAAAGCATTACTCAACAATCCACGGAGAGGAGGACGAGTGCAGCTGGCATAAGAAATTGTGGAGGCTGAAAAATCACCATTCTTACGTGAAATCTTGGAGGGAAGAATCCCAGGAAGATGTTCATTTCCCACCTTCGGAAGCATCTTCGATGGAACGGGGAATGCGGTTCAACATCTGAAATAGTATACCCTCTTATTAATGCAATGGGCGAAGTACGAGACGGTGCTATGCCAGTACTTCCCATCCAGTTTAACTGGGGAAGCCTCAAAGTGGTTTGACGGGTTAGCAGAAGGATCGATCTCGTCATTCAAAGATTTACAGAGGATGTTCTTGACAACTTACATAAGCAATAACATGTTAAGATCCGGAATAGAAACTTTATTTAACTTAAGAAGGAAGCCAGGCGAAAAATTGCGAAGTATCATAACGAGATGGAGATCAATATGCAGTGAACTCGCATGAAGAGTAGATGAGATAAATTTTATCCTGGCCTTCGTAAACGCATTAATACCAACTGACCTCTTGCACACGCAATTATTCGTAATTCGTAACACAATAACGATGAGCGAGCTCTGTGAGTATCAGGAGGAGTATGTAGTGCTAGAAGAAAAACAAAGGGAGGCTATTGAGGTGGCCCCGATACAATCCAAGGAGCGGAATTCACGTCTCTTGACGAGAGTAGCGAGCGTAATAGAATATGACATGAAATATGTGGAAGCAAAGCCACTAGCAACAATTCCCGCGAAGTTCGTAGCAGTGTCCAGCGGGGACCAAGAATTGATGAATCAGCATACGAGATATAATGATTCCGCACCTCGAAACTATGAGTCTAGAGGTAAAAGATCGAGAAATCCGCGAAGGTATAACCCAGGGCTGTGGTATGGACATAGGAGGCCGCAGTTTGAGGATATAGCATTGCCTGAACTTAACAAAACAATCGAGAAGATATGGGAAGCAATTGTTTTAACTGAAGAAATCCCTCCCCCGGAAAATTTTGGGGTGGAACCTTTTCCGAGTGCAAGGAGCGGAGACTTTTGCAAATATCATCGTTATCACGGACACCTTACAGAGGATTGCATAAATATACGACGAATAATACTTTGTCTAATTGAAAAGGGGAAGCTCAAACATTTTCTGCCGAATCCAGGACCATTACCGCCTCCACCACCTCGGAAAGATGATCAGAGTCAAGAAAAAGTATAGAGAATTGAAATTGACAGAGGGACCCAGAGGTTAAATCGTAACTCTATTATTCATTCTTCGAAGAATATTCAGAATTTTCATGATAATGTATTACAAAGGGTTCACAAAAGGGATTTTGAGGGAAACGAGATATTTAGTATCGCAAAGAAGGAGCCATTAGAAGAATGACAGAAAAAATCCATTTATTTCTCAGCGACGGATGCCCCAGATGGAGGAGCTTCGCACACGGACCCGTTGGTGATAACCCTGAACTTCGGAGAACACACGAAGTAGGAAGAAAATTCCACAAGAAGAAAGAATGTATGGGCGATAGACAGAATCTTTGTGGACACGGGGAGCACAGTGTATATTCTCTTTTATCACGCATTCAAAAAAATGGGCTACCGGGATTCAGATTTGGTGCCGTCAACTTACAATATCTACGGGTTTGATGGAGTGGCGTCAAAGCCAAGAGGAGAGCTGGTTGTGAAAATCGTCGCGGGGGAACTAGAAACTGAAGTAACAGTATGTGTGGCGGATGTAGAGTCCCCTTACAATGATCTAATTGGACGTCCATGGATAGACGAGATCAAAGGGGTAGCATCAACATACCACCAAGCCATCTTATTCCCGATGCCAAGTGGAATCTGCGAAATAAAGGGAGATCAGAAAGATGCCAGGGAGTGCAACAAAGAAGACGTGCATAACTATGACGAGAAGTTAAGGCGTAAAAAATTGCAAAAGAAAAGGGTGCTGGAAGCAAAGAGAGAAGACGAATTAATGATATATATGGTCAAAGCAAAGGAAGGATGGTCTATTCCCCGTGAAATTCCCGAAAATAAAGATAAGCCTTTATAACAATTAATGGAGCCGTCTCCACTCGGAGAACCGGTCATGAACTTCGCCGCAGTAGAACCTACTAAAATGAAAACCTAGGTAACGAAGGTGAGGCGAAAATGGTGAAGATTGGGACAAAGATGGGGATGGACGAAGAAGAAAGGTTGACAAATCTGCTGAAAGTGTATCTCAATATCTTCTCGTGGAGCATGAACAAGATGCCAGGAATAGACCCGGAAGTTGCTTATGATGCGTGTCGTATGCGTCAAAAATAATTCACTTTCTCACTTTACTAATTATAAATATAGTATTCGATAAGAAAGAGTTCGTATCCACAGAGAGGCGATTGTTGTTATGCAATTTTCAGATTCTTAAGTAACCAAATAACCCAAGGTGTGGGTTTTTTTTTATCTAAGTAATAATACTAAATAAAGCAAAGTAAATAATAGGAATAATCAATAAGGAAAAGATATTGGTTAAGGGATAGTATCATTCATAAACATGTATTTTTCATCTATGATTAAAATTGGTATTTAATCTCTCAATTATCAAAAGTCCTAGGATATCTTGATCGCAAGAGTATCCCGTTTATTTCCTGATTTTATCACAAACAACATCAAAAGATGCTAGTGTGAAATCTTCTTAAAAAGCAACCTAAAGTGTAAAAGCACAATTAGATTTAACTCCCTAAGAGCAATAAGTTCTCTAAAATAAGACTAATCGATGCAAACAAACGTGTAAAAGCACTAATTCGTTTTAACAAAGGTTATGATTCATATGCGATTAAAAAGATGTATCACTACAAGTATTAACCACAAGTTTCTACTAGAAATCAGGGACAAACAACTTTTACGTATTGAAAACCCTAATATAGCTATAGAGATGAAAAAAAATCCAATTAATTCCGGACTCAACCAAACTAGCATTCAAATCATATGATAATAAAAACGATGAATCATAAACGATAAAATTGAGACAAAACTAAATCATAGAATCAAATAACATGCTTGAAGAATTCAACTTTTATCTCATAACCAATATTTGTATTTAGCTACTCATATTCATGGAGTTCATCATCATAATATTCAAAGAAATAAGATGAAACATAAAAGAAAGCAAACCCTATAAGTAGTTCTCTGCAAAAGCTCCAAGAATAGAATAAAACGTTGTATCCAAAAGTTAGTAGAACTTTTCTTTTTGTAGCTTTTTCTCCTACCAAAAATAGGTTTTGTCTTCAAAGTCCATTAGTTGGAAATCCACCCAGCCCACGTGTGAGAGAAACCCATGTAGAAAATATGTCCCAAAAACGCTCGACGGAAAACTGGGTTTTTGACGGCAATTGGCCGGAATCCGGCACCGGAAAGTAGCCGTTGTCGACCTGAAAATTCACCTCCGTCGATAGAATATTCCGTTGAGATTCTGTTATACTTAACTGTTGACTAACGGTCTTTAACGGTTGACCGAGTCAAGTTCTGAGTCACTGAGTTGGATCGGCGAATCACCGAGTTAACTCTACCATCTCTCAAACACATCTAAATACCACCAAAACCCTTTAATTCACCATCCTCATTGAACTCAGCCACTGGAAAAACCAAGATAATCCTCACTGCCATGTGCTACATCAATTTTTATAGCCAAACTTCACAGCTGCAACACAGTCACTTTTTGCAATCACCAACTTGCACCAGTTCACCTCGCAACACCCATTCCCGATCTGCAATGCCACAGCAGCATCTCACCACCAGTGCCAATTCTCACCTGTATACATCCATCGATTCTGCATAAATAACTGCACTTCACAACACAAAGATTCATTAGCTCACAGTTTGAGTGTTATTTCTGTGTCTAGCTGAATCACAACATGAACAGCAACATCTTCAAAAGCACACCCAACACCACCACCATCTGCTTCCTAGATGTTCAGACCACCACCAACTGCAACATGGATGTAACTCCATTTCTTGCCTGGCCATTTCGCAGACACCAACTCTACCCACTGCAACCCTTCATGTCTCACTATAAGACTCAAATACTGGCAGCAGCTTCTTGTTCTAGTTCCAAGGCCTCTTACCCATTCACCACTACCTTACCTGCAGATCAATACCCAGCTACCCCATATCCACTGAATCTCACCATCTTTGTAATCAACAACACCAGTTCCATACCCACTTGCACACAAGCACCAACTCCACCAAACCAACTTTCCGCAATGCTTCCGCATAGTTGCATTGAAGTAAATAGTTTCAATTCCTCCCTGCAAACCCATGGAACAATCTTTTCTTCCCTGTAGTTCAAGCTCTCCACTCTGAACCCATCTTCATTTCTGCAACTCAGCTATTATCACTTCTCCTTGCCATCTTCAGAATCCTATGCATCACCGTTGCAGCACAAATCTATAATAGCAGCTCCTTCCTTGACCTCCATCTGCAACTGTTTTATTCCCAACTGCTACAAATGTAACCTTGCAAGCCTCCAACCCTGTAATCTCCATTTCTTGCTTGGCCAACTGCAGCAACAATGACGTTAACCAAACCCTTCGACCCATGTAGCAGCTACCTTCTTGCATACCAATAGCATCATCCCAGTTCCCGCTTGCAACCATCACTGAACCGCACTAGCCACAAATTGCACTAGCATCTCAACATCGGAGCCATCATACCCTGTTAACCTAACATACATCTATAGAGAACAAACACCATCTTCTTCCCTTACTCAACCACCACAAATCTTTCACAACAGCATCATTAGCACATTAATTCTCTTGAGTCTTGTACTGGTTCCAGTCCACCACTGTGTTATGCACAGTTTCTGCATTTTGGTTGCGACGTCTGCTACATAGCTCAGGCCACAAACTCTGTCCATTCTCCACTATCAAGCTCATCTCTTCCCTGTCACAATTCACCACCAACTGTAGCTCCTTCACCTCAGTTGCACACTCCAACACCAGCATTCCTTATTTATCTCAACAACATAGAAATCAATATCCACCCATCTTGCATCATATTGTATCTTGTAACTCAGCTCTGCAATTTCTACTTCTCACAGACCCACCAGAATAGCCCTTGTAACTCCTCCAATACCCATTACTTTCCATCCATTCTCCAGAGACCTCCCCTCATCTATGACCTCTGGAATTCATCTAAACCCTTGAACATCAACCAGTTTCTAGCAAAACCATTTCAATTCTACAATCTTGCTCAGCAGCATCCATACAAACCCTACTGTGAATCTACAGAGAACCCTAACTTCACCATCTATGCTTCTTTACCAAAATTGCTTCAGTACCTCCTCCTCAAATTACCAGCAACCAAAACCCATTTCCTCCAATTACTTCTCACAGCCACCAGGTTACATTTCAATCACCCATTTAATCCCTAATTCACCTCAAATCAGTGAGAGAATTAACCTAGAACTTGAAGTAACAAATACCCCCATCTGTTGTGTCTTTATCAACCTCAAATCATTCATTTAAACTCTACATCAACTCTGCATCTTCATCTCCTCCATTTTCTCACCTCCCTGTGACCAATGATGGAGCTGCCATCGACTTCAGGCAGAGAGAAAAATGATGGCTTCTCTTAAATTTAGGTGTAGGTAATGATTTGGAGTGGATGAATACACCCCAATAATAGAAACCACCCCAGAATGGGGTTCTTATAATGGTTGATCAATTATTGATAAGGGTTAACCAAATTTCTAGCCCCTTATCCTTAGTTGTGCTCCAAATACTGTTTGCCTGTGAAATGACTTTTCCACCCTTTTTCGCTCCAACTGGATGCCTGAGAGTGACGCTTTTTCCCTTCTCGAATTATGTCGCCAACGATATCATCTCTTACTTCTCATATTCACTTCTTCCCTTCAATGTGAATCATCACTAAAGTTGTCGTGCTTTTCAGACAGAAGTTGCATCACTAAAGCCGACAAACTTTTCAGACAGAGGTGAATAAATAACATCAAATATAAGGAATAATCGCCTCCAATAGCATTCACATCTGAGATGAGACTTTTGCGCTGTTTCTTCTTCTTTTGAACCGAATGATTCCAAAGTACCTAAATACTCAAAAACAAAACATAAGATACATAATTTACAAGAAAAATAGCAAAGAAAGCATAAATACTAGATATTAAATTAGGTGTTTTACAACACCTATCAAATTCCCCCACACTTAGACTTTGCTAGTCCTCGAGAAAATAAAACAAAATAATTATAACAGATACATACAACTCTGCCTCGTCGAGGCTACGGTCACTTTAAGCATAAATAACAAGCCTTTAAACCCCTAGGTGTCCCTAGTGGACGAGTTTTAATCTCGTGAAGGTTTACAAGAGGTCTGCCTACAAAACCTATATTTCTAACTCCGTCTATTTGTGACAAATCAATGAACGAATCCAAAATGATTACAGGAGGAGGTACCTTGCAAATTCAGTTCATATATTAGTAAATAAACTCTAATTAGATAGTCGAACAAGCCACAATACTCGGAAACTAATAAACCACAATCACAATGAAAAGATTAAGAAGATGGATAAAGATGTCGATGTTGGCGAATGTTCACAAGTGATCGATGTATCCCATATATGTCTGAAGGTCACCGCCAAGATGAACCTATTCCTATTGGATTGAGCTACTTGGTTTGAATTCTACACCAACTCAGTGGCATATACAAGGGAACCATAAGTGACTTTATTCAACCAAATATAATACATTTTTTTTTAAATTTTTTTTAGACAACATGATTGGATCAAACTGGATCCAAGGGCCTGATTCTTGTCAGCAAGTACATGATATATGCCTTGGATCCTTCATTCCACGCTTGTTTAGGCGACGGAGACAGGGACTACGTTTCACACATACTGCTATTCCCAAATGTCATTTTATTCCGTTTTGGTCTAATTGGTCGGTCTCTTTTTTTTTTCTTTTTTTTCTTTTTCTAGTAACTCAATCACTCTATTTCATCCTAGCAATTTTAACACGCCGATGTTTAGTGACCCACCAAAGCACTTAGAGAACAATAGATAAATATGGAAAAATAAAAATAGAATGTGATATGGTGATATTCCGAGATATGGTAACAACTATCATGGTATTTATGATTATGAGCTATGTTCGTCCCTTTTAGTTAATTGGTTCCTCAACTCCTGCATTCAAAATGGTTCCATCCACTAATGGTGTCATCCTAAAGGCACAAGTTTCTAGATTTCGGAGTTCAAAAAGCACAAATTTTTTTCTTGGTTTTTCTATTTTTCTGATTTTTTTTTTCAAGGCATAAAACACACTATACAAACATATAAATGCTCCCCCACACTTAAACTTTACATTGTCCTCAATGTAAAATTGAATCATCCAAAGAAAGTTCAAGGTGGGAAATTCCGCAAATGATATGCAAAAACAAGAAAAACAAAGAGAAAAGTAAATGCATAAAAATAAAAAGATAAGGGTAAAGATACAAAACCGGTGGGTTGCCTCCCACTTAGCGCTTGGTTTAAAGTCGTCAGCCTGACGTACTCCTTGTTTACTAAGACTCATCCAGAGGAAGTGCATCCACAAAGTTCACACCTTCCACAACTTCGGAAGTAAAGTTCTCATAATATGGTTTCAGCCGGTGTCCATTCACTTTAAACTCCTTTCCTGTAGATATGCTACGAATATCTACTGCACCATAAGAAAACACATTAGTAACAACAAAAGGTCCGATCCAACGTGACCTTAATTTACCCGGAAATAATTGCAAGTGAGAATTAAACAAAAGCACTTTCTGCCCAACACAAAATTGTTTTCTAGAAATCATAGAATCATGAAATGCCTTAGTTTTCTCCTTGTAAATGTGAGAGCTTTCAAATGCATCATTGCGTAACTCTTCTAGCTATTGAAGTTGTAACTTCCTTTTCTTTCCAGCCCCATCCATCTCCATATTGCATTGCTTAATATCCCAAAACGCTTTATGTTCAATCGCAACGGGTAAGTGACAAGGTTTACCGTACACAATCCTAAAAGGAGACATCCCAATAGGTGTTTTGTATGCGGTTCTATAAGCCTACAAAGCATCATTAAGTCGCATGCTCCAATCTTTCCTTGTTGGATTCACCGTCTTCTCAAGTATGGATTTCACCTCTCGGTTCGACACCTCGGCTTGTCCATTGGTTTGGGGATGATAAGGTGTTGCAATCTTGTGCGACACATTGTACTTCTTCAACAATCCTTGTAAGAACTTGTTTTTGAAGTGAGATCCCCCATATGGCTCTTGGAATTCCAAACCTTGCAAAAATGTTAGCTTGCACAAAATCTGAAACCACTTTAGAATCATTAGTTGGGGTGGCCTTAGCTTCCACCCATTTCCATACATAATCAACAACAAGTAAGATATAAAAATTCCCATGGGAGTTGACAAAAGGACCCATAAAATCAATACCCCATACATCAAAAACTTCAATAAATTGAATAAAAGTTTGTGGCATTTGATTTCGGGCACCTAGATTTCCTGTCCTTTGGCACCTATCACAAGTTGTGCAAAATATATATGCATCCTTAAATAGAGTTGGCCAATAAAAACCTCTTTCAAGTACCTTGTGAGCTGTTCTTTTACTCCCAAAATGTCCTCCGCAAGCATAGGAATGACAAAAAAACAAGATAGAGTTAAATTCAGATTCGGGAACGCACCTTCGTATGACTTGGTCACTGCCATGTTTCCACAAGTATGGATCATCCTATATATATTGGTTTCCTAACCTCTTAAGTTTGTCCCTCTCAGCACGAGACAAGTTATTTGGGATTTGTTTAGACACCAAGTAATTAACAATATCCGCATACCATGGTTCCGCAAATGCAATTGAGAATAGTTTCTCATCCGGGAAACTTTCACGCAATGGGATAGCTTCCTTGTCCACAGCAAGACGGATCAAATGATCCGCAACGGTGTTCTCAATTCCTTTCTTGTCCTTGATTTCTATATCAAACTCTTGCAAGAGTAAAATCCACCGTATGAGCCTCGGTTTCGCCATAAAATGGCACTTCTCCCAATTAAGCACAAGATTTGTTTCAACACATCGTTCAAGGATTAGTGACAAATTATTCAAAAAAAGGTCAAATGAATCACCAAAGACACTAAAGTCGTCCATGAACACTTCGATTATGTTTTCAACATATTCTGAAAATATACTTACCATACACCTTTGAAAAGTAGCTGGAGCATTGCACAATCCAAAAGGCATCCTTCGATAAGCAAAAGTACCAAAAGTACCAAAAGGACAAGTGAAAGTGGTTTTCTCTTGATCCTCCGGTGCTATCACAATCTGATTATAACCAGAATAGCCATCAAGAAAGCAATAATAAGAGTGTCCAGCTAAACGTTCAAGCATTTGATCAATAAAAGTTAATGGAAAGTGATTTTTTCTAGTAGTGGCATTCAATTTCCTATAATCAATACAAACCCTCCAACAAGTTTGCACACGAGTTGGGACAAGTTCATTCTCATCATTTTCCACCACGGTCACCCCTAATTTCTTTGGTACAACTTGTACCGGGCTAACCCACTTGCTATCGGATATGGGGTAGATAACACCCACATCCAAAAGCTTGAGTATCTCCTTTTTCACAACTTCCATCATAGGGGGGTTCAAACGACGCTGTGCTTCCCTCGTAGGCTTTGCATCGTCCTCCAAACGAATCTTATGCATGCAAACGGAAGGGCTTATACACTTGATATCGGCAATTGTCCATCCTATGGCCGTCTTGTGCTTCCTTAGCACCCTTAGAAGTTTTTTCTCCTGTAATTCACTAAGCTCGTTAGAAACAATCACATGTAACTCTTCATTGTCACCCAAGTACAAGTACTTTAGGTGACTAGGAAGAGGTTTCAATTCTAACTTTGGATATTTAACAATAGAAGGTAAAAGTTTTTCATCACTGCATGGTAAAGAAATAAAAGAGATATTATGAGTTTCCGGGCATCCTTGTAGTGAGTTGAGATCTCCAAGGGATTCTTTGACCTCATTACCACACTCTACATCATTATCAATGGATGTAGTTAGAACGGTTTTCAAAGCATCTTCACCATTCAATTCAAGCATTTGTTGTGCCAAAGTATCCATCACATCAACGGAGAAGCAAGAATGGACATCACTAGGATATCTCATCGTCTCGAAAATGTTGAAACGTATTACTTCTCCATCAAACTCCATAGTTAGAGTTCCCTTATCCACATTAATAATGGTCTTCGCCGTTTTCATGAAGGGACGCCCAAGTAGCAATGGAAGAGACGAGTCCGGTGAACCTTCATCCATCTCTAACACACAAAAATCTGCTGGAAATACTAGTTGATTAACCTGCACAAGAACATCCTCAACAATACCCATTGGGTAGACATTAGAGTGATCGGCTAATTGCAACACAATTTCAGCCTTTTTGAGAGGACCTAACTCAAGTGACTTATACATAGATGCAGGCATAACATTAACGGATGCACCTAAGTCTAACATTTCTTTGTTAAATATAGTGTTACCAATTGTGACGGGGATGTCCAAGATGTCTTTTCATTTCAGTGGGAGTTTGTGTTGTAAGATTGCCGAAGCATTCTCCCCCACACTAATCACTTCATTACCTTTGAGCCTTTGCTTATTGGTACACAATTCCTTCAACACTTTTGCATACTTTGGAACTTGCTTTATAGCATCAATGAGTGGTATGTTCACATGAATCTTCTTAAGAACATCTAAAATCTCCTTTTCTAGCTCCTCCTTCTTATAATTTACAAATCTGTGAGGAAAAGGTAAAGGAGGAACATAAGTAGGAATAGGAGTTTTAGAGTTAGGAATAGGTACCTCAGAAGTTTGGGGAGAGTCCTCATTCTTCTCCTCCAAAAAAGGTTCCTTTGGTGTTTCCACCACGCCCGAATCAGCAACTTCGGGTGGCACAAGTTGTGTACCACTTCTCAACGTAATCGCATTGACACCCTCTTTTGGGTTAATAGGTTGAGAAGGGAGTTTCTCACTATTTTGTGCCTTCATTTGGTTCAATTCAAGAGCCATGGAACCAACTTGGGTTTTGAACTCTTTCATCGTGCTCTCCGTTCTTTGCATAAAAGATTTCATCAACTCCTCCATACTTGACCCCTGATTTTGAGGTTGTTGTTGTTGAAATTGAGATTGTTGAAATTGTTGACGTGGCTGGAATTGTTATTGTTGAGGTTGAAATCCACCCGAATTGTTGAAATTAGGTTGTTGAACCGCTCCTTGCTTGTTCGCATAGCTAAAATTGGGGTGATCTCTCCATCCCGGATTGTAAGTATTGGAATAAGGATCATACCGTCTTGGCTGATTTGGAAAAACCGCATTAGCTTGCCCATTGAAGTCTTCATACCCATGAGAACTTGGTATCACTGCGGATGAAACTTGTTGTATCATTGCTATGATGTTTCCCATTTGTTGACGAAGTTCCTCCACCTCGCTTACTTCATTGACTCTCTGAAGAAGCACATCCGAACCACGACTCAAGAATTGTTGAGAGTTTGCTGCCATGTTTTCAATCAACTCTCTAGCTTGTGCCACCGTCTTCCTCACTAGTGCACCACTACCCGCTGCATCAATAAGATTCCTATCACTTGATTAAAGTCCTTCATAGAAGTATTGGATGATCATGGCGTCAATAAATTGGTGATGATGACAGCTTTCCACCAACCTCTTGTATCGTTCCCAACAATCATATAACGATTCTCCGACATTTTACTTCATTCCGCAAATCTCCTTGCGAATTTGAGTAGCCTGAGATGCAGGAAAATATCTCTCGAGAAAGAGTTTCTTCAACCCATTCCATGTTGTGACACTTCCGGAAGGCAAGTAGTATAACCAATCCTTAGCATTACCTTCCAATGAGAATCGAAAAACCTTCAACATAGCACCATCCGCCTCCATATTTGCTGGGAGCATATCCATGACAATGATGTGGAAATCCATAAGATGCTTGTTTGGATCTTTATTCACCAAGCCTTGGAACTTTGGTAATTCTCTAAGAATTCCCGGCTTGATTTCAAAAGTAGAGTCGGTTTGAATGCAACCCTGCTGTATATCCAGCTTGTGAGAAGCTAAGTCTTTAAGTGAACGATTTGCAGGGTCACCCATTGCTTCTTATTCTTCTCCTTCTTCTTCAAAAGGAATATCATGTTTTACTTCCTCTCCTTCTTGCCGAAGAGCTTCGTGTTCTACTTCCAAGTTGTGTTCTTCCGTTGTGCCTTGCCTTGGTTGGAGTATTGTTCCTTTTCGAGTAGCTATCCCGCACCTTGGATAATTCCAATCTTTAGAATCCAGAGATTAGGTACCTGAAAAACAATTCTCGCAAACAAGTGAGAAACAAGACAAAAAACGAAACACAAGTATGCAAGCAGAAAAATAATAAAAAGAACTAAAAACTAGATAACAAGCCGAATGCCTCCCCGGCAACGGCGCCAAAATTTGATGCGTGTCGTATGCGTCAAAAATAATTCACTTCCTCACTTTACTAATTATAAATATAGTATTTGATAAGAAAGAGTTCGTATCCACAGAGAGGCGATTGTTTTTATGCAATTTTCAGATTCTTAAGTAACCAAATAACCCAAGGTGTGATTTTGTTTTTATCTAAGTAATAATACTAAATAAAGAAAAGTAAATAATAGGAATAATCAATAAGGAAAAGATATTGGTTAAGGGATAGTATCATTCATAAACATGTATTTTTCATCTATGATTAGAATTGGTATTTAATCTCTCAATTATCAAAAGTCCTAGGATATCTTGATCGCAAGAGTATCCCGTTTATTTCCTAATTTTATCACAAACAACATTAAAAGATGCTATTGTGAAATCTTCTTAAAAAGCAACCTAAAGTGTAAAAGCACAATTAGATTTAACTCCCTAAGAGCAATAAGTTCTATGAAATAAGACTAATCGATGCAAACAAACGTGTAAAAGCACTAATTCGTTTTAACAAAGGTTATGATTCATATGCGATTAAAAATATGTATCACTACAAGTATTAACCACAAGTTGCTACTAGAAATCAGGGACAAACAACTTTTACGTATTAAAAACCCTAATATAGCTATAGAGATGAAAACAAATCCAATTGATTCCGAACTCAACCAAACTAGCATTCAAATCATATGATAATAAAAACGATGAATCGTAAACGATAAAATTGAGACAAAACTAAATCATAGAATCAAATAACATGCTTGAAGAATTCAACTTTTATCCCATAACCAATATTTGTATTTATCTACTCATATTCATGGAGTTCATCATCATAATATTCAAAGAAATAAGATGAAACATAAAAGAAAGCAAACCCTAGAAGTAGTTCTCTGCAAAAGCTCCAAGAATAGAATAAAACGTTGTATCCAAAAGTTAGTAGAACTTTTCTTTTTGTAGCTTTTTCTCCTTCCAAAAATAGGTTTTGTCTTCAAAGTCCATTAGTTGGAAATCCACCCAGCCCACGTGTAAGAGAAACCCATGTAGAAAATATGTCCCAAAAACGCTCGACGGAAAACTGGGTTTTTGACCGGAAATTGGCCGGAATCTGGCACCGGAAAGTAGCCGTCGTCGACCTGAAAATTCACCTCCGTCGATAGAATATTCCGTTGAGATTCCGTTATACTTAACTGTTGACTAACGGTCTTTAACGGTTGACTGAGTCAAGTTCTGAGTCACTAAGTTGGATCGGCGAATCACCGACTTAACTCTACCATCTCTCAAACACATCTAAATACCACCAAAACCCTTTAATTCACCATCCTCATTGAACTCAGCGACTGGCAAAACCAAGATAATCCTCACTGCCATGTGCTACATCAATTTTTATAGCCAAACTTCACAGCTGCAACACAGTTCAACTTTTTGCAATCAGCCAACTTGCACCAGTTCACCTGCAACACCCATTCCTGATCTACAATGCCACAAAAGCATCTCACCACCAGTGCCAATTCTCACATGTCTACATCCATCGATTCTGCATAAAGAACTGCACTTCACAACACACAGATTCATTAGCTCACAGTTTGAGTGTTATTTCTGTGTCTAGCAGAATCACAACTTGAACATCAACATCTTCAAAAGCACACCCAACACCACCACCATCTGCTACCTAGCTGTTCAGACCACCACCAACAGCAACATGGCTGTAACTCCATTTCTTTCCTGGCCATTTCGCAGACACCAACTCTACCCACTGGAACCCTCCATGTCTCACTATAAGACTCAAATACTGGCAGAAACTTCTTGTTCTAGTACCAAGGCCTCCTACCCATTCACCACTACATTACCTGAAGCTCAATACCCAGCTACCCCATATCCACTGAATCTCACCATCTTTGTAATCAACAGCACCAGTTCCATACCCACTTGCACACAAGCACGAACTCCACCAAACCAGCTTCTGGAAGCTGCTCTGCATAGTTGCATTGAAGTAAATAGTTTTAATTCCTCCCTGCAAACCCATGGAACAATCTTTTATTCCCTGTAGTTCAAGCTCTCCACTCTGAACCCATATTCATTTCTGTAACTCAGCTATTATCACTTCTCCTTGCCAGCTTCAGTCTCCTATGCATCACCGTTGCAGCACAAATATATAACAGCAGCTCCTTCCTTGACCTCCATCTGCAGCTGCTTTATTCCTAACTGCTACACCTGTAACCTCGTAAGCCTCCAACCCTGTAATCTCCATTTCTTGCTTGGCCAACTGCAGCAACAACGACTTTAACCAAACCCTTCGACCCATGCAGCAACTACCTTCTTGCATACCAATAGCATCATCACAGTTCCCGCTTACAACCATCACTGAACCGCACTAGCCACAAATTGCACTAGCATCTCAACATCGGAGCCATCATACCCTGTTAACCTAACATACATCTACACAGAACAAACACCATCTTCTTCCATTACTAAACCACCACAAAGCTTTCACAGCAGCATCATTAGAACATTCATTCTATTGAGTCTTGCACTGGTTCCAGTCCACCACTGTGTTATGCACAGTTTATGCATTTTGGTTGCGACGTCTGCTACATAGGTTAGGCCACAAACTCTATCCATTATCCACTATCAAGATCATCTCTTCCTTGTCACGATTCACCACCAACTGTAGCTCCTTCACCTCAGTTGCACACTCCAACACCAGCATTCCTCATTTATCTCAACAACACAGAAATCAATATCCACCCATCTTGCATCATATTGCAGCTTATAACTCAGCTCTGCAATTTCTACTTCTCACAGACCCACCTGAACAGCCCTTGTAACTCCTCCAATACCCATTAATTTCCATCCATTCTCCAGAGACCTCCCCTCATCTCTGACCTCTGGAATTCATCTACACCTTTGAACATCAACCAGTTTCTAGCAAACCCATTTCAATTCTGCAATCTTGCTCAGCAACAGCCATACAAACCCTACTGTGAATCTACAGAGAACCCTAACTTCACCATCTATGCTTCTTTAAAAAAATTGCTTCAGTACCTCCTCCTCAAATTACAAGCAACCAAAACCCAGTTCCTCCAATTACTGCTCACAGCCACCAGGTTACATTTCAATCACCCATTTAATCCATAATTCACCTCAAATCAGTGAGAGAATTAACCTAGAACTTGAAGTAACAAATACCCCCATATGTTGTGTCTTTATCAACCTCAAATCATTCATTTAAACTCCACATCAACTATGCATCTTCATATCCTCCATTTTATCACCTCCCTATGACCAATGATGGAGCCGCCATCGACTTCAGGCAAAGAGAAAAATGATGGCTTCTCTGAAATTTAGGTGTAGGTAATGATTTGGAGTGGATGAATACACCCCAATAATAGAAACCACCCCAGAATGGGGTTCTTATAAGGGTTGATCAATTATTGATAAGGGTTAACCAAATTTCTATCCCCTTATCCTTAGTTGTGCTCCAAATACTGTTTGACTGTGAAATGACTTTTCCACCCTTTTTCGCTCCAACTGGACGCCCGAGAGTGACGCTTTTTCCCTTCTCGATTTCTATCGCCAACGATATCATCTCTTACTTCTCATATTCACTTCTTCCCTTCAATGTGAATCATCACTAAAGTTGTCGTGCTTTTCAGACAGAAGTTGCATCACTAAAGCCGACAAACTTTTCAGACAGAGGTGAAGAAATAAAATAAAATATAAGGAATAATCGCCTCCAATAGCATTCACATCTGAGATGAGACTTTTGCGCTGTTTCTTCTTCTTTTGAACTGAATGACTCCAAAGTACCTAAATACTCAAAAACAAAACATAAGATACATAATTTACAAGAAAAATAGCAAAGAAAGCATAAATACTAGATATTAAATTAGGTGTTTTACAACACTTATCAGCTTGCCATATATTGGATCTAAACCCAGCAATCAAGCCAATAAGGCAACGAATACGGAAGATAGCAACTTCTTACCACGAGCAAATAGAGCAAGAATTACAGAAGATGTTGGACTCGGGAATAATAAGACCCGCGAAGTATCCAACATGGATTGCCAATATGGTAATAATACCAAAGAAGACTACTGGAATAAAAATATGCATAGATTTTAGCGATTTGAATACTGCTTCTCCGAAGGATAGTTTCCCGCTACCCAATATACCTCAGATGGTGGAGTCATCATCTGGATATAAACGGCTAACGTTGATGGATGGTTATTGCGGGTACAATCAGATACCTCTCGCAGAGGAAGACCAAGAGCATACGGCTTTCTTTGCCCCTAGAGGGTTGTACTGCTATACAAGAACGCCATTTAGTTTGAAGAATGTAGGGGAAACTTACCAACGGATGGTCGAGAAGATCTTCGCTAAGTGGGTGCACACTAAATTGGAAGTCTATGTCGATGATATGCTGATAAAAACTAAGGAGTTAGGAGATCATGTTGAGGATTTGATAGAAATTTTCGAACAGATGAGGGCATAAAAAAAGAAAATAAATCCTGCGAAGTGTATATTCGGCGAAGAATCAGCGAAGTTTCTAGGACACATCGTATCCGAAAGGGGAATCGAATCCATCCAAGTTCCAAGCCATATTGGACATGCCATCGCCAGTGACAGTAAAGGACGTATAAAAACTAAATGGGCAGTTGGCAGCTTTGGGTAGATTTATTTCAAAATCCTCAGATAAATGCAAGCATTTCTTCGATGTCTTGAAAAATGGAGCTAAATTTTCAGGGACGCAAGAATGCGAGCAGGTGTTACAAAATATAAAAGAATATATTATCAACTTATCAATCCTCTAAAATCCTGAACCAAACGGAAAACTATTGATCTGTCTCGCAACCACACCAAATGCAATAAGCTCAGTATTACTTCGATCAGATGAAGGTGTCGAAAAACCCATATTTTATGTCAGCAAAACTCTCAATGCAGCTGAAAAGAATTACTCGAAGATTGAAAAACTAATACTAGCATTGGTATACTCGTCAGAAAAGTTACGAATTTATTTTCAAACTCACAAAATTAAGGTTCTAACCAGGATAGAGTCAACTTTAAAGAATACGAAGAGAGTTGGGGGAGTTGAAAGATGGAATACCCGAATTGATCAATTTGGGTTGAAATACGAAGTACAGACTTCTAAAAAGTCATACATAGTAGAGGAATTTCTGGCCGAGTTCCCACTAGAAGAAGACGAAGGAGTGGAGGAAATATTAGATATCGACGAAGAATGCCCAAATCCTAAGGACTTTTTAAAAGAAAATCATCCAAGGAGATGGGAGATATTTATGGAAGGGTCATCCAACAGCGCTGGAGGAGGAATGGGAATTGTATTTACTTCGCCAGCAGGAGCGAGAATAGTATTCTGCTTCCGGCTGGAATATAAATCCACTAATAACGAAGCAGAATATGAGGCAGTCATACAAGCTCTAAGGCTGGCCATCGAGATGAAACTAGATGAGATAAGAATAACAAGTGACTCGCAGTTAGTAGTCAGGAAGATAGAGGGCAGGTATCAAGAGAATTATGTTGTGATGAATCGATACATGTAACTCGTAAATGAATATTCAAAGAAGATACCGAACATAATCTGGAGACAGGTAAGCTGAGATAATAATCGACACGCGGATGCTTTTTCCTTCATCGCATCAATGATTAAAGACACTTCGTAGAAATATATCTGAATTGAAAGGTTAATGAGTCCATCAGTAACTAACGAGTTGGAAGGTGAAAAGGTCCTAATGATAATAGAGGACAACACACCGGATGAGTTTGGAGAAGATGATTGGAGATCCCCGATTTACAAGTATTTGGAGAGAGGATATTTTCATAGAGACAGATTTCACTAGTGGAAAATATAAGTTTCGCGACTGTCAGGATAGGTCATGGATACGAATAAAATTACCCGTTCTAATAGTAGCAGATAGTGTCGTTGATAAAGCGTGTTATAATTGTGTTACCTAGTAGTGGGGGTCACGGAATAACCTTATTATGTGACGGACTATAACTGTAATAGATAACTACCATTTGGATCGGTAGTAGATTTAAAATTTAATATAAAAAATATATACGAATACAGAATTGGTTGAATGGGGAGCATCTACGATGTGGTCGGGCCACATCGTAGAAGTATGTGACCCCTCTTCTTTTTTTGCCACATCCTGGAAAGTTTCAGTTTTTTTGTTTTTCAGGAGATTTAGAGGGGGTGGTTTTTAGGAAAAAAGTAGTTTTAATACTTTTAGGGAGAAAAAGTAGTATATGGTTTTAGTTAAAACCAATTTTTTATTACGTGTAAGTAAAAGAAGTGGGGCCACATACTTAGAGTATGTGACCCGACCACATCTTAGCCCTAGCGGGTTGAATGCCTGAAATAATCTGACTGAGCTCTGACTGAAACTGAATTCACATTATAATAGAAATTGCACTTATAATTAAAATGATCTTTCCATTAATCACTCAATGTACTCATGAAATAAAACAATTCATAGTTGAATTCAGTTGGACACTTACGTTCAAAAATCATACACCAAAATATTCAAATCCTGAATTCATACTAATACAAGTCCTAATAAGTTCAAGGTTACTTCAAGAGGTGCTAAAATTCCTAATAACTTCAAAATTTCCAAAAAAAGTGCAAACCAGCAAAACGATAAACTTCTCAATGATGAACTAAGCCAACACTTCATAATGGTGCACCTGCAGCAAAAAAAAAAAGGTACACAAAAAAGGTTCAGTTAACACTTAAGTTGGAAACTTACAACAACAAAAAAAAGATTCAGTTAACACTTAAGTTATATCGACTCGTGCATGTTAAATAAGTATACGAGCAACAACAATTGGTCCACTTATATTGCATAATAAACTGAATCTAAAAGTAGAACAAGCAGAACTTAAATGAGTTATGTACTAGTTATGACTTATCTCTTAACTAAGTTTATTGCATTTTATATTAAGACGCAAGTTGCTATTTCCCACTGATCATTATAAGCTTGTTGCAGTTCCAGAAAAATATAAAGCAGCCAAAACAGTCACGATGAATTACCTAAAGAACAGACATATGTCATACCTGTATGGCTCAAGCTTATGATGTGTTGTAATGAAGGTAATTGCAAATTAGAAAGTTGAGAAGTGTTTCCTGCATTTCAATGTTATATACTTAATTAGACTCAAACTCAAGGAAACCTAGTATAATATAGATATGACTTTCATTTTTTTTTCTTCAATAGTTCAAAACAACACCTGTATGTTGCAACCTGAAATCACACCAAAATGCAACACAATAATATCAATTTTTAAGTAGTAACAAGTAGTGGGAAGTTACGTGAATGGTTTAAAAACATGAATTTGAGAAACATGAATGGTATACCCGTTTTTTGTCTCCTTGACTAGCTCTCTTGGCTGCTAAGTCATCTTTCTTCCCCACCTCAAAAACCATAGATCGACATGTTGTCTTGCTTCAAATCTAACCTACCTGAAAAACAACAACGACAATGAGTTGGTCTATTGTCCCTGTCATAAACACATACATAAGGAACTACAAAGGAAAATGTTCAATTTAAACAAAATAACTTAATTATATCCTTCGCATCCAAAATTTTGAGAACTTTATCACTTACAAGTCTGCACTGCACGAAAGAGTTCATTCATTAGCAGAATCATTACTACCAGAAGCATCAAAATAGGTGTTTAAACAATAAGCACCAGCAAAATAGAGGAAAGAAGCGGCAACAAGGAGTGAAGTGAATCGCAGAACCAAAATCCACTGGTTCAATTGCCAGATTCTAGCAAAATCCAGCTATATCTCATTCTTATAATAAAACCAGTATTATTACCTGATGAATGGTTCGCCCACTTCTTTCGATTCACTCATTACCTTTCTCTTGACGATTTCAGGTACCATGTACTCATTCTTAAGGCTCCTGCAATATAGTATGAAGCCATGTATCACATAAAATATATAAACAAAAATAATTAGAAAATCAAATAGTCGCTTGCGAAATCAAAAGAAAATCATGACAACATCCCAGCTTCCATAAATTTCATCACGGAGGTGTCATGTTTGCATCGCGGTAATCTCTTAAGTATAAAAGCAAATCAGGGGTGTAATACCATTCTAGAAAGCTCTGACAACCCTCTACAACTTATTAGGAGACACCATGAGCTAGTTCAGACTCTAAATATTCTAAAATCACATGACAAAACCGTACATCTGCTGTCCTTCAGAAATTTCAGTTGCGACTGACCGTCCGTTCGATGCTGTAACTTCCAAACGACAAGTCCAACTATCAGGACCTTTTGCAGGGGTACAGAGAACACTGAGATAAACACTTCTCGTGAAGAAATAATTGTCTAAAACATCACCAATTTCATATGAGAGTATACAGTATTGGGAGAAACGTTTTGAAAGCACGTAAGAGATCTCAAACAATATGTTAATACCACAACAACTAATCTTCCTAAAAAAATAGATATTAAAGTTAAGAGGAAGTGGTCTTACTTTTCTTGTGTCCTTGGCATGATTCATATGTTTTAATCCTGAACAAGGATGAGGTTAAAATTTTGGATATTTCCCAAATTATCTATGAATCTGAAATCACTAGCTATGAATCTGAAATCACTAGCTATGAATCTGATATCACAGCAACATCAGCATCAACCAATTCAGAAAATCAAACCCAAATTCGAATCACTAACCACCAATCCTCTATCAATTGAACAGAGACATCAATTGATTTTTACCACATCAGCCATCAATTTCACACGAACACAAAGAAATCAAACTACATACTTCTACATCAAAATACCCAAATTAGTGATCATTTAACAAGAATTAAAAAATAAATAGTAAAACCCAAATTGCAAATCACCCAAATACAAATCAACACAACAAATCCAAAATCACAGCAACATTAGCATCAACCAATTCAGAAAATCAAACCCAAATTCGAATCACTAACCACCAATCCTCTATCAATTGAACGGAGACATCAACTGATTTTTACCACATCAACAATCAATTTCACACGAACACAGAGAAATCAAATTACATACTTCTACATCAAAATACCCAAATTAGTAATCATTTAACAAGAATTAAAAAAAAAATAGTAAAACCCAAATTGCAAATCACCCAAATACAAATCAACACAACAAATCCAAAATCACAGCAACATCAGCATCAACCAATTCAGAAAATCAAACCCAAATTCGAATCACTAACCACCAATCCTCTATCAATTGAACGGAGACATCAACTGATTTAACCACATCAACCATCAACCAGTTCAGGAAGTGAAGTCTAAATTGAGAGCTAAAATTGCTGGAACGAAAACAAACAAAGGAAAATCAAACAACTACCATATAAACATGATAATTCCTCACTCAATTTGAGTCAAAAGACCCAAATCAAGCAAGGAATTACCAGATCTGGAAGTTAAAAAGAGGCGGTGAAGATAAGGGAGAGTTTTTTCTTTTTTCAGAGGAAAGAGAAAGAGGGCGACTAAACCCATGAGTTTCACATCATGGTTCGTTTTTGAATTTTGTCTCGATTTTAATTGTTGACAGGAAAAATGGTATTCTGGGTAGGGAAGAGCTTCTTCTCCGGAGAGCTCAGAACAAGAAAATGGGACTCGATAATAACAAAGGGGATATCGCTTCACAATATATAGGGAAATATCTGAACAATAGAAATTACTACATCTATCCGTAGCATAATGGATAGTAAATATTCTATTACGGTTTTTAACCAATTAATAATTTCTCCGTGTTTTTCTTTTATCAACTACGGTTTTGATTAGTCAACGGTCAAATTACGGTCAATGTGGGTCACAAATGTGGGTAATAAAAACCCCATTTTCCACTAGTGTTTGAGGAACTTAAGATCAAGGGAAGATATACGAACTATGAGTTACGAAAAGGAATTTTATATCGGAGATCGTTCCTGGGCCCGATGTTGTGTTGTTTGTCACAAGAATAAGGGATACAAATCATGAAAGCAATACATTATGGTGACGCTGGGAATCACAGCGGAACAAGGTCATTGGCTTATAAAACTAAAACACAAGGGTACTTCTGGCTGAACATGAATAGAGACGCGAAAGATATTACGACGAGGTGTTAATCCTGTCAGATATTCGGCAAACGCATACATGCTCCATCAACGAGCTTAAATTCCATATTAAGTGTATGGCCATTTTCCATAGAGAAAATAGATATCGTGGGACCGTTTGTCACAGGAAGCCTACATCGAAAGTACTTAATAGTGGCAACAGATTAGTTTACGAAATGGGTTGAAGCTAAGCCGCTGAAGAATACGCGAGATGGCGACATATACGATTTCATACTCGAACACATCATATGTAGATTTGGTATCCCTCTGCAGATTATCTCCAATAATGGGAAGCAATTTGAAGGTGAAGATGTAATGATGTTGTTTAGCACTTTTAAAATACAATCTGCAAAGTCGACCCCGATGTATCCACAAAGTAATGGACAGGCGGAAGCGACGAATAAAATTATAGCATCCACTCTGAAAAATAAATTAGATGGGCACCTTCATAACTGGTGCGAGGAAGTTCCGAAGGTCTATGGTCGTATAGAACAACCAGACGAGAAGCGACGGGGATGTCTCCTTTCTGTTTGGCATATGAAGTAGAGGCGGTTCTACCTACTGAGATTATTTTTCCTATAACTAAGCGAGAGGCATGGAAGAAGGGTCTGAACTCGAACATGATTCTAGCGAAGTTAGACGACTTGGAGGAAAACAGGGAAACTACTCTACAACACATGAAGAATTATCACCGGAGATTATCTCGTGAATACAACAAAAAGGTGAAGGAAAGGGGTTTCGTCCGAGGGGAGCTGGTATTACGAGAAATACCACCATATAAGAAAGGACCTGGAGGGAAACTAGAGACTACATGGGAAGGACCCTTCATTGTGAAGAGAAGAGTGGGGAATGGAGCTTACGAACTCGCAGACTTCGAGGGAAAAGATACAGATACCAATGGAGACATCATATATGGCGAAGCATAAAAGCAAGGACGCAGACTAGACCACTAATGGAATACGATCTACATCAAGAAGTATTATCCTTAGAAAGCGGAAAATTAGTAAAAAAAAATATAGTAAAAAAAATAAAAAAATAAAAGCATCGTTTTGTAAACGACAAAAGAAATAAAATGAAGCGTTTATTGAGCGAGAACAAAGCAGAGAGCGATATGAAAATACCAAAAAAAAAAATATTGGGCAAAAAGTAAGACCTTACTAGGAGGCTGCGTAAGACCCTCGAAATAAAAAATATACATAAGAAAAAGCAAAAATAAGTCCTCTATAAAACCTCTACTTAGGGAGGATGAGTCCACGTGGTATGCAACCTAGTTCGCACAAAGTGCAAGAGGCAAAAGTAAGACCTAACGCGCGTCATGAGACAACCTCAGGAGATAGCCTATCCTCCATGAGCTAGGGGAAAAAGTAAGACCTATCCCCAATAGGGTAACCACTCGGTAAGGGGTGTAAGAAAGATCCAGTGGACAAGAAGATGTCCTTCTGTAGTTCTTTCACTCGGTCTAAAAACCACCTCACCTAGGGTGTAACTTCATAACCAAGAGCCATATCGGCAAAAGGGCACGAGGTCACGAAATAACTGATACCTAAGCCAAAAAGAACGGGGGTACTCAGAGGGGAAAGGACGGCACCCTCCTTTAGGGAGCTGAGTGACCAAAAAAAAAGACGGCAATATTACGAGGCTGGTACTCACGGGAGTAGGTAGGCCTATTATATTGTTGCATAATAAGACCTCAATGAGCGAGATAAGGCGAGGTTGATGGATCTTTACTTCGCAAGAGTAGACAGCGCCTGAGACTTCGTCGAAAAGCCCTGATCAACGGGGTGGGGCATAATAAGACCTTAACTAGGAGGCAAAATAAGACCCCGAAATGATGAGAGAGATGTGAGGAAGAAAATGAGACCTGTGGCAAAAAAAAAAGGCAAGATACAAAGCAAAACAAGAGGCAAGCACATTACAAATCTTGATCACACGAGTCACACAATTCTAAAAGTACTTATCACATTGCATAAGAAGTACTTACAATTGAAAATATACTTTTGATAATATCCAAATTGGCATAATAGAATTGCAGGATAAATACTAATGGTGCAGGAACAAACAACGATACAACAAGGTGAAACTATCAGCGAGGTGATAAAGACACAGGATCGCCTATAAATGAGCGATAACACAAGGCGTGCTACATAAATCCGCAAAATAATAAGAGGCAAGTATATACTTTTAAATGAGGTTTTATTCCTTTGAGCATTTACTTTGCACTAAGGTAAGGGATCAATGAATCTTCCGAAATATAGAATGGCTTATATACTTTCTACTTCCGAGATACTTCGGAAATATTCAAAGAATAAGAGGCAAGTATATACTTTGGAACCTTTATTATTCTTTGACTATCTCCTTCGTAAAATTATATACTTGATATGTCGGATTGATTCCGAGATAGTAGGATAATCTAGCGAGATACATGCAGTATTTATCTGATATGTGAATTACACGTGCTAACCATGGTAAGTGAAGCTAGATGAACGAGATAAGAATGTGAAATGACTAAAGGAAAAAAGCTGATATATTAAGGCAAAATAAAAGCAGAAAATGTTATGCCCCCCAAGCTTGGGAGCGCCCAGATAAAATGTTGAAGAAACAAAGAACTAAAAGATTGAACTGACATCAAAACAAATAATCAAGGATTGCCATCCTCCTCCTCAATAGTACCGCTTCCAACATCGCCACCACCAGTACCAGCTGCACTATTGCCCTCCATTCCTTGGGTAACTTCTCTTTTGGGCTCCTCGACATCTTCGTCAGTCTCTGTATTTTCGCTCTCACGATCGAAATCAACGGGAGGATCATCATCGGAGAAGACTTCGATATCCATGGGAGGAAGGTCAAGGCCATGAGAACGACAGAACTCAGTAACGAAATTCACCTTCTCCTCTTGGGCATTTCTGCGAGTAAACTTCGCAACCTTCTTGGGGTCCTTTTCCATCTTATCACAATCTTTATTCAGGAATGAAATACTTTCCTTCAGATCGGAAACCTCCTTAGAAAGATCGTCCCTTTGACGAGATAGATGCAGGACTTGATTCTTCCAACTTTCCTCAAATTCTGCAAAAATGGCAACGAAGTAAGAAATAAAGCTAACTGAGCAAGATGCAAAATAACAATAACTCCTAGAACTACCTTCTCTCTACGAGATAACAGAACTTAAAGTTTTCTGAACGTCGAGATTAAAGTGGTCAAGTCTTGATATTTCTGATTCAAGGAAGCTGTGGAGTTCAAGAGATGATTTATCCACATTTTCACCATGGTCGGGCCCGGGTTTATCATCATCAGGAGACCCTATGACAAGTTTACCACTCCTCAGAGGAACGATAAGCTTCTTCTTCATAGGGGAAGCAGGAGCTATTTTCTTGCCTTGAAGTCTCTCCAAGCGAGATAGGATGGAGGATATTTCACCATTTAACCTATTGTTCTCATCCCTTAGCCCAATATTCTCAGTCTTCAACTTCTCATATTTAGGCCCTAACTTGGAAAGCTCACTTCTGAGCCTGCGAAGCTCAACTTCGGATTTATCTTTCCTCTTAATAATATTCTATTTATCCACCTCTAAACGCTTAATCTGATCCATGGATGGGGAGTGTAGGTTACAAGAAGTTGTGAGAGAATTATTGACTCGCCGAAGCTCAATCTTCATACGTTCATTGTCTTTGTGGACATGATTGTTCAGCTCTTCATTATTAGTAGACTCATTAGCTAAACGCTCAGACATGGAATATGACGTTGTCAGTTTTTCATTTAGAACCTCATTTTCGGATAAGTAACAGTTAATTTGAGACAAAATATTCGCTTGTTCGGCTTGGCAATCCTCAGCGGTTGACTTGGCTTCCTCATAATCCAATACCACTTCGTAGAACGGGCTTGACGAAAATCAAAGAATAATAAAGACAAGAACGAGATAAGATGAAAGACAAAGAAAGGGTTGAACTTGCTGCTGAGCTCCGAAATCCTTTGATCCTTCCTAGACGAGCGCTCCTTATCATCAGTGAGATCATTCTTAAGCTCTTGAACTCGGACCTTTGCAGCCTCCAAATTCTCGCGAGTAACTCTTGTATCCACGATATGAGCCATGTGACGGTTTAATTCCTGCGAAGTACAGCGAAAATTAAAAAAGAACTAAGGCAATCATCCAGATTAAAGTCAGTAATACCTACCAAAGCCATAATAACATTATATGGCGGGAGATAGAGATTCGGGGAAGCATTAGAAATGAAGGACTGATCCTCAGCCAAAAAGGAGTCGGAACTAAAAGAAATCAGATATTCAGTGGCAGCAGATCTAATAGATGGAGCGTCACGAGTCAAGAGGAGAGCATTCCTCAAGAAATCCAAGTCGGGCTGGATCTTCCACTTCGTAGACCTTCCTCGCTTTCCCTTGATACCCACTAGCGGATGCAACAGGTGATTCAACGGGGGAATCACCCTTGGTACTAATAGATGTTGGCATGGAAGGCTTAGGAACATGAGAAAAAGCATCTTTCTCAGGCACCTTGACATCCTTGCCTTTAGGAGGAGGAGAAGCAGGTAATTCTGAAGACTTTGTAGAGTTGGGGATTCGAGTTAAGGCACCCATATCCAAGACCCTATGGAGTTTCGGGGGAACAGAAGTAAAGGGAGATTGAAGAGAAGCATCCTGGTGAATACGAAGTTAATACATCGAAGTGTGCAAGCGCAAAGTTAATAGGACGGAGAACAAAAAATACAAAATAAAGATAACATCAGAATACCTTGGCAGCAGCAGCGGCAGCAGAAGAATCTTCCTGGCGGTCCCGCTTTCTATGAGCTCGAGGATGGTTAGTTGGTGGCTCCACCAAATAGTCTTCCTGCGAAGTATAAAAATTATCCCTTGAGAGTAAAGCGAACACTAAGGGCGAAATATAAAACAAAGCACCTGATCAAAAGTCGGAGATCCGGCAACAGACTTTTTAGCTTGGGACAATCTGTCCTTAATCAAACCAGGAGGGGGAAGCGAATACTGCAGTAAAATGGGGAAAATCAGATGTTGCAACGTGGAATAAAATTGAGCAGAGATCTAGTGACCTTACATCGGAAGGTCTGTCAGACCAACAAAATTTCCAAGGCTCGTAGAAAGCGAGATGAGCATGCTCAGGGAGAGGACCCACCCGAGCTTTTCCTGACTCATGGAAGCCCAAAACCAGGGGACCCTCAACAACCACTGGAAATATCATCCAGTCTTCATCATTAGTCAAGCGCGGAGAGGGGCCTTTAGGAGCATCCTTCGAAGAACTAACGGGCTCGACATCCAGGAGGAGAACCTTGGAGGGATCCTTTATGGACTTCCGGGATAGAGCGATGCTCCACTCTTGATACTTCCTTCTTTGGACTTGAGTTTTATCGATGTAGTTCTCCGAGAAAGAGGTAATGTTGTAATCAGTCGAGACTCCGCTGCTATGGGAATTTGAGACAAACCACCGGAAGAACACCTCACAAATTCGTTGACAATGAGAATTGCGTTGCCACTCAGTTGAAAGACTCCTCTGTTGAGATAAACAAGAATTTCATAGAAGAGTGGATTCTGGGCATCATACAGAGGGAAAGTTAAGCCCGCTCTCAGCTGACCTAACGTGGTGATCATCCTGGTAGACGACCATGTTTATGCTTCGATCCAGCGGCAGTTCAACTCCATCTTCCTGGCTGCAAGTACGGAGGCGTAACTGAAGAATCCACCGCCGTGGACAGAGTTAATCCCAACTTCTCGAAATCAGCCTGGAAATCCTCAAGGTACTTTGATGTAGTGACAGGGGGAGATTTCTTGGGTGCCATTGTTGAGAGAAGAAATAAAATCAAGCAGGAAGGGAAGAATTTCAACGGAACAGAGTCCCCGAAGAAGATGAAGACAAAGTTCAGAGAAGGGTAAAGTAAAAAGAGAATAGAGAAAAACTGAGCTATTTATAATGAACCAAGGCACGACCGGGAGAAGCGGTTGCATGAGAAGAGGAACCGGCTAATAAAGGTTAATAGGAATCGTGGGAGACAAGATGGCGAGAAATCCGGGAACATGGCGGTTACGAACTTAATGCAGGATTCTCTTTCCTTTTTTGGTTCCCGCAAATGGAATGAGAAAAGGCAAAATGTAGGTACAAAAAATCTTCCCGCCACGTGTCCAAGGTAGATTGAACGAGGTGACGAAGTGAATCTTCAGGAAAGATATTATTTACCAATTCCTAAGAGAGTGTCAGTGAAGAGTCAAATCAAGTGTCAGATTTACTTTAACGAAGTTCAGATCGCGAGGTAACAATTAATGAGATAGCATTGACTTGCACGGGAAGATACTTCACGAAGAAAATTGGAAATGCGAGGTATGAATTGTTGTGCAAGAAAAGGGAGAGCCTACGAAGTCAACTGAGCGAAGTGTGGTTTACTGTGCAAGAGATAGTAGGATCCCCGAAGTAAAATAAGCCTGGCATATTTAGGGGCCACTTGAAAGGAATTAGGGGACATTTTTTTATTTCCATTCATTGAAGAGGGTTAAGAGGTAGTCTTAAAAATAAAAATTATCTACATTGTCCTTCACCTTTATACTAAATCTAAACAAATATCCTTTATTTCATAATCATATCATTCCTCCTCTTCTTCTTTTTTCTACCCATTAATTTTTCTTCTCATCGTTTTAATTTTGATTGAAACCAAAGATCATCGATCAAACAAATTTTATGATTGATTGTTTAAAATTAAATATGATAGCTTCAATATGCAACTCTCAAGCAAGGTTGCTAACAGTTTACTATCTAAATTGATGAACGTTCCCTTCTTTTTGAGCCCAAAAAGTAACAAAATTCGCGGTCCCTTAATATTGAGTCCCTCACAGTCTCTGTTCAGCTATCACATTTGCCTAGCTACTCGGTTTTTGTTAGCTATCACATTTTCCAACTCGAAAATTTCAACCATCACATTTTGAATGACCAGAACTGGAAGTGGCAAAAAGAATGAAGTGAGATTTTCTTGAAATTTTTTATGTGTCCATAAGTTAAAAGGGAGATAACAGTCGGTTTCATGGCGTAGTTGTGTACTATATATGGACGTCCTCATTTGTATGTTACAAAATAAACTCTCTGGATTTGTAGTTGTGTTCATGCATGTTCCTAGCAATATTACTATGTCCTGCGTTCCGGTGCTACATATAGCATTTTGCAACTCTTTAGCAAAGATTACTAACTATGCTGAAAAATCTCAGGCAATAATTGGTTATCACGACAGTCTTAACACACTAAAGGTCTCCATAAAACTTTTATTTTTTCCAGTCCTTAGGGTGACTTTTTGGTCTACTTAACTTTTTGGGTTTGGTAGTTGTTGAGTGTTAGTGTGAGGTTTGAGAAGAGTTTCTTTTGTTTGAATGTTAATTCTTCAATTTTAGAGAGAAAGAAATAGGGATACTGTTTAACAGGGACGGACCCAGGATCATGTATGAGGTAGGGCTAGTACATGGTGCAAGCCGGTTCCTAAGTGGTCATAGGCCGCGACAAATTTTCCCATCATTTTAGATTATATACCTTGTAAAAAAACTGAGTAGAAAATGTTGTATAAGAGTAATCTATAGGAAGAAAGATTGAGTTTCAACTCACATTGGAAGGAAGAAAGTGAAAATACCTAAAACTACAACTAAAGTTCAGTAAGTTCTTGTAATTTTCTTAACTAATTTGTACACATATTAAGCTATAACTAATTTGTACACATATTAAGCTATAAGTGGGCTAAACTCTCTAATTATTCATATTACTCATAGGTAAAAAAAAAATTCCTTAAATAACACCCCCTTTAGCCCCTTGATGGGTCCGTCAGTGTTGTTTAATGAAGCTAAGAAAAGTGATCTCAAACCATGAGATATTTCTTTTTATCACTCTTAAACACACAAGTTTCAAGAAAAACAAAATGACAGCAACTGCTTAACAACATAAGTGCAAGCCTAACCTACACAGACTATCCAAACCCTATAGTTTCTTCTTGGGTATAGGGGTTTTTTCCCTCTACCCAAATCATCATTATAGGACCCAAATCTTTGAATGGTTTTTCCTAAGATTTTCTTAACTTCGACTTCTTTATCTACACGAGAAAGATCAAATGATGAACTATTTGTTCTTTAGTCATTGATTTCCATTGAGAGCCTCCTCAACTGACTTTAATTTTGCGACACCCATGACATCACTGTTCATCTTGTATCAGACTCTTCATTAGAATCTTCACACGAATCTATTTTTGGCTCTTCAATATCTTGTACTTCATAAGAATCACCCTTGTCTTCAGTATGATCTTCAGAGTCTTCTTTAACTGCAATAATAAAGACATCAGATTCAATATTTTGAGCCTTGTTACTTGCCTGACCACTATCCTCAACTGTTACTGCATTTTTTTTCCAGCACTCTTTGGTAATATTTTGAGACGCTATATGGATTTAAATTACAGATTGAGGTTTGCTTATTCCCCTTCTTGGATGAAATGATCTTAATCCTTCTAATATAGGTTCTACTCTCAATAGGTTTTTGTAGATATGATGCGGTACATCTAGGCTGACGACGATATGGTACATCCCCTCATCTCTCTGACTGTCCCTCCTGAAGTGTATCTCGTTACCCCTTCTTCATATCATATCTAACTGCTCTTTTCTCAGATAGCATTTTGCATCACCTTTCGTCTACAGATGTATTGAATCTCTTCTGATTCTCACCATATGCACGGTTCTACTTTTAAACTTGACAGTCAGTGTGATTTGACTACCCTTTACACTTGTCTTACATGAGGCGAAGCGGTAGATATCTTGGTCCTGATGTAATCAGCTTTTGGGTCCTTATTCGATATATATGTCAGATCTTCTTATCATATGATCACATTCTGTAATGATTACACGTGACGATCGGACATTTAAGGTTAAAAATAGTGGGTCCATAAATCCCTCCTAAATTTTCGATGCAAATCTTAAAGGGAGGTGGTATTCAAAATGACGGAGTTGGTGGAATTATAAATCTGAAGGTAAACGTGAATCCGAAGAATTCGAGCAACCAAACATACCAAGGGAATCATAATTCTATCAAATCCCCTAGACCCATGAATTCCACCTTTAAACTTTTTTCATCCAAACCCACTATAAGTTTTTTATTAAAGGGGTAACGGTGATTGTGTATTGCGCTAGTTAAAGTTACTAAGGCTTTGAGGGGCACAGGGGCACAAAGGGTTTGTAGGCGAGTATCCGGAGCCAAATATGAGACCCAAGTTCTTCTTCTAGGATTAGGAAACTCCTTCAGGAATTCTTCTAGGATTAGGATACTTGAAACGGATCAGCAGAAGGTGTGCGTGTTTTTCTAAGAATTGTGCGTACGTACGTGTTATATATAAATAGAGGCTTGCTCTAGGTTTTCTTAGAATTGTACGTACTGGTGTCAGAATTTGTTTTGATCTTCGCAGGCATGGATCAGAAATCTAATGCAAACATTTTTTCTTTTAGTCGATACTTCAGAAAAGCTTTTGGATTAAGAGTTAAAGACAGCGTCAACCCATGCGTGAAACTTGTTAAAGACGTCTTGTTACTGAGCGAATCGAAGAACAACAATGTTGTATTCTCTCCATTATCCATAGACTTGGCTCTTGGAAGACTAGTTTCTGGAGCAAGTGGTGAAACATTAAGACAGGTACTAGATTTCCTCAATTGTGAAAGCCTCGACGCCCTAAGATCCAGACACTTTAAACTCATGTGTGGTAGAACAGAACAACCACCAACCGGAACTAAGTTGTCTTTTTCTGTCGGTGTTTGCATCAGCTCCGCACTTAAACCTTCTCTCCGAGAAATTGCACATGCAGACTACCTAGAGACCATTGATTCTAAAACTCAGGTATGCCAGTAATCCTTATAACGGCTTTCCATGTTTTCTGTTCTTTTTTCTTGTTTCGTGCCTGGTTCTATAGATTTAACATGCATGCGTGTGTAGGTGAACACAGTGGTGGAAAAGGAAACCAATGGATTAATTCAAGATCTTGTCGATAAAAATTCCGTGTCGACTATGTTGGCGAGAACACTCTATTGCTTAGGATGTTGGAAATATGCAAATCAATTTATACCATCACTGACTGAGATGTCAAAGTTCAATCTCCTCGGCGGAAATGAATCAGTAGCCATTCCCTTCATGTCCTCGTGGAAAGACCAATATATTAGTTGTTTTGATAGATTCAAAGTACTGAAACTCCCATACAAATCCGAGGGGGAAAACAAGAATTACCTATACTATCCGGACAGTATAGACGTCGTTCGAGAATTCTCAATGTACATTGCTTTACCCGAGCAACGCGATGGGCTAGGAAAACTTATAGAAAAGGTGAGCTCTGATCCGGCTGCTTTTCTGGATCAGTATGTCCCAGTTTCTCATCCATTGGTTCCAACAGGAGAATTCAAGATTCCCATGTTCAAAATTTGTTTTGATTTTGAAGCAGAAAGAGTTCTACAGAAAGCAGGACTAGTTTTGCCTTTTGATAAATCGAAGGCTGAGCTTACTGAGTTGTGGAATACTAGTAGTAAGCTTTATGCTGCTAGTAATAAGCTTTATGTTGATAAGGTTTATCACAAGTGTTTTGCTCAAATTGATGAAGATGGAACCGGAACTGCTACTTGTAAAACTTTTATTCCGGAAGAGTCTGGCATATGTTCTCTTACTACTCGCCCTCCTCCTGTCGATTTCGTGGCGGATCATCCGTTCATATTCATAATCAGAGAGGATAAAAGTGGTGTAGTGTGGTTCATGGGGAAAGTGCTTAATCCTTCCTTATCAAACTAGTCTTTATATTTTAATTGACGCTAAATAGTTTAGAATTTCTTGTTCTTTTTTGAACTTAAGAGAATTGATTGAGACATTTTGAATTTTGATGAATGCTTTTAGTTGAAATTTTATAAGATTCCCACACTACCATGTGCTAACATTTTACTATCTAAATTGATGAATGTTTCGTTCCCATCTCTTTGAGCCTAAAAAGTACTGATACACACTAGCTAGGGATAAAATTCACTGGGGCTTACCATTGAGTCATTGAAAATCTCGGTTGAGCTGTCACAATTGCCTAGCTACTCGGTTTCCGTTAGCTATCACATTTGCCAACTTGAAAATTTCAACCATCACATTTGAATTATCGGAACTGGAAGCGGCAAAAAAGAATGAAGAAGGTGCAAGTGAAATTTTCTTAAAATTTTTCATGGTGTAGTTGGTTATCACGTCTGTACTATGGACGTCTTCATTTGTATGTTATAAAGAAAACTCTGTGGATTTACTTGTGTATTTGTGTTCATGCATGTTTCCTATCAGTATCACTGTATATCTGTCTAACAGATTTCTTATAGTATCCTGTTGATATCTACGTACACTCAACTTTTTGGTATGGTAGTTGTTGAGTGTTAATGTTAGGTTTGAAAAGAGAAACCGAAATGGTTTCTTTCTTTTGAATGTTAATTGTTCAATTTAGAGAAAACACTTTGGTTGGGTATTTCGTGGGGCGACGCTCTTCTTTCGAAGTTGTTGAAAAAGCATTGAAGAAAATCTGGAAGCTTAAAGGTAAGTTTCGAATGACCCTTAATGGAGACTCCATGAATTTGATTTGGAAGAAGACAAAGTTCTAGCCATGGAAATAGGTTCTGTTTTCATCTCTAGTAGACTTTTTGTTATTCGTCCTTGGCATTTATTCATTGAACATTCTGTTCAAGATATGAAAACAATACCTATATGGCTAAACTTGTACAACATCCCAACTCACTTATGGAATGTTAAAGGCATCAGTAGGATTGCTAGTGTTCTGGGGATTCCCTTATTAGCGGATAAGCACACAATTGAGAGAACAAGAATGTGTTTTGCAAGGGTATGTGTTGAAATAGATATGGATTTTGATTACCCTGATTTTATCCCAGTATCTTTTGATGGGAGAGATTTTCAAGTACCTGTGGAGTAATCTTGGAAACCTCCAAGATGCTTATCATGATCAACCTTCGGCCATGTGAATGGCAAATGTCCTGATGCTTCCGCAAGTAGGGCTTTTAAGAATAATTTGGTACGTAAAGTGAAAAAGGCAGTTGAGGGTGATATTGGGAAGACTGCACAGGTGGAGAAAGACTCTATGTCACACTAGAACATGACAGTGGATTTAGGCGATGGCGCAGATCCTAACAGCACATTGCCAACAACAAATAGAATTGAACTAGAGGTCGCCAGGTCAGATAGTGCTTCCATTATGCTGCCAAATGAGGATAAATCAGGCGGTGAGGGTGTACTGGAAATGGTATCTCCCAATTCAGCTAATAAATGGTATACAAGAAAATCAAAGAATTCAGGTAGAAAGGGGGGAAGGCCTAATGATGTACCTATTTGTCTCTTGAACCCTTTCAATATCCTGGAGTCACACACTGATGGTGGAGATGCTACAATTAGTGAAAATATGTCCGAACATTCGGAAGATGTCAGTCACGAGACTTGTAATCCTCAAGAAGATATTGAAGCTCCAGAAGTAGATACAGGTGAAGACTCTAATGAAGAGTCTGAATATGAGACGGACAATGATGTCGTGGATGTCGCAAAGGTAAAATCAGTTGAAGAGGTCTCTCGGTGGAAACCAATGACTAAAGAACAAAACATGGAGAAACTTAAGACGTTTAGTTCATCGCTTGGTCTTACTAGTGGAGGTAACGAAGTCGCGGTTAAGAAAATCCTTGGAGGCATTGTAGATACTTTCCATTCCTCGAAACCAATCAAGGATTTGGGTCCAACAATGATGATTTGGGTTGAGGGAAAAGAACCCCCATACCCAAGAAGAAAGTATAGGGCTCAGTTAGTTTGCAGTTTTGTTGGTAAGCAGTTGTTATGCTTTTGTTTTGTTTTTTTTCGCGACTTGTGTGTTGAGATGGCTATTTGGCTTCTCTTGTTGCGCTTAGGCGCCTCTCATCTTGTATTTCTTTTTTCCTTTTCAATAAAATTTTAACCTTCTAAGTCAAAAATAAATAAATAAATTTAGAGACAGAGATGGGGAGACTGTTGAATGGAGCTAATAGAAGTGATCTCTAACCAGGAGTTCATAAGACTACAATTTTCTTTTTATGTCGTTTCCCTTTCTCTGTTTGAATGTGCACTCCTTTAAAGATGATATATTCATTTAACTACGTAGTTTGGTCTCATTAATTACCATATCCGAGAAGAATCTCTTCCCTCATCCCTCATAACTCCCAACCATATCAGAGAAGAATCTCGTCCCTCATTGAATTTATGAGCCGGTAGATTGAAATGTCACTTGCACACTCATTGATGGTATTCTTAGTAGATTGAGAAATGGAAATTTGAATTCTATTACAAAAGGCATGTAGTAGGTGTTTTGGTTGCTAAATGCATGAACTCAATGTTGTCTTTAACTTCTAATGATGAAAGGCATCTATGTAGGAGGAAATAAAGTAGTACATTTCACACAAGAGCAAGTTGAATTTTCGAGTGTCATAGATTCTTCATCCATTACTAGTTCAAGTTGGAGTCTTTCATCAGACATGAAATTTTCAGACCTCTCTATTCCAAGTTCGAGCTTTACATCCAGCATAAATTCAAATACATCCAATTCCAGATTATCCATGGTTGGCTTTTTCAGCACAATGTACGTAGCTAATTATCTATGGTTGGCTTTCTCATCAGTTTATCAATCAGGTCTATTTTGGGAAATACCCGAGTTTGTACAAGATATGTTTCCATGTTTGTTTTCTAAGATACCCATGTGTTTAAGGGGCAACTAAACTTTTTATATAAAGGCTTTAGTCTTCGCAGTACAATTAGGTTTAGATTTTGCAATTTCTTAGTTTTTTTACTTCGCTCTAGCCTCTTAGGGTTTTCTTAGTATCAGTGTCAGAATTTGTTTTGATCATCGGCATGGAGCTACTGAAAAACAACGCCAATCCATGCATGAAACTCGCTAAAGACTTGTGGTTAAGAGAATCTAAGAATCGCAATCTTGTGTTCTCTCCGTTCTCCATTGACGCTGCTCTTGGGTTACTAGCTTCTGGAGCAAGGGGTGAAACCTTAAAACAATTATTAGCGTTTCTTAATTCTGAAAGTCTCAACAATCTGAATTCTGTTCATGCAAAACTCATAGACATGTTGGGAGAAACACAAAGCGAACCTAAACTGTCTTTTGTTGTCGGTGTTTGGGCTAGCTCCTCACTTAAACCTTCATTCCAAAAAGTTGCTCATGCAGTTTACAAAGCCAAAGCCGAGACTGTAGATTTCGCAAATAAGGTATGCAAATAATCCTTTAAATTGTTATCCTTGCTCTGTGTTTTAGTTTCATTGTTTTGCTTTTCTAATTATTTAACGTACGTAGAGCGAAGAAGTGCGAAAGAAGGTGAACACATGGGCTGCAAACCAAACCAATGGATTAATTCAAGATCTCCTACCGGCCAATGCAGTAGATGTAAATACCAAGTTTATATTGGCGAATGCACTCTATTTCAAAGGATCATGGTGGCAGAATCAATTTGAACCATCACTAATTGAGACGTCAGAGTTCCATCTCCTTGGCGGAGAAGAAACAGTACAAGTTCCATTCATGTCATCAGAGTCTTGGAGAGGCCTATATATTACTTGTTATGATAGCTTCAAAGTATTGAGACTCCCGTATTACAAAAGTGACTGGAAAATCCCTTCATATTTTTCTATGTATATAGTTTTACCAGAGCAACGCGATGGACTCGGTGAAGTTATACAACAAATGAGCTCTGATCCTGCAGCTTTTCTGGATCAGTATCTCCAAGTTTGTTATGACTCAGTTCCAACAACACAATTCAAGATTCCCAAGTTCAAAATATGTTTCGATTTTGAACCAAAAAGTGTTTTACAGAAAGTAGGACTGGTCTTGCCTTTTGATAAATATAAGGCGGAGCTGAGTGAGATACTGAATACTGATACCATCACTGATAGTATGCTTCAAGTTGATGGTAATGAGGAAGAGCTGACTAAGAAGCTTCATGTTTCAAAGGTTTTTCACAAGTGTTTCGTTGAAATTGATGAAGAAGGAACCGAAGCTGCTGCTTCTACAACTGGCATTGAGGATGAGATGTATGCATGTGATCCTCCTACTCCTCCACCTTCTGTTGATTTCGTAGCGGACCATCCGTTCATGTTCATCATCAGAGAGGAGAAAAGTGGTGCAGTGATGTTCATGGGATATGTCCTTAATCCTTTATTGAACTAGTCTATATATTTCTGAAATTAATATTACCAAATAGTTTAAAATTTCTTCTACTTAATTCATTTTAGGGAATTGATTTATAGATTTTCAAATGTCTCTATGCTTATTCTCATCATTGTAAATGTTATTCCCCTTGTACCATTTGCATGGATTGACCCTTGATTTTGTTTTCTTCTGATATGATTTTTTTGTGTTTTGTGTGTTGTGTGTTTTCAACAAATCGTGATAAAATTACTACTGTTCATGCATGTTTTCATGTTGTAGATCTACCAATTGATACCTAAATTTCCTAATTGCGGATATAAACAAGAAGAGTGCAGACTGTATCAAGAGTGAACCAGTTGGTACTAGCGGACAAGTTATTTCAGTCATCACAAGTCCATTAGCTTGTCTGGGTGCATATTTTGGGCCTTGACTAACAAGATACGCTAATGATATTGGTGTTAGACTTTGTGAAGCAAGGTTGGATTCATAATCCTGATAAGTACGCAGCTCGGGATGAGGAAGAAGCCTCTCAAAAAGAAATGGCAATCCATTGACCTGGTTCTCATCCAATTTCCGAAGAAGAAAAGAATCTAGTTGAATGTTGAACATGAACTGAATCTTTGCAAATGCAGATATGCTTATTGAAATGTTGCTACTTGACATCATGTCTGTATGATACTTTTTCTAGTCTAAACGTGTTCCACGTATTCAACATAAGTACATGACTGCAAGCACATTGTCAGTTATTTCTAGGCTATAAATAAGAGAAGCTTATTTCTAACCCTAATTTAGCACTTAAAGTTCATCTTTTTGTGCGTCTTCACTATTGTTGGCTTATACAGGCATAGGCATATAATACCTTAGCTAGTTTATGGACGTTTTTTCAGTTTTAGCAATCTTAAGTTTATTTTGGCCAATACTGCCATCACCCGAGTTTTTAAAAAGGGGCGTGTCCATGTTTGTTGATTAAGAAACCCCGGTGTTTTGGGAGCAGCCAAGGCTATACATTATAAATAGTGGCTTATCTTGTAATATAAGAAAAGAGAGAATGAGACACAAAATAAAGGGGAAGAAGAGGGGAGAAATTTCATTCATCAATGTGTGTTTACAAAGGTTTGAGACACTATTTATAGAGTTACATACTTGGTGCCCAAGTAATGGGGTCCCACTAAAGTGGGCATCTACCTAATAAACTTCCATTTATAACACTCCCCCTAGATGACCACTGTATCTAAGGAATTGCCTCATTAAAACCTTTGTCAGGAAAATCCAAAAAGGACAAAACCTGATCGAAGGGAAAAGAGTACAATTGTGAGAAAACTTAGAACTGAGTTGGACATGCATATGTTGCCTCATTAAAACCTTGACAAGGAAAACCCAGTGGGACAAAACCTTGACGAAGGAAAAAGAGTACAACATGATAGTCCAGTAAAATACCTTTTACTATGATGCTCCCCCTGATAAGTACTTCAGTTAAATCTTGGCTTGCAAATCTTCGAGTCAACACTTCCCAATTTCGATAAAATAATTTGTTGAATGATGGATATAGCAATGCTTTCGTGAGAAATCTGCCAGTTGATGAAGTCTTCTTTTGTGTTAGTCTTCTAATATGTTGTTCCCGAGTCTTCATGCTTCTTTAAATACATTGATGACTTGTGTATTGGATTGCTAGCTTCTCGAAGATAAGTTGCAGAAGTAGTTGATGTAATTTCTTCAACAGAGTTCCAAGATATGAATACCTTATCATACATGAACAAAAATCGTATTTTTGAGAAGGAAATCCAAATTCTTAGGAGGTGATTAAGTTGATTTGGTTTAATCAAATATGGGGATCCACTAAACAACCAAAATTGATACAACTCCCCCTTGGATGACCATCATGTTGAATTAAATTGCCTCACTAAAACCTTGCCTTTAAAAACCCAATGGGAAAAAAATTAATGGACGAAGGAAAAAGAGTACAATATCAACGTTTTGAATAAAAATTTAAACGCCAGTGAGATGTTGCCTCATCAAAACCTTGTCAGGAAAATCACATGGGACAAAACCTGAAACGAAGGAAAAAGAGTACAACTTTTGACGTGTTTATAGATGCTAACCCAACTATATGAGTTTTTCCAAAAATAAGCATCAAAATAATTAATAACTCTAGTCTATCTTAAAGATGAGTTTATGCTAGCATAAGTCTAACTGCAGATTTAAGAAAGAAAAAGGGGAAAATAAAATTTATGCTGCTAAAGCGTGGATTTTTGTGTTTTAAGGACTTCTCAAGAGACCTGTAAAGTTGACATCATCAACTTATTAATCCGGATTTTTTTTCTTGTACCAAATTTCTAAAAACACATAAAGGATTGTTTAACCAGACATAATCGAGTCAAGTGGCTGTATGAATATAATTTGAATCCTACAAGGATTACAAATTTGAATATGTTCCCAATCACGTTTCTTGTGTAAATGCAATATGATTCCTTCGAGGACTACCACGGAAAAAGCATTATACATAGAGAACAAAAATTATTGGATCAATCCTAGGGTTTGAGCAAAAATAAAACCCTTAAATCATCTAAAAAGGAAAATATTTCTCTTATAACGCATGAAAACTACACCAACCTGTAAGTAAGGGTTTGGCAATTTTAAGGTGTAAGTCTTGGATCCAAAATTGCGTCAATTGAGAAATTTGTCCAATCTAATTTGGTATGTATGCCAACCAATCACATTGTCGATATTCCTCTGCAGAGGGGTTAACAACCACCATCTTTATTATTTTGGTAGGTATTGTAATATTCGACAAAAAAAAAAAACTTACCACGATCTCACACAATTCTCAAATGCATGCATATATTGAAAAATTCAAAAGAATTACTGGTACCAGCACCCGCGGGCATTATAATATCCTCATCATTCAAATGAAGAGATATGAATTTTGAGAATGTGAATCATATTATGATAGTCTCTGTTGTAGCACTATCTATAGCTTATACAAAAAATGTTACTTGCTTGCTATATGTGATTGAATTTTCTTTTTCAAATGGCATAAGATTATATTAAAAGCTAGATGAGATATTTTCACGCCTAGTAGACAGCCTTTTTCGATTTAATAAAAATGGGAGAGAAACGTATGGTAATGTATAGTCTCCCCCTGATTATGGCGAAAATATAATCATCTCATATACGAAAACAAGTTCGTAGAGTATTATCCGATTAAATCGAGGACATATACTCGTAATAACATCTGGACTTTAACAACACCAGTTGGACCGTAGATAATGACTTCAAAAGCCATAAAAGAAATGTCCAAATAAATAAATAAATAAAATTGTAGTCTACTTGACGTACAAATTTAAAATCAATCATGGGTTCGTTGGTTAGAGCAAGAAAACATAAATCTCCAATGACCTATAGGGTCGACAAGATATTCATTCGCCTAATAATGAAATTATAGACACTTTATTTCATTCAAAGAAATTAATATTGAGATTAATATAGTCACTACAAGGACTAATTAATGATTTAGGCTAACAAGCCGGGTGCACACCCATTGATCTTTTGTGTCATTGGTATTCCAACTACAAGTTGCAATATCCGAATTTTGGAGACTATTACCATGAGGGAAAATCAAAATTTCTTAATATCTCGCAAGAATGCAATAATTCCCTGTTAAATTTGTAACTGCGATTGGCTTAACCAATAATAGTGATATTTCATCTTTTAATGGTTGATATAGAGAAAGCGCTTCTTTAAACAAATAATGAAGCATTATTTAGTTTTTAAAAAGAAAGTGGATTATGAATGGTTTCTTATAAGGAATAGAAACCAATGATTTATTATTAAATAAATCTCCTTTCTCATGAGGTTGATGGACAAACCAAATATTAAGTGGTTTTACGATTCAACAAAATCGTATCGACAAAATAAATAAAAAATCGTCGTTTTTGTCACACTACAAGAAAACATGGCTTAAGCAACTAAAATCTTAGCAAGCGCCCAAAATTTTGGTCGCTTGAAGGATCAAGCTACTAAACTTGCGACCATCAAACTAGCGGCTCGGTATTAATATGCATCCACTAATTTGAGCGACCACATAGAGTAGTTTAGTCGGTAAAATGCTTTTCCCGGTAAGAATATAGCAACCGTCGTTTTGGTTTGGTAGCTACCTACTTCGAGCTAGGATGACCAGCGATTCAATCAGTATTTGGTTGGTCAAACCTATCTGAGCGACTAAATTTTGCGACCACCCGTTTATTAGAGAGATTATATGATATTTTACGGTATGTTTCAAGCATCTAATGCTGCGACTACCGGATTACTAGGTCTCTCTTAATATATATCCACTAATTTTAGCGACCCCAATAGTTGTTTTGTCGGTAAAATATTTTTCCAGCTAAATATATAGCAGCCACTTTTTCAGGGTAAGTAGCTACTTACTTTAAGATATGATGACCAGCGACTCAAAATGTGTTTGGTTGGTCGAACCTGTTTGAGCGATTAAGTTTAGCCACCGCCCTACCATTAGAGATAATTTGGGATTTTAATTTTTATTGAGTGGTTTCAAGCAGTCAACACGTGTCGGAATATCTTCCATGGTTTCACTTGAATCACTTCAGTAAAAAAAGTTCCCAACAAACACGTGAAGGATAAGAGTCAACAACAACCAGCTCCTTATTGGACCGACATAAAAGTGGCTGTTATTTTAACATCTTAAAAACGTGGTGGGAATTTAAAATGTTGTTGGATTATATATCTTAATTCTCTATTGGCCAGATTAATGTCATTAGGATCATAATTTGTGGTCGCCGGATAAAATGACAACCCGCATGAGTTTTACTTTTGCTTAAATATATCCGTTCGATTAACAATTTAGTTAGATTAATGTCATACGGATTGTGATCTTTTTTTGTTTTTTTTATAGGACCGGCGTGGGATAAACAGATTTTATTTTATTTAATTTTTGTCAAGCAGATTGTAAATTATTTTGATTAATAAATGATATTGTAAATTCATTGTTTAATAAAATAAAGAATTAATTTGCACTTAATTTGGTTCTCATATTCGTATTTGCTTTCTATATTAATTTTAATTTCATTTTTTATTCATCCGAGTCACAATTGGCCTGACGCTTTTTAATCAACCGGAACATTCCCTGCTGATGAATAACAAGAGCAACTAATTTTAGACAAGCTCAAAGTTAGGACCGTCTAAAATCTCGTACTTCAGAAATCCTTGAGCAACCGATTATTGGTCAGTTAAGACGCTCTAAACCTTAATCAACTTAACATATTACTCACTAGGATGGTTGAGATAAAGTTAAAGCTATGATATTGGTTAGCCGTTGCGGCAGTTGAAGCATATTTTTAGCGATCGATTAGGGATAATTGGAATAAACTTAAAGCACTGATATTAATTAGCCGCTGATGTAGTTGGAGCATATTTAGAGCGACTCACTTTGGGATAGTTGGAATAAATTTAAAGCAATCATATTAGTTAATTGTTGATGGTAGTTGAAACATATTTAGAGCGATTGCGTAGATGCTCTAGACTTGTACAAATCGCACCTTTTGCAACTAACGAGCGAGAGCCAAATTAAGTAGCTATAAGGGTTAGAGCGACTTAATATGGGCTTTTTGCAACCAAAACTGCTATGTTGCTCAAACCAGTTTTTCTTGTAGTGTCATCACAATGGAAAAATCCACTTTTGTGGTCCATGTATGGTTTTTTTATAAAAAAATAGAAACCACAGATAAAATCACATGATCTAAATCCAAATGGATAAAGATACCAAATTAATTGGCCGAAGGTTTTTCAACCATGCACGTGATTAGTTAGCGTAAAGGTAACCAAATATGCGATAACACCAATTTTTGGTGATTATAGTTTTATTAGAGGAATAAAAACTATAAACCATCTTAAGATGGATTTTTTTTTTTTTGCTTTTACAGAAGAAAAAAAATAGAGGAGAAGGGAAATCAAATTTATTCGGTAATATTGATAAAATAATATATAAAATATTATAACACATGAATATAAGTTAATAAAATAATAACGATCAAATTTTCTTGTTACCCATTTATAGAAACATGTCTCGTGCCTGTGCTCAACGAGTACTTTTTGAGATAAGAGTCAAATCCGTGTTTGTCATATCGCACCCTTAATCGACAAATCGACAAATCGTACCCTGGCTATAAAACAAATTAGAAAAGATAGTTAAGATTTCAAAGTCAAAGTTCGATACAGATGTCAACAAAGATGATAAGATAGGTATAAAAAGAAATACTGTAGATAGTTTGGAAAGAAACTTCCTTGTACGTCATTTTTATGCCTTGGTATGATGACTTCACCAAACACTCAATCTATGATGTTTAAGTTTTTTATCTCTTCCAAGTCGATTATAGACCGATTTGATTCCACTTTGGATCTTCATGGATTAAAAATAAATTGTGTCATTGGTAGAGCAACGAGCTGATAACGTCTTGTAATATAAGAAAAAAGAGAATGAGACACAAAATAAAGGGGAAGAAGAGGGGAGAAATTTCATTCATCAATGTGTGTTTACAAAGGTTTGAGACTCTATTTATAGAGTTACATACTTGGTGCCCAAGTAATGGGGTCCCACTAAAGTGGGCATCTACCTAATAAACTTCCATTTATAAAAGCTTAAGTCTTTTTAAGTACGGAGTTTCTTAGTTTTCGGCAATCTTCTTTAAGTTTATTTACTTTTCTCTAGGTTTTTTGTAGTATCAGTGCCAGAATTTGTTTTGATCCTAGGCATGTAGCTACTGAAAAAGAGCGTCAATCCATGCATGAAACTCGTCAAACACGTGTGGTTAAGCGAATCCAAGAATCGCAATCTTGTATTTTCTCCTTTCTCCAAGGATACTGCTCTTGGTTTACTAGCTTCTGGAACAAGTGGTGAAACATTAAAACAAACATTAGGATTTCTCAACCGTAGAAGTCTCAACAATCTGAATTCTAATCATTCTAAACTCATTGAGATGTTGGGAAAAACAGAAACCCCTAAACTGTCTTTCGTCGGAGGTGTTTGGGTCAAATCCTCACTTAAACCTGCATTCCAAGAAGTTGCACATGTTATTTACAAAGGGGAAGCCGAGATTGTGGATTTGCAAAGAAGGTATACAAAATTTAAATAATCTTTGTACTACTATCGTTCTTCTTTTTTGTAGTCTAGCTTAATTGTTTTGTTGTTCTATATATATAATGATTTTTATCGATTTAACATACGTAGAGCAAAGAAGTGTTGGAGAAGGTGAACAAATGGGCTGCAAAGGAAACCAATGGGTTGATTCAAAATTTCATACCTGATAATGCAGTCAATGAAAAAACTGTGTTTATATTGGCGAATGCACTCTATTTAAAAGGATCATGGTGGCAGAATCAATTTGAACCATCACTAACTGAGATGTCAAAGATCAATCTCCTTGGTGGAAAAGAATCAGTAGACGTTCCATTCATGTCAGCATCGCCATGGAGAGAGCAAGATATTAGTTGTTATGATAGATTCAAAGTACTGAGACTCCCTTATTATCGAAGCAATAGGAAAAGCCTTCCATATTATTCTATGTACATAGTTTTACCCGATCAACGTGATGGGCTTGGTGAACTTATAGAAGAGGTGAGCTCTGATCCTGCTGCTTTTATGGATCAGTATATCGCAGTTTATCATCCGTCGGTCCCAACCAGAGGAGAATTCAAGATTCCCAAGTTCAAAATTTGTTTTGATATTGAAGAAAAAAATGTTTTAAAGAAAGAAGGACTAGTTTTGCCTTTTGATGAACATAAGGCAGAGCTGACTGAGATGCTGAATACTGAAAGAACGCTTCATGTTTCGAAGGTTTATCAAAAGTGTTTTGTTGAAATTGATGAAGTCGGAACCAAAGCTGCTGCTTCTACCGTTGTTATTGGGACGGAGCAGGATGCATGTTCCTTTGCTCCTTATCCTCCTGTCAATTTCGTAGCGGACCATCCGTTCATGTTCATAATCAGAGAGGAGAAAAGTGGCGCAGTATTGTTCATGGGACATGTCCTTAATCCTTTGTCCAACTAGTCTATAGGATTTCTTTATTTGAGTTTAAATCAAGGGAATTGAATAGCTGGTAGTTTGGTATACTATTTTCTTATTTAAATTAATTTAATTTAATTTAATTTGAGCTTCTCGCGTCCATATTTCTCCGTGATAATGCTTCTCCTCAGTGATTGTTGTTCCACAGGACCACAACCTTTTTTTTTTTTGACGCGAAAAGGCAAATTTTATTAAATAACAAAGATGTCACCAAGAGTGACACCAAAGTTTCAAAAAAGAAAAAAGAAAAATAAAGCAAGCTCACAATGAGCAACTGTAAACCTCAAAAAAAAAAAAAAAAACTCCAAAAAAACACAAGATCTAAAAATGAGAAAATTTGACCGGAAGACTTCCTTGACTGGAAACATGGCTGGAAACTGGATGGAAGTGCGACTAGCGACATGGATGACAGCATGTTTAGCAAACTAGATATTAGACTGTCTGATGAAATGAAATATTGATTATAAGCATACATAGATCGATCCAGGTGGATCGAGTCTAATAGTAGAGTTGAGTAAGTTGGGTTGGACGAACTGGACTGGTGAAATAGGCCAGACAATATGGACCAATGGACCAGGTCGGTAGAGCAGGGTCTTTACCACTTGATGTTGACTTTGACCATTGGTTGACTTTGACCATTTACCGGTAGTGACTTCATGGAACACTGGGCTAGATGGATGAGCTGTGTCGGTTGGATGGATGGCAGGCAGGCTTGAGTAACAGTTAAATGGTGTCCTAGACTATATTTTGGCCCAATATATGGCGATGTTATCATGGTACAAACACTTACATACTAATACAAAAAATAAATCAGAGCCTGTCCAGTACTCAACTGCACTAAAATCTTAAGAAGAGTTCGCCCATAATTAATCTTAATGATTTATGTCTTTCACAAAGTAGATAGAATGAGTAGTGAAGGTGGAAAAAATAATAATCTCGCAGTACGTGTTCAAATATGAATTCGCAGCATTATAACCATTGGAAACACGAGATATGACATCATTTAACTAAGAACTTAACTGTAGTTATATGTAGTTTTACTTTTAAAAATATTGTCGTATCTTTAGAATATCTGATTATGTAAAAACCATACAAGTTCTTATTTCGGACCGATAGAATATTTTGTTTGTCACCAGCTGAAAGCAAAGCTGGTAAAATTGTTTTTTTTTTAATTATTATTAACAGATCTTAATCTTTACTTTTTATCGAATAATAAAGACATTGTTTTGCAAGTTGTTATGCCTCCTGATTTTTTAGGCCTAAACTGGAAGTTAGGGATATCACGCTTGAGACTTTATGATTTCGAAATTGAGGAAATGGCTAGAGGATGATGATATATTATGGCTAGACAATAAGGATAGTGTTTTGATAGGAATGGACAATCAGGATCTATAGATATACATATTTCAGTGACCTTATGTATTTATTCATGTACAATCATTAACCCAATATTATTAACTTGGTAAACTAATTGATTATCAAAACAAAAAAAACGCGACTGAAGATCGTCTGCTCTAATGAAATCAAGATATATTTACAATCAATTGCATGTAGTACTAGGTCTGGGAGACGCATTGAGAAGCTTGTTTTTGCAAGCACGAGGTCTTATTTCGGATTTTATAGGATAAAATTCCAGAAAAATAAGATATTTGTAATATCCCCTCTTCGCGCCAAAAATAAAGGTTGCATTGGAAATTCTGGTATTAGATTAGATACATGAGATATTCTAAAGATACATCAAAAATTAACTAAATAATTATAGTTAAGTTGTCAGTTAAATAATGTCACATCTAGTATATCCAATGTTTACGATGCTGCAAATACGTTTTTGAAATCCGCTGCGAGTTCAAAAAAAAATCCAGCGAAGGTTCCTATATTATTAAGATACCATCGCAAATTATCTTTTTCTTTGATTAGTAGTCGATATCTTCTTAATGTCATCTATTTGTGGTTTTGTGAATAGTTCAGCAAAATCTGAATCATCCAAAGAGTGGGAATCATGGTTGATCAGTTGGGTATTTCTCTAAAAAACTGTGAAAATTTTCCATTACATTTCCTCTCCTTCACGGAAGTCAACTAGGCCATCATGGCTCCTTTACTTTTTTTGTGTATATATTTTAAGCCTATTGTTGGGCTGCTAGTAACTGCTGGATGTTAGAGCACTGCTCGGTCAAACTCGCAAGCGTTGCTATCTCAAGCTTGTTTGTTAATGTTAGTGATCAAAACTAAAAGTATTGATTTCTAGTCTACTTATAGTAATGTCTCTGACTAGGATAGATTGTGTACTTGAGCATTAGACTTCACAGCGTTCATCATTAGAAGACGAAGAACTACTAAGGAGATCTTGTGGAACTTCATCAACAAAAGGTATGTGGATACTAAAACTCATCAATCACTTGGAAAGTCTATTTCTACTGTATTTCCTATATTGATACTAAAGTCATATTACTATATAGTATTCGATTATGCACATTTGATATTTCGAGATGAGTTTAACTCACTTACATATTTCTCAAAATATGTGTTGGTAAGTTTCGCTTCAACCAAGTTCATCTTATATTCTTGACGAAAGTCAAAAGATGATCATGTGAAAATCGCCGAGTAACATCTTACATGGTTTGTGTGATACAATCATTTGGTGTAGACTTGGAATGTTTCGTTATGATTATTTCAATAACTTGAAAATTGCTTTGATGTTAATAGTTCGTGAAAACAGCTATTGTCATCCTCTAAGAATGTTTCAATGATTGAAGCAGAGTTTAACACACTTAACCTTCATTGGATTATGAACATAGTATGCGTGCTTACATATATGTGATCCATGAACAAAACTATAGTACTCATACATGTATACGTAACTGTTAGTTGTGAAATTCCGGGAGACTAAGTATAATACCCATACACGTATTGGTTAAAGGTTTGGGTCCGGGAATTTCTGCTATGTTTGGAAGTATGCGTACCCGTTTGCATACTGGAGAACCCAAACTCAGTCCGTCTACTTTAAGTATGTGTACCCGTTTGCATGCTTCAGTAGTTAAAGTTCTAAAATCGGTTTGTTCATGAAATAATACATTTATATAATAAGGAATGTATTTTATGCAAAAAGTGGTTATAATGTTCATGAATTCATTCGAGTGAATCAAACCAATTTTTCTTCAATTGTGTCCTTGTATACTGCTATGAGAATATAGCATTTGAACAACTCTATAACTAGTTTCATTTGATTCATTTGAACTAGTTGTGGTTAAGATGAATAAGGTTGGTATGAGAGTGTTCATATATATAACTACTATTGAGCTAACCTAGTGTACACGTTTAGGTATGGTTACTCAAACCTAAATGAAGGTACATTTCATTTGTGTATAACAAGCTAAGTTCAATCTAACGGATGAAAGATATTAGCTTGAATCTAATCAGGTTTTCATCTAATGGTAAATATTGAATGCTTTGTTACCAAGGTAAATTAGATTCCAAACCCTGATTTGAAAACTATATAAAGGAGAACTCTAGCAACTGGGAAACCTAATCCCTACACCTCATGTGTGATACTAGTTGCGACTAACGTCGATTCTCCTTTAACCTTAGGTTTTTCACGATACCTTGTAGGTTAACGACTTGAAGACTTCATTGGGATTTTGAAGCCATATCCAACTATTTTCTCTGTAGTTGCGTATTCTGATCTTACTTTTACTATCGTGATTGAGTATTATCTTTGTGTTGATGGTGGATTTTAGACAAGGGGTAAAATAGTAAAACCCCATGACCTAATGTTACCCGCAACACATTAACTGAGAGCATTTAATTCAGGTATAAATAATTAATAGGGGTATTTTTTTTCAAAATACCGGATTAGGGTTTTCGACACAGAACCCTAATTCCAAACCAAGCCGCATACTGCGCACAATGGCAAAGACGCCAAAACCAAGCCGCATACTGCGCACCATGGCAACGACGCCAAAACCAAGCCGCATACTGCGCACTATGGCAACGACACCAAAACCAAGCCGCATTACTGCACAACATGGCAACGACGCCAAAACCAAGCCGCATACTGCGCACCATGGCAATGACGCCAAAACCAAACCACATACTGCACCCAAAGGAAACCATGCCAAACTAAGCCGCTATGCCGTTTGGCACATACCAAAAATAGCGCCCTAGGCTTGCAAACCGTGCAACTAGGTCAACTTGTCCGTGGGTGCCATTGGCACATGCCAACACCCACCACTAGCCAATTTCCAAGTCGCTATGTCGTTTGGCACATGCCAAAAATAGCGCCCTAGGCTTGCAAACCGTGCAACTAGGTCAAATGGGCCGTGCGTGCCATTGGCACATGCCAACATGCACCACTAGCCAATTTCCAAGTCGCTATGCCGTTTGGCACATGCCAAAACTAGGGCCCTAGGCTTGCAAACCGTGCAACTAGGTCAACTTGGCCGTGCGTGCCATTAGCACATGCCAACATGCACCACTAGCCAATATCTAAGCCGCTATGTCGTTTGGCACATGCCAAAAATAGCGCCCTAGGCTTGCAAACCGTGCTACTAGGTCAAATTGGCCGTGCGTGCCATTGGCACATGCCAACACGCACCACTATCCAATTTCCAAGTCGCTATGCCGTTTGGCACATGCCAAAAATAGCGCCCTAGGCTTGCAAAACGTGCAACTAGGTCAACTTGGACGTGCGTGCCATTGGCACATGCCAACACGCACCACTAGCCAATTTCTAAGCCGCTATGCGGTTTGGCACATGCCAAAAATAGCGCCCTAGGCTTGCAAACCGTGCAACTAGGTCAACTTGGCCGTGTGTGCCATTGGCACATGCCAACACGCACCACTAGCCAATTTCCAAGTCGCTATGCCGTTTGGAACATGCCAAAAATAGCGCCCTAGGCTTGCAAACCGTGCAACTAGGTCAACTTGGCCATGCGTGCCATTGGCACATGCCAACACGCACCACTAGCCAATTTCCAAGTTGCTATGCCGTTTGGCACATGCCAAAAATAGCGCCTTAGGCTTGCAAACTGTGCAACTAGGTCAACTTGGCCGTACGTGCCATTGGCACATACCAACACGCACCACTAGCCAATTTCCAAGTCGCTATGCCGTTTGGCACATGCCAAAAATAGCGCCCTAGGCTTGGAAACCGTGCAACTAGGCCGTGCGTGCCATTGGCACATGCCAACACGCACCACTAGCCAATTTCCAAGTCGCTATGCCGTTTGGCATATGCCAAAAATAGCGCCCTAAGCTTGCAAACCGTACAACTAGGTCAACTTGGCCGTGCGTGCCATTGGCACATGCCAACACGCACCACAATCCAATTTCCAAGTCGCTATGTTGTTTGGAACATGCCAAAAATAGCGCCATAGGCTTGCAAACCGTGCAATTAGGTAAACTTGGCCTTGCGTGCTATTGGCACATGCCAACACGCACCACTAGCCAATTTCCAAGTCGCTATGCCGTTCGGCACATGCCAAAAATAGCGCCCTAGGCTTGCAAACCGTGCAACTAGGTCAACTTGGTCGTGTGTGCCATTGGCATACGCCAACACGCACCACTAGCAAATTTCCAAGTCGCTATGCCGTTTGGCACATGCAAAAAATAGCGCCCTAGGCTTGCAAACCGTGGAACTAGGTCAACTTGACCATTCGTGCCATTGGCACATGCCAACACGCACCACTAGCCAATTTCCAAGTCGCTATGCCGTTTGGAACATGCCAAAAATAGCGCCCTAGGCTTGGAAACCGTGCAACTAGGTCAACTTGGCCATGCGTGCCATTGGCACATGCCAACACGCACCACTAGCCAATTTCCAAGTTGCTATACCATTTGGCACATGCCAAAAATAGCGCCCTAGGCTTGCAAACCGTGCAACTAGGTCAACTTGGCCGTGCGTGCCATTGGCACATGCTAACACGCACCACTAGCCAATTTCCAAGTCGTTATGCCGTTTGGAACATGCCAAAAATAGCGCCCTAGGCTAGCAAACCGTGCAACTAGGTCAACTTGGCCATGCGTGCCATTGGCACATGCCAACACGCACCACTAGCCAATTTCCAAGTTGCTATGCCGTTTGGCACATGCCAAAAATAGCGCCTTAGGCTTGCAAACTGTGCAACTAGGTCAACTTGGATGTACGTGCCATTGGCACATACCAACATGCACCACTAGCCAATTTCCAAGTCGCTATTCCATTTGGCACATGCCAAAAATAGCGCCCTAGGCTTGCAAACCGTGCAACTAGGTCAACTTGGCCGTGCATGCCATTGGCACATGCCAACACGCACCACTAGCCAATTTCCAAGTCGCTATGCCGTTTGGCATATGCCAAAAATAGCGCCCTAAGCTTGCAAACCGTACAACTAGGTCAACTTGGCCGTGCGTGCCATTGGCACATGCCAACACGCACCACTATCCAATTTCCAAGTCGCTATGTTGTTTGGCACATGCCAAAAATAGCGCCCTAGGCTTGCAAACCGTGCAATTAGGTAAACTTGGCCTTGCGTGCCATTGGCACATGCCAACGCGCACCACTAGCCAATTTCCAAGTCGCTATGCCGTTCGGCACATGCCAAAAATAGCGCCCTAGGCTTGCAAATTGTGCAACTGGGTCAACTTGGTTGTGTGTTCCATTAGCATACGCCAACACGCACCACTAGCCAATTTCCAAGTCGCTATGCCGTTTGGCACATGCAAAAAATAGCGCCCTAGGCTTGCAAACCGTGCAACTAGGTCAACTTGGCCATGCGTGCCATTGGCACATGCCAACACGCACCACTAGCCAATTTCCAAGTCGCTATGCCGTTTGGCACATGCCAAAAATAGCACCCTAGGCTTGAAAACCGTGCAACTAGGTTAACTTGGTCGTGCGTGCCATTGGCACATGCCAACACGTACCACTAGACAATTTCCCAAGTCGCTATGACGTTTGGCACATGCCACAAATAGCGCCCTAGGCTTGCAAACCGTGCAACTAGGTCAACATGGCCGTGTGTGCCATTGGCACATGCCAAACACGCACCATTAGCCATTTTCTAAACCGCTACCAAGCCCAAAACTAAAGGCCCAAGTGGCCGTGTGTTCCATTGGCACATGCCAACACACAAACCACTAGCCACTTTCTATTCCAAGCCGCTATGCCATTAGCACATGCCAAATTAGCGCCCCGCAACTTGGCAAAAGTGGCCGTGCGTTCCATTGGCACACGCTAGCACGCAACCACTAGCCAATCCCCCTTCCAAGCCGCTATGCCATCGGCACATGCCAAAGTAGCGCCCGCAACTTGGACAAAGTGGTCGTACGTCCCATTGGCACATGCCAAACACGTTACCACTAGCCACTTTCTATTCCAAGGCATTCCGCGCATGCCATTGGCACATGCCATATGCTCCACTAAGCGACTTTGGAATTTCCATCCGCACTCAAAGTGCAACTTGCGGCCAAGGCATTCCGCACATGCCAAATGCTCCACTAAGCGACTTTGGCATTGTCATCCGCACTCAAACTACACCTCGCGGCCAAGGCATTCCGCACATGCCAAATGCTCCACTAAGCGACTTTGGCATTTCCATCCGCATCAAAGTACAAATCGCGGTTGAGACATCCCGCACATGCCATTGGCACATGCCGCAACGCTTCACTAGCAACTTTGGCATTACCCCTTGCGCCCAACTCTGGAGACATCAACACAAACTGGGGGATGCTTTCTTTGGGTTTTGGTTTGGCGGTCACAGCGTGCAGCGTACACTACGCTCTCAATAAAGCAAGGCGTGCAAGGAATGAATACGGTCAATTAAATAAGGAAATTTATTGTGAAAACGTTTTTCACCATAAAGCCAACGGTTTCCACCTCCTATGATTTAATTGACACATTTACTCAATTCCTTAATGAGGCCAGGGTACGTTCAATCTCACTTGTATAAATAGGTTTCACCTATTCTTCCAAAACAGACAAGTCTTGGTCAGGAAAAATACAACACTATCAGATAACAACTTTGCAAGCTCTCTCAAAAGCTTCCATCATTAGCAAGCTTCTACACTTATGATACAAGTCGAGATACTACCTAGTCAGAACTCTCTGGTCAAATCACCCTTCTTCGCTATCCTCCCCAAATCAACCCTTCTCCTCCACTTTGTGACCGAAGCAAATCTGGAACGGCCATCTTCTTGGTTTAGGCCAGAGTTGTACAGATTGATATCTCGAATCAAAAGTGCTCACGTGCAGCAAATTTGTTTAAATGTTTAAACCAGTCTCTCCATCATCGAATTTACCAAATTCAGCAGAGGCGATTTTCTCCCATAACCACTTTGCTAATATTTGGTTGAGATTTATCTCTAATAGGTAAGATTAAAAGAAGTCACAAACATCTTCGTCTCATCATTTGTGATTCCAGAATATCTTGTTTCGCTTCCATACGATTAAGATTATTATGAGGTGATTGATAATACTAGGATGTTCTTCGGGAATATAAGTCTGGTTTGTCAACTCTAGCGAGCGATAGATTGACCATTTGTTAGAGAATTGCTCGGTCGAACTCGCATGCGTTGCTATCTCAAGCATGTTTGTCAATATTAGTGATAAAAACTATATGTCTCGATTTATAGTTTACTTATGACTAAGTCTCAGTCTAGGATAGTTAAGTGTAGTTGAGATCCAGACTCCATGGCGATTATCTTACGAAGACGAAGAACTACTTAAGGGACTTATGGAACTTCATCGACATAAAGGTATGTGGAGGCTTGGACTTATTTATCACTCAAAAGTCTATCTATTTTATCTCCTATCTTGAGACAAAAGTCGTATTGCTATATAGACTTCGATTATACACATTTGCTATTTTGAGATGAGTTTATCTCGCTTATCTATTTCTAGAAATATGTGTTGGTAAGCTTTCTAGAAATATGTGTTGGTAAGCTTTCGCCTTTATGAAAAATAGTTTGTGAATAACAATTATATAACATCCTCTAAGAGAGTTTCAATGATTGAAATGAGAGTTTAGAACATATAACCATCTTTGGATGCAAACATGGTGTGTTCTCACATTTGTGTAAAAGTCCAAAACCGGGAACCCAAAGTATGCGTACTCGTATGCATACTGGCAGTTGTTGGAAATCCGGGTAAGTATACGTACCCGTACGCATACTGGCAGAAAGTTCACGTCCGTGAATTTCTGCTGGAGTTTGAAAGTGAAAACAAACTCAATCCGGTTACTTTAGTGCACGTACCCATATGCATACTTAAGTAGGTTACTTTCTAAAATCAGTTTGTTCATGAACTAAAACATTTATATATTAAGGAATGCAATCTTTGAAAAACGTGGCTATAAAGTTCATGAATCGGTTCGACTGAATCAAAATCAATTTTTCTTCGATTGTACCTTGTATACTTTTATAAGATCTAAGAAATTGAACAACTCTCTAACTAGTTCATTTGAGTCATTTGAACTAGTTATGGTGAAGATGAATAAGATTGAAATGAAAGTGCTCATATGGCTAACCATTGGTTAACTATTGTTGAACCAACTAAGTGTACACGTTTAGGTACGGTTATTCAAACCTAAATGAAGTTACATTTCATTTGTGTATAACAAGCTAAGTTCGATCTAACAGTTGAAAGATATTATCTTGAATCTAATCAGGTTTTCATCTAACGGTGAATGCTGAATGATTTGTTACCAAGATAACTTAGATTGCAAACCTTGATTTGGAGACTATATAAAGGAGAACTCTAGAAACTTGGAAACCTAATCCCCACACCTCCTGTAATACTAGTTGTATAAGCCAGAGTCGATTATCCTTTAACCTTAGGTTTCTCACGAGACCCTGTAGGTTAACGACTTAAAGACTTAATTAGGATTGTGAAGCCAGACTTGGAAGACGACTTGTTTGGTTTCATCATTGAAGTTATGTTGGTGAAATGATAATATATGGGAAAATGGTGAAACCCAATTAGGTTTCTTCGTATTTTTTTCATTTTGTTGAATATTGATCTCTATGAAACTAATTTTTGATGGTGAGACACAGGTGGATATATTGTTTTTTGTTGAAACTATTTTTAGTAGAGGAGGTAATGGTAGTGGTACTGGTGGTTGTGGCAGCGATGGGGGTGGTGCAGTTGACAGTGGTGGTAGGTTTCATCTTATTGTGTTTCATTTTTTTCATTTTTCTTCCTTCTCCTTTCTTTTATGATGAAATCAAATTTTGGTTTCACCAGATTTTTTCCCAGTTTATTCGGCCTTACTTGGAAGTTGGCGTGTTTGGTTTCATCATTGAAGTTGTGTTGGTGAAATTACAATATGTGGAAAAACGATGAATTAGGTTTCATCGAATTTTTTTCATTTTTGTTGAATATTTTTTCTATGAAACCAATTTTTGATGGTAAGACACAGATGTATTGTTTTTTGTTGAAGCTAGTTTTAGTTGAGGAGGTAATGGTAGTGGTGGTTGTGGTGCTGGTGGTTGTGGTTCTGGCAGCGATGGGGGTGGTGCAGTTGACGGTGGTGGTAGGTTTCATCTTATAGTGTTTCATTTTTTTCTTCTTTCTTCCTTCTCATTTCTTTTATGATGGAATCAAAATTTGGTTTCATCTAATTTTGGTGAAACAAATTTTGGTTTCATCTAATTTTGGTGAAATCAATTTTGGTTTCATCATTTTTTTCAGTTTGTTTTTATTATTTATTTCTCATTTTGTTCGATATGCAATGAAATTCATTTTCTTGTGGCGGTGGCGGCTGGTTGGTGGCGGTTGGCGGAGGCGGCGGTGGTTGGTGGTGGTTGGTGGTGGCGCGGCGGCGGTGATCGTTGGAGGCGATCGGTGGTGGTGGTCGGGGGTGTTGCTAGTTGCATGTTGGTGGTGGGTTGTTGTTGTTGGTGACAATATAATAAAAATTAAAAATGGGGTTGTTTTTTATTTTTGTTGGGGTGATTTAAACTAGAAGGGTAATATAATCAGTTTATGCTAAATGTGGTTTTTGTAAACAATTTGTTTTGTTGGTGTTTTTGTGAAGGGATGGTGACACCTTTGGTGTTATAACTCGTGGACTATATTATTAAATACTAAACCTGATTAGTGAAGGGTATATTAGGAATTAAAAAAATACTTAGATAAGAGGTGACCCTGATTTGATATTTGGATCCAGGTTTTAATCTTTTCCTATACCCCGATTAGATAAGGGATGAAAGAAGAAAAATTTTATAAAATAAAAAGAGAAGGAAGTTCACGTGATCCTTCAATTACGCATTTCATGTTTTTTTGTCGTATTGGACAGCAAGGAATGCCACCTCAGACTGAGTGCAGAATAGAGTGATGTTCAGCGACGGGAATAGCATTTCCGAAACTCCTATTTTATCGCTAATTTTTGTTTTGATAAAACTAAATGAATTTTCATTCAAGTTAACAATGGTTCTAGGCGTACCGCCTAAACAAACAACCTAAAAACAAGATTCTCTTTTTCTTTCACATTTTTTGTGTGTGGGTCCCGGTGGATCCGCGGAGGACAGCCGGGGGTCCTGCCATTAATGTTGAGTTTGTGTGTGATTGTTTAGTGTTGTTTTTTATGGGCGGTACGTTAAGAATTGGTAGGGATAGAGTTGGTACAGAGGATCTGCAAACACACACACTTAGGTGATGTAACAGCGAGCCCGTTATCAAGAGTACATCGTGGACCAAATTTCAACTGAATTTGCCTTTTCAGGTATATTATGGATGATAAAGATAAAAATTCACCAGATTTCAAGAGTACCAGTGTTATCCACCATGATATGCCTACTCCCACGGGTTTGCTCATGTGAGTTGAATAGATGGAGTTTCCTAAATTTTACAAAAGAAATAAGCAGTGTAAGTTTACAACTTGGAAGCAATTGCAAAGCTAAAATATATGAAAAATGAAAGGTAAATCAAACTGCTGGCGTTAGAACTTTCAACATGCATGAATCCCAACTCCAAAAATTTCACCTTTTCTTCTATAGATTGTTCTTCCTCTAGCATACCCCGTTGCACCTCTTCCTCTAACTGAAGCACCTCTACCAGCAGCTGCTTCAAAATTTACATCACTTAAAACATCTTCACCAAACAATGAGTAACTACTTGTACTTCCTCTTCCCCTTGCACTTGTTGGAGTGTAACCTCTACCATAAGCAACTCTAGTTGCACCACCCCTTGTTCCTCTTCCTCTTATCACCTGTATTACTTGTTGTGGTATTGTCAACACTGGCACTAAAAGCACTTAAAGTTTTTGAAGTTGGTTTTGTAGTAGCTATTGTGTTAATGTCAAATATTTCTCTGAGAGCACTTGATATTGGTGAATTTGTTGCAGTACTATGTCTTACTCTTGTTGCAGCACCACCCCTTGCGCCTCTACTTCTAGTGCCAGTTGTTTCAGTTGTTGTAGGAGCAGTTGAAGTTGTTGATTTTGTATAAGGAGCAAAGCCTCCAGCAGCAGCAGCCCTAAACCCTCTTCCTCTTGCTGGTGCACTTGAAGTTGCGGCACCACTACTTGTTCCAGTAGCAGCAGCACTTGATGTTGGTTCAACAATTGTAGTTGTAGGGTCTGGCTTGATTTGAAACCTGACAGAAAGGAAATCAAAGAAAGTTTTATCATGCTGCTCAGTAACAACTATAACATAGTAGTGCATGTACGTATGACCGTAAACATGGAGAGATGAATTTCAAAAGATTGGATGATCCAAAATAAAATTCACTTCCATATTATGATGTTAAAAATAAAAGGTTCTTGCATATTGAACAAAAAATTAATGAGAGAGCGGTCACTACGTAAAAAACTATGACTTGTACCTGTTTATGCCCACTTGGCTTAATTTTTTTTTTTTTTTCCTGAATCAATATAGCAATATGTTTGTTTGATCATAGGGAGATGGATCCAGTGCCGGCCCTGAGGCGAATCACCCGAAGCGCTGCTTTGGGCAGCAAACAATTTGGGGCAGTAAAATTTTATTTCTATACTCTCAATACAAAGGTCAACGATACAGAGAGAGGGTAAGCTCATAATACTTATCTAGTAATTGACGAATCAAGAAGGGAGGGATGTTACCAAGATAAATCATTTTAATACTTATCTAGTAATTGACAATGCTTCATTTTTCGAATCAAGAAGGGAGGGATGTTATCATTTTTACCATTTTTTTCTAGTGCGATTTTTACATGAAAATTAAAATAAATCATTTTTTGGTCAAACTATATCGACTTGGCCAAATGGTTAGAGGGGCAACTTTTGTTGAACAATGGAGATGAAAATCTTTTGTGGTTGTACAAAACTTTAGTCTTTTGTTGACAATGCTTCATTTTTCAACCGAAAATTGGATTCAAGGTTTACCCCTGACCCAATCACATGTAAATAATGTGATAGTAAAGCAAACTATTCGACTCTGGGAGATGCGTGGTTAAATGTTATCATTTTTACTACATTAATGGTGACGATTTAATAATTCAAAACACTAAATAGTAAGCATCATCGTTAATCTAGTGTAAGAAACTCAAAGCTTTATCGATATTCTATGGTGAAACTAGTCTTGAACCAAGAATCCCTTATGACAAAGCCGGAGTCTCCACACATATTGATTCCATAAGACATGTGTTCTGTAGCCAAGCACTATAAAGGCCTTGTGCTTATATCCTTATTCATATTGAAATAGGGCAATTATCTTTTTCAAAACATGAAAATTAAAATAAAATACATTATAAGTCTTATTTACTTGATTATCACAATTAATCAAAACTGGTCAAACTACAACATCGACTTGGCCAGTTAGCATCGCTGTAACCTTCAATACGGCGGGATAGGCAAACCAAAATCAATTGTTCCTTTTAGAGGTTGGAGCCAAATTTGGGCTATGTCCGGTCTTGTGCAATTCTATAAGACTCCCTCACTGGAATACTCAAGTTGTGCAAAGACCGGTGTTCTTCTTTAACTTGATAGTATGGTCTAAAGGAGTAGGTCTTTGGATCGTCATCAAAGTGATCATACCTTTTGAGAAATTTCTCAATATAATGAGAGTTAAAGAGATCTTAATTCCCAAGATTACATCAGCCTCTCCTAAATCCTTCATATCAAAGTTAGAGCCAAGAAACTTCTTTGTTTCTTCCACCATGTCGAGATCCAAAAATAAGCATATCATCAACTTATCTATAGTAATTGCATCATTCACCACAAAACCATATGACAAAATCTTCAGTCAAATCAAGCCATTGGAGCTTTCTTCAAGGGATGTTAGGTTGTTCCATATATCTCTTTTTTCCTTTTTGACATCCATTTGATGAATAATTAATAAATCATTTTTGCATATGTATCAAAGTAATCAATTCCATGTCTTTGCCTATAACCCTTAGCAACCAATCTTGCTTTAAACTTACCTTTTGTACCATCGGCATTTACTTTTCTTTTGACCCACAATAGGCTTTACGCCTGGAGGTAAACAATATATCCAAGTACCATTAGTAAGATGGGAATCTTTTTCATCATTGATCTCTTTTGTTGACAAGTTTTGTCATCATCTACTTCATTCTTTTTTCAAGATATGTTATAAATAGCTTGTCTCTTTTCTTGCTCTCTTACTCCTTCCTAGGTTCGATATCTTCTATGGGTTAAATATCCTCTATGTCTTGAGTAGGAATAAAGACCATCAAACTATAGGTAACAATGAATTCTCAAGTGGGTTGCTGTTCCTATTTAGGGTTAAATGTTATCATTTTCCCAATTTTGGTCTTTTAGGATCAGGCTTTCGAACTAGTCTCTTCAAGTTTGGTTTCCTTTTAAACCACAACTCATAAGGAGAAACATTCTTCTTTTTCAAAGGAAATTCAAAATATAACACACAACATAGCTTCACCCCACAAAGAATTAGGCAAACTAGAAATAAGCATGCAATTAACCATATCAATCAAAATTTTTCCTTTAGCCATGCCATTTTGTTGCGATAAATTGATGAATTAAACCATTGAAATTAGGAAAATACTCACCACCACGATCGAACGTAAAATCTTAATTTCAGTCCTAATTGTGTCTCATACACTTTATATATTTTGAAATGTCAAAAACATCATCCTTAGATTTCATCAAAATGTGTAAGCATTTTTATCCTCTATAAAAGTGCACATGGGTTATCTTTGCTTGCACACATATTTCACATTTAGAAATGATCAAAATTGTTATGAGGGAACCATAATTTACATGCAAACTTTTTGGCTTAATCATCCCATTGTCTTGTGAGTTTTTGGGCATGTTTGATGTCATTAGTAAGAGGCCGAGAGTTCAACGTTGCCTTTCCCCCTGGATGGATCAAAAACTAGAAGTAAACCCTCCCTCATTCAAATCCATTAGAAGTAAACCCTCCCTCATTCAAATCCATTGATCATCCAGCACAAAAGTTGCAAAAGAAAGTGAGGTACTGAAAAGAGCGTAAATCCATGCACGAAATGTAATCATGCTGGACTTTTATAACCAAGTGAGGCGTCGGAAACACATAGATAAAACGAAAACGGAACAAAACCAGCCATATCTAAATCCCCTCATAGCATATTGAAAAATCCCAAATATATTGTCAAAACATAAGATAAATATACATGGAGGACGTACGTAATAAGCTTTTAGTATGCAGCCTCAAACAGACTGAAATTAAGCATAGCATACAGTTTCATCAGTATCCAAGAAATTCTACTGCGCAACATTATCCAAATTAGTGCCTAATAATAATACTCGAAATCCATCCCCACAACTTGTGAAGCATCTTTTTCCATCTTTAAACTAGTGTAGCTAGGTTGATCGGGCATTTCTTCGGAAGCTGGCTTTTGAATAACAGGTACAAGACTTTCATGATGAATGTACAAGTAGTAACCATATGGATAGTGCAATAGCGGCGATATACCAGTAACGTCAATCATTTGAAAACTCTTCTTAGACCGATTATAAATATAAAGACTTAGAAAATCTCTCGGGTCATGGTAGTCCGGTGTATGTGATGGTATGATAATTTCATCCGTTCCTTGCACTGGATGAAGTTCTATGTAACGATCTTTTACAAACGAAGAAGGAAGTGATATGGTTTCCTCGGTCCAATTGGTCGTCATCTTCCTCTCCTTGTAACTATCGTCGGATATCCATAATTTTAGAACATGGTCTTCTACTCTATCTATTAAAGCAATGTGTCCATCTATCTGTAATAAATACTTTGCCCGCCGATGACCACCACATTTCTTTAAGGTCTCAGAAGAACCAACAATGAAGTTTGGGATCTGAATGATTCTAAATTTTTCGATTCCAACATCAAATGCCACAATAACTTCATTATCCGGACGCGAGGAAAAAGTGGAACCAGCATTCCTCATATAAATGGAACCATCTGCATAAACGGCTCCTCCATATAACCTAACAGGTGGCACCTCATGTATTTTTCTCCACTGATTTTCCCCTCCCACCGTAAAAACTTCACAAATATGGTCCACTCCTGTCATCCCCCCATACCCCTCATACCCAACAGACTTAGCAGGTATCTCCCAAACACACAATATCTTGTACTTGTTAGTCGAAGGATCAAAACCAAACCCATAAGTTGGCTGACTAGTAATGGGGGGACTACCCCACCGGAATGGTGTAGATGACTGCGACCTTGGAGTAGTTTTCCGAGTGTCGAGGTTGAACATACATGTAACATTTTTTAAGGCGTCAAGAATACAGAACAAGCCATGGATGGGGTTTAACATGGCATGTCGGTACCATGGAATTGTCACCTTATTACGAAGAACCACTCCACCTTCAAACTCATGATGATCCTTGGGAGTATAAAATAATATGGAATTAGAAATGCTGATGAGAAGTTGAGGAGGACGTGCTTTTGATAGACTTAGATGTGACTCTATCAAAGATGAATCCTCCTCGATCAATGACTTCCAACTTTTGGATACACACTTGAACCGCATAAGAGACTTGACAGGAAGGTTGACAAGTATATCTTCTACAGACAAGTCATCAAGACGGTCTGAAAGTGTTTTTCTTTGTGATTTGTCCATCTTTTTACTACTGATATATGGCTAAAGTGCACGTACAAAGTGCTCTTATGATTAAGAATTTCTTTAATTTGCAGAACTGAAATTGAATTGATATTGAAATACAGAAAAATGAAATCAACTGAGACAGAAACCTAAACAGAAACTCCAAAGAAAATGAGTTTTGATTTTCCTGCTTTGATCAGAGAACAGGAAATAAGCAAACTGGATACTGCTCCTTCCCATATAAAGGTTGTGCGGATTCTATTTCTAATCAGAAGTCCTAGATATGGAAGGAAAGGAGAATTCCATATCCGATTGAATATATAAAAACCAGTGGATACCATAGTCCTATTTGGGTTGGATTTTACCCGTATAAATTGAAATGGGTAATACCCGAAGTAGGGATAGAGATTGGAATGTCCAGATCCTAGTTAGCAATTCGCCGAACTATTCGCGAATCATACGCGAATTATGGCCGTCCGCTTGGAACTTCGAACACAGTACGCTAACTATATGGCCTATCTGAATTATGCATGAATAATACGAATTCGTCCAAATGAATGCAACTCTCAGGTGTACGTTCATACTCATCATAGCCATGGCACAATATAACTACTATTTTGAGACTAAAAAAAAAAAACAAATATAACCATCTAAATTATGATTACTCATTTAACCCCGCACTTACTGTTTGTACCCAGAAATATTTTCAGGCATAGAACACGATTGATTTGATGATGTCGATGTTAGTTAGGGCTAATAAAACAAAAACTAACGTGGTTTGGTAAGTTCTGCTTACACCCACGTACGAATTCTGGGAGAAATATTTTATTGATGTATGAAGAATTACAATAATATTTCTGATCCTTTTTAAGGTTTGCCGGTGTATTTTCGTGTATCTCTAGGTCTCCCTCTATTTTTGCATATCTTCATAGATTGAGATTCCCCTATATTTATATTGTTCAATATATGGGTTAAACCCTAATTTCGGGATAAACTTCATATGGAAGCAACTTGGTCAGCAAGTCATTCAGAAACTTCCAGAATCTTCTTCCAGAGTTTTTACACTAGATCGGTTGAAACGGGCCAAATTGACATGGGTTTTGACTAACGACCTTGACTTTCACTCTCAGGGTTGACTTTTGTTGTTGACTGCAAATGTCGATCTTTGACTGGAAGACTTCCTTGACTGGAAACATGGCTGGAAACTGGATGGACACGGATGACAGCATGTTTAGCAAACTAGATCGAGTATACGAGCAGAGTTGAGTGAGTCGGGTCGGACAAACCGGACTGGTGAAATAGGCCAGACAATATGGACCGATGGACCAGGTTGGTAGAGCTAGGTATTTACCACTTGATGTTGGCTTTGACCATTGACCACTGGTTTACTTTGACCATTTACCGGTAGCTGACTTCATGGAACACTGGGCTAGATAGATGAGCTATGTCGGTTGGATGGATGGCAGGCAGGCTTGAATAACAGTTAAATGGTGTCCTAGAATATATTTTGGCCCAATATATGGCGATGTTATCATGGTACAAACACTTACATACAAGTTGCTAATACAAAAATTAAATCAGAGCATGTTCAGTACTCAACTGCACTAAAATCTTAAGAAAAGTTCTCCCATAATTAATCTTAATGATTAATATCTTTCGCAAAGTAGATAGAATGAGTAGTGAAGGTGGAAAAAAATTTGATCTCGCGGTGCGTTTTCAAAAATGAATTCGCAGCATTATAACCATTGGAAACACGAGATATGACATCATTTAACTTAGAACTTAACTGCAATTATATGTAGTTTTACTTTTAAAAATACTGTCGTATCTTTAGAATATTTGATTATGTAAATACCATCCAATTTCTTATTTTGGAACGACAGAATATTTTGTTTGTCACCAGCCGAAAGCAAAGATGGTAAAACTATTATTTTTATTATTATTATTAACAGATCTTAATCTTTACTTTTTATCGAATAATAAAGACATTGTTTTGCAAGTTTTTATGTCTCCTGATTCTTTAGGCCTAATCTGGGAGTTAGGGATATCACGCATGAGACTTTATGATTTCAAAATTGAGGAAATGGCCAAAGGATGATGATATCTTATGGCTCGCAATAAAGATAGCGTTTTGATATGAGTAGACAATCAGGATCTATAGATATACATATTTCAGTGACCTTATGTATTTATTCATGTACATCATTAACCCAATATTATTAACTTGGTAAAGTAATTGATTATCAAAAAACAAAATGCGACTGAAGATCGTCTCCTCTAATGAAATCAAGATATATTTACAATCAATTTCTTGTAGTACCAGGTCTGGGAGACGCATTGAGAAGCTGTTTTTTTCAAGCACGAGGTCTTATTTCGGATTTGATGAGATAAAATTCCCGAAAAATAAGATATTTGGAAGATCCCCACTTCGCGCCAAAAATAAAGATTGCATTGGAAATTTTGGTATTAGATTAGATACATGAGATATTCTAAAGATACATCGAAAGTTTAACTATATAATTTTAGTTAAGTTGTCAGTTAAATAATGCCACATCTAGTATATCCAATGTTTACGATGCAGTGAATACGTTTTTTAAATCGCGCCGCGAGTTCAAAAAGAATTCTAGTGAAGGTTTCTATCTTATTAAGAGACCATCGTAAATTATCTTTTCCTTTGATTGGTAGTCGATATCTTCTTAATGTCAGCTATTTGTGCATTTGTGAATAGTTCAGCAAAATATGAATCATCCAAAGAGTGGGAATCATGGTTGATCAGTTAGGTATTTCTCTAAACAACTGTGAAAATTTTGCATTACATTGCCTCTCCTTCACGGAAGTCAACTCGGCATCATGGCTCCTTTACTTTTTTGTGTATATATTTTAAGCCTATTGTTGGGCCGCTGATAACTGATAGATGTTAAAGCACTGCTCGGTCAAACTCGCAAGCGTTGCTATCTCAATCTTATTTGTCAATGTTAGTGATCAAAACTATAAGTCTTGATTTCTAGTCTACTTACAGTAATGTCTCGGACTAGGATATATTCTATAGTTGAGCATTAGACTTCACGGCGGTCATCATTAGAAGATGAAGAACTACTAAGGAGAGCTTGTGGAAATTCATCAACAAAAGGTATATGAAGACTAAAACTCATCAATCACTTGTAAAGTCTATTTATACTATATCTCCTATATTGAGACAAAAGTCGTATTACTATATAGTATTCGATTATGCACATTTGAGATTTCGATTAGAGTTTAACTCGCTTACATATTTCTCGAAATATTTGTTGGTAAGCTTTTGCTTCAACCAAGTTCATCTTATATTCTTGACGAAAGTCAAAAGATGATCATGATAAAATCGCCGAGTAACATCTTACATGGTTTGTGTGATACAATCATTTGGTGTAGACTTGGAATGTTTTGTTATGATTATTTCAATAACTTAAAAATTGTTTTGATGCTAATAGTTCGTGAAAACAGCTATTGTCATCCTCTAAGAATGTTTCAATGATTAAAACAGAGTTTAGAACACTTAACCATCATTGGATTATTATTAGTGTCATTGGAAGGTAGTAGAAAATCGTTCAAAATAAGGGAGAGAGAGTGTGTGCGAATCGGCGAAAAGCGGGCGATCAACTCGGTTGAAAAGTCGATCAAATCGGTTCGAACTCACCATACAGATCATCAAGTTTCTCTACTTTGATTTCGTTTTCGTTTTCTTATCTTCAAATAGAGGCTCTAGTTCATCGTTGCTTAATATATGGTTCACAATAAACATTAATTCATGATAGAACTCATCATATTTTGGGGTTTTCTGGTATTTAGAAATTGTAATCTACTAATCCAATTACTAGAATTCTGGTAGATCTACGGGGTTTGGATTGTTACATTATTTCTCGTTATTTGGTTTTCATTTAGAAATGGGGGGTGATTCTGATCCTCTCCAATCAAGGGTGCTAACTTATGCAGAAAAAGTTTTAGGAAGAAAACAGTTACCAACTACTTCTTTGGATTTGAACTCACTGCCCATCCCTTCTTTGAAACAAGGAAAACCTGCGGTTGAGATCCCTGTGTCCTTTTTTGAAGAGGGCTATGATATTTGGAAATTCAGCCTTATAGGCCGGTTAGACTTCAAGGGTAGAAAATTCTAGGAGGTGAAGCAGATCTTGGAGCAACAATGGAATCTTGAAGAGGGAAGTGTTCAATTTATCCCCATGAATAGGGGTTTTTTTATCATCAAGTTGAGATCATTGGAAGACAGAAACAAAATTCTAAATGTTGAAGCATGGATGGTTGACCAGCAAAAGTTGAATTTAATGGAATGGTTTCCAGATTTTGATGCGGATAAACACAATACTTCTACTTCTTCGGTTTGGGTAAAATTCCCAAGGTTGCCTGTTGAATTTTGGATTGAAAAAACGTTGTTAGCATGTGGAAAATCACTTGGCACGCCAATTGTTGTCGACAGGCGAACTTTGGACCACGAATATGGATACTACGCCTCAGTTTTAATTGATATTAACTTTGCGGAACTAAACACTGCTGACATCCACAATTCTGTTGGAGGTAAAGGTTTTTGGCAACCGTTCGAAATTCAGAAAAGGCCTAAATTCTGCTCCAAATGCAAGATTATTGGTCATGCTGATTCTGAATGTAGGAACAAATTAAAGAATTATACGAATGTGCAGCAGCAGGTTTCTGAGACCACTACAGAAGAGTGCAACAATAATGCCCAGGGTAATAACAAAGATGAAGTAGGGAACGACTGGCAAATTTCTCGGCGTAGGAAGGGAAAGATGGCTCCGGTTATTCCAGTTGTGCCTGAGATATGGAGCAGTGATACATTGAGAAACCAAGATATTTTGAGCCACAAAGAGGGTAAAAAACTAACCGAGAGGGTCCCAGGGACTGGAAATAATCAATTGCGGGAGGAGTTAGCCAAGACTGAGGATGTCTTTCTCTCAGCTTATGAAGAATTGGAAAAAATTAAACAGAAGGCAAGGGTGGCATTTAATCTGGACAACAAAGTGACAAGGGGTAGATCATAAACTCCGGTAACTGATGACCTTTTCGTTCGTGAAAACCTTGTCTCGACCAATAAGTTTGAGGTTTTGAACACTGAGCTTGGTTTGAATGATGAACAAAATGTAATTGTTGCTCCTAATATTCATATGCAGGGGGAAACAGAGCTTGAGATGGAACAGGAAACTGGTTTGAAGATTACTGGGACACCAGTTATCTTGGCGCGTGCTTCTGGTAGTTCACGAAACATGGGTTCCACGACTATGCATGATAAAATCACTGTGGGTTCTAAGATAGTGCAAAAATCAGAACCCAGTAGGTTGATGCAGAGAATTAAGCCAAGTATCTATACTAAAATAGTTCCAAAATGAGAGTTCTCTTTTGGAATATTAATGGGATTGTGCAAGCTGAAGCACAAGCCAAACTGAGAGAATTAGTAAAAGAGTATAATCCTGATATTATTGGTATTGCTGAACCAAGAGTGTAAGTTTCTTCAAGGTCTGTGCGTGGTTTTGGTATTCATGGTTTTAATATTTCGATTATACACAACTCTACTGAGTCAGTTACTGGTAACTTGTGGGTGATGTGGTCTTTAAATGTGGCTGACCCGGTGGTGGTGAACTGTTCTAGGCAGGCAATTACGATTGAGGTTGACGGAGTTCATATTTCTATTGTGCATGCTAGCTCAGTGCAATCTTCTAGGAGGAATCTCTGGAGACAATTAGATTTGGGTGACAGGCGGGTGCCTTGGCTGGAAATTGGTGACTTTAATTGTGTGCTTCATAATGAAGAAAAAAAAAGGGGATCGCTTCCAAGAACCACGGTGGTGACTGAGTTTAGTGACTGGTTGGATGATAATTCCCTTTTTGAGCCTGAATTCTTGGGTTCTAAGTTTACGTGGTCGAACAGGCAGTCGGGAGCTAACAGAATTATTAGCAAGCTTGACAGGGGGGTGATAAATGAGCATTGGTTAAATCGTTTCGAAAATTGGCGGTGTAAAGCTCTTCCAAGGGAAGTTTCCGACCATTCTACGTTGATTGGTTATCCGTTTGTTAACATGAGACCGAGAAGATCTCCCTTTCGTGTCCAGAAAATGTTGTTTGGACACCCTGATTTCATGCGTATGGTGGAAGATAGCTGGAGGGAAACTTGTGTGGGTTCTCCGGCATTTGTTTATCCTCAAAAGATTAAACGACTGAAAATTGCAATGAAGTTGTGGAATCGGTAGGTCTTTGGCGATGTTAATGTTAGATTGAAACGTGCTCAACTGAGACTGGAAAATTCAATGCGTTTATCAGACGAAGACCCTTCGGATATAATCAATTTGAATTTGATGAGAAGTGTGGCAGTGGAAGTTAATGATATTAGAATGCAGCAGGTTATCATGTTGAAGCAAAAAGTAATAAATCGGTGGCTTTTGGAAGGAGCCAGTAACTCTAGCTTCTTTCATAACACTATTCGTATGCGTAGAAGTGGTAATACAATTTCGGAATTGGTGGACGATAATGGGGAGACGATGAAGGATTGCGAGGAGATTCGCAATTTTATTGTTGATTACTATGAAGCTAAGTTTAATGGAGATGATTCAGTTCCTGTGGAGGAACTCTTTAATATTGACCATAATTGTATTTCCAGAGAGGAGAGTACGAGAATGGACCAGTTGCCCTCTTTTGATGAGATTCGGGATGCGGTTTTTGATTTGGGGGCGGATAGTGCTCCCGGCCCGGACGGATTTGCTGGTTTTTTTTACAGGCACTGTTGGGAAATTATACAGGAAGATTTATTCAAGGATATCCTTTTTTGTTAGTCGAATAAATTCATCCCTCACGGTGTGAATTCTAGTCTGATGTTGTTGCTGCCTAAACAGAGAGGTGCAAGAAATCTTAGAAACTTTAGGCCGATTGCTCTTAGTAACTTCTTTTTCAAAATTTTTACTAAGATTCTAGCTCCAAGAATGGGTACTGTTCTGGATAATTTGGTTTTGTAGGAGCAAGTAGCGTTTATGAGGGGGAGAAACATCCATGAAAACATCAGTCTGGCTTCCGAGATGGTGAATGAAACGCAGGTGAAGCGGAAATATGGTAATGTTGGGTTAAAACTAGATATAACTCAGGCTTTTGACACTGTTAGTTGGACCTTTGTTTTGGAAGTCTTTCGCAGATATGGTTTTTCGGAGATTTGGTGCACCTGGATACTTCAAATTCTCAGGTCTGCAAAAATTTCGATCCTGGTCAATGGAAGCCCGGAAGGCTACTTCAGTATTGATAGAGGTCTTCGCCAGGGTGACCCTTTGTCGCCTCTGATTTTTTTGTTGATTGAGGATGTCTTAAGCAGGAACATCAAGAATCTTTTTTGCCAGGGAAAGATGACGCATATGGTAAATAGAAAAGGTATCTCCCCTACTCACCTTTTTTTCGCTGATGACATTTTGGTCTTTTGTAAAGGAAACATGAAGAGTTTGAGAAACCTTTTTGATCTGTTGGGTGATTACCAAACTGCGTCGGGCCAAACAGTAAGCCGCGAGAAGAGTAAACTCTACTTTGGGGGTGGTTCTATGAGTAGGAGATCTACTATCTCAGCTTTTCTGGGAATGCCTATTGCTGGCTTTCCGGACAAATATCTAGGGGTCAAGATTATGCCGGGAGATGTTAGATATCATCATGTGGAAAATTTGGTAGAACAGATTAAGGACCAACTGGCGGGTTGGAATGGTAGAATGCTGTCGTTTCAAGACAGAGTGGTGCTGGTGAAATCTGTGATTGCTAGTTACTCGATTCACAACATGGCGGTTTATAAATGGCCGAGAAAATTTGTTCACGAATGAGAGGTTGCGATTCGTAATTTTTTATGGTCAGGAGATTCGAATGTGACTAGGTCCTTTGTTGTAGCCTACGACAAGATCTGTGCTCCATACAAGGAAGGGGGTTTGGGTATAACGAAGTTGAGTATTACAAATAAGGCACTGCTTATGAGTCTTTGGTGGAAAATCCGTAACTCGAATAAGGTTTGGGCTCGCTTCATGCGAGCTAAATTCTTTACGAGGAACGGAAAATTAGTTCGTTATGTGAAATCTTCGATCTTACGAGGTATCAAATGGGTTTACTCGGTGGTTGAGGAAAACTCGAGGGCTCTTATTGGTGATGGACGTAATACATCTCTCTACTACGATGTTTGGCTGGGTGAGGTTTCTATTGCTGCTGTACTGGAAGACTACACTCTGGAGAATAACATCATGGTGAGTGATATGCTACTCGAAGGTTCATGGAATTTGAATGACACTTGCAGAAATACGCTGCTAGCGGCTGGGTTTAGTGAGGAGGATCTGCCTAAGCCTCTAAATGGGGAGGATAAAAGGGTTTGGAAACCAAACCACAATGGAAGTTTTACTGTCAGTTCGGCGAAATTGATCATTCGCAAGAAGTTTTTGAATTTGGAAGGAGCTAACTTGCTATGGAAACCTGAGGTGCACCCTGCACTGGTGGCCAGAAACTGGAAGATTATCAGAGAAGCCTGTGCTACACTGGACAAAGTAAAATACCATTTCAAAATTCAATTGGTGAATAAGTGTTGTTTGTGCAATGCAGAGGAAGAAACACTGGACCATTTTCTGTGGCAATGCGACTTTGCTGCAAAGGCATGGCGTTGGTTGTACGATATTTTTGGGATTCGATCTCATATGAACTTCGTTTCTGCTTACAAGAAGGCTAGAGGAAGAAGTAGCATAGTCAGGGATCTTTGGTTGATTGCTATTTTGGTAACAAGGTCTGAACTGTGGATGACACGCAATAGGTATGTTTATGAAAACAAAAAGGTTTGCTGGAGTTCTTTTAAAAAAACAGTGTTCAACCAGATTATGGAATACTCGAGGAGGCTTTCTGGCTATATGCACAATTCTGTTGAAGACTTGAGGGTCTTGGTTTTCTTTAATGTAACCCATCGAGTGGTGAAGTCTACTATTGCGGTGGAATGTAGATGGGATGTTCCGGAGGTAGGTGAGCTCTTGCTTTGCTGTGATGGTGCGACGCGTGGGAACCCAGGTGTTGCGGGTGCGGGTGTTGTGGCTAGGGATTAGGAGGCTAATGTGGTGGGAGCTCTAAGTTCAGGTTTGGGTGTAACCTCTAACTACTTGGTGGAAATATATGGCATTATCATTGGACTTGAATGGGCGGTTAAATGGGGGTACTCGAGAGTTTGTATTAGATCAGACTCTATGAGTGAGGTGAAGGCGTTTTCTTCTTCAACACTTCCGTGGTTCATTTGGATAAGATGGAAGGAAGTTTCTTCTATCTACGACAGAATTCGGTTTGTTCACACTTACAGAGAGGTTAACTTTGCTGCGGACAATATGGCAAAACGAGCATGTTCTTTGAATAACCAGGAAAGAAGACATTACCAGGGGAGACCGGATTTCCTAACTTCGGTTGAATATCCTAATGTAACTTATTTTCGTTTCAAATAAGTAGCTAGTTAAGAGGTCTATTATTGGCCTCTTTTATGGACTCTTATTTTGTTGTGTACTGTGACATTTTATAATGAAAATTTGGATTAAACAAAAAAAACATCATTGGATTATTAACATAGTATGCGTGCTTGCATATTTGTGATCCATGACCGGAACTATAGTATGCATACCCGTATGCGTACCTGATAGTTGTGAAATTCCGGGAGCCTAAGTACAATACCCGTACACGTACTGGCTAAGGGTTTGGATCCGGGAATTTCTGTTGTGTTTGGAAGTATGTGTACCCTTTTGCATACTGGCGAACCCAATCTCAGTCTGGCTAATTTAAGTATGCGTACCCGTGTGCATGCTTGAGTAGTTAAAGTTCTAAAATCGATTTGTTCATGAACTAATACATTTATATAATAAGGAATGCATTTTATGAAAACCGTGGATTTAATGTTCATAAATTGATTCGAGTGAATCAACCCGATTTTTCTTCAATTGTGTTCTTGTATAATTTTATGAGAATATAGCAATTGAACAACTCTATAACTAGTTTCATTTGATTCATTTGAACTAGTTGTGGTTAAGATGAATAAGGTTGTTATAAGAGTGTTCATATAGCTAACTACTGTTGATCCAACCTAGTGTACACGTTTAGGTATGGTTACTCAAACCTAAATGAAGGTACATTTCATTTATGTATAACAAGCTAAGTTCGATCTAAAAGATGAAGGATATTAGCTTGAATCTAATCAGGTTTTCATCTAACGGTGAATATTGAATGCTTTGTTACCTAGGTAACTTAGATTGCATATCCTAATTTTAAAACTATATAAAGGAGAACTCTAGCAACTAGGAAACCTAATCCCCATACCTTATGTGTGATACTAGTTGTGACTAGCGTCGATTCTCTTTTAACCTTAGGTTTTTCACGAAACCCTGTAAGTTAACGACATGAAGACTTCATTGGGATTTTGAAGCCAGATCCAACTATTTTCTCTGTAGTTTCGTATTCTGATCTTACTTTTACTATCATGATTGAGTGTTATCTTTGCTAATATTTTCTTGAGATTTATATTTAATAGGTAAGATTAAAAGAAGTCACAAACATCTTCGTCTCATCGTTTGTGATTCCACAATATCTTGTTTCGCTTACATCCAATTAAGATTATTATGAGGTGATTGATAATACTAGGATGTTCTCCGGGAATATAAGTCTGGTTTATCAATTGGATCATGTGCACCTTGATTTATCAAAAGATGGAACAAAACTCATAGGTATTTGCGGGAGACAGATTTGTTTATCAAGTCTTCGACTTTGGGTTGTAGCAACTCTTGGTTTTGGGTGAGATCATCTAAGGGAATCAAGTGCGAAGAATTTTGGTTGGGTTTAGAGACGTAAGGATCATAAATGTACCTTGATAAGCGTATGATTGATTAGGTCTCAACTACATTTCATTCCAAAGTTCATTGGTAGTAGGCTAGTGGCTGTAGCATCTTAATACAGTGTGGTGTTCAAATTTTGGACTAGGTCCTGGGGTTATTCTGCATTTGTAGTTTCCTCGTTAACAAAATTTCTGGTGTCTATGTTATTTGTTTTCCGCATTATATTTTGTTATATAATAGAAATATCATAGTTTGTGCCTTAAGATCAATCAGTTCTTGAACCCGAACTTTGGGTTGTTGATTGAATTAATTGACACTTGGATATTGGTTTGTGATACCATCCAAGTTATTTCTCTTATTCAATAGGTCTCGCAAATTCCTATTTGTTTGATTACAGATTGAATTGAGAAATTGAGATATAAACTCTTTGATATACTTTCTATTGATTGAGTATGACTGTCTAGTTGATTCTCTTGAAAGTATCTTGGAGTTTGTCTATTCAGATTGCCGAACGAAATATTGGGTGTGGTTGTTGTACCACCGCTTTTACACTGGATATAACTGTATAGTTGGGTATGCTTTGGATATTGTTCAGCAACTTAAGCTAGTTTATTTTTCCATCATTAACTTGATCGTGAATTGAACTTTTATCAATATATAGGGAGGATCCCCTCACATTTTTATTCTCACACATTGGACGTACGTCGTTTTGTGAATAAAAACCAAAACATTATGAATTGGAAGGTAATATTTTGGGGATATTTTCCTATTACAAAGCTCTATATTCTCACCAAAAATGAGCGTATTTTTAAATGTATAACATCACCATCTGCTACTTAGAAAATGAGCATTCGAAAATCAACAGATTTTTTACCATCGAAATTAAGATAGGTAGATAATGGTGTTATACATTCCGGAATGCGGTCATTTTTTATAGGCATGCAGAACGTTGCTAGTGGATAATGTCCCAAAAATCCTAACTTCAAATTCGTTATCATTTGGTTTTTATGCACAAAATAGAGTTCCAAGGTGTGAGATATTGTGAGAATTAAAGTGTAAATGGATCCTTACTCATCAATATATTGCAAAAAAAAAATTGAGTAAAAAAGAAAGTAGTTTGTTGCAATATATTGCAAAAAAAATTGAGTAAAAAAGAAATGTAGTTTGTTGTACAAACTAAATCAAAGATGATGGATTTTTCTTTCTTTTCTTTTCTTTTCTTAACTATCCGTGCTTGTAGATAGCTGACCTCTTTTGAGGTTTAATTATGAAACTTTAATATAACTTTTGGTTTGACCCAATTTCTATATAAAAAAAAAGTAACGGTGTGTTGCAATTGATAATTTTTGCGAGTTTCTCCTTAGATACAATTTCAAACAACTGGGAAGCAGTCATGATAAAATTGAAACTTTGAAGTTCAATTTTTTTAGCTCTACTATAATTGAGTTAGGTTTTGATTTATTTTTTGTTTAAATTCATCATTGGCTTGGTAACTTTATTCAAAACGAGTGAAGTCCTGAAACATTTTGTAAATGAATAGTGGAAAAAAAAATTGTAAATAAATACATGACAAATGGAAGCTTAGTTAGATATATGTGGTTGAGGAAATGGAACCATGATTTCATAATTATTTTTTAAAATGTATATACATTGAAAAACTTTTTGTAAACCAAAGAAGTCATAATTGTATCTTTTTATAAATGAATACATGTAAAATGAAAGTAGTTGAGAAAGCGAACACTGAAATCGTAAAACTTTTTGTAAATGAATACATGACAAATGGAAAGTTAACTAGATATGTGGCATGAGATACAAAATGATGAATTCATAATACATTTTTTAAATGATATTGTAAAACATTTTTGTAAATGAATACATGGAAAATGGAAGATTAATTAGCTAAATATGTGGTTCAGAAACCGAACTGTAAAGTCGTAAAACATTTTTTAAATGATTACATTAAGAAACTCTGTACAAATGAATACATGGTGGAAGCTTAGATATATATGTGGTTGAGTAACCGAACCGGTGCTCTCGTGATGTTTGAGTGAAAAATATTCTTCAAAAAATTAATATTTTATATACCGATACCCAACTCTACCAAAATCTACAAGATTAAAATGTGTTAATTTCAAAAATATGTTTAACATGCATTTCAAATGATCATCAACAACTGTTTGATGAGTTTGTTTAACTCGGTTTTGCTAACTTGCATTTTTTTTCGATCGACCTTGAATAAGGTGCTAAAATAAAGATATTATTTTGAACTTATCTTGTTAATTAATCCCCAATAAAAAATAAATAAAAATTATCCAGGTTAGGCGAGAAGCTTTTTCCGAAACCTATTTTCACTATTATTTTCATCCGGCATTGAACTTTATAATCTAATAACATTAAAAGGTAGTAGTCCTTCGGGTACCCTCAATCCTCCTATTGACCGTATAAAAATGTTGTACATCACAGTTATATGTAGAGCTGGATAAGTATCATTTGTTGCGTTATTATCTCCTTCATAAAAATCTGCAATTCGGTCTAAAATTTGTTGTTGAGTTGATCCAGTATAATTTAGTACGTGTAATGAAAGCAAGGCGTGTAATATTATCTACAGTGAAAAAAATAATTAATTTGAAAAGAAAAAATTAGTATTGAAAAGGGGAACACAATCTTAGGGAAGCCGACTGATTTCAAAATCAAAAATTTTACTATCTTTGTCCTCTTCCTGCCTCTTTAAAATCCATAAATGTCTTAGACGACTCCAAATTATTATACCTCCCCGAGGGTGCTTGCACAACACTTTTATTACTTCCTCTAGCCAATATGTTCATCCATGCATGGCTGCACTTTGAGGTCATGGGTATGTCGTAGGCATCCATATAACAACCGGATTTGATCCCTAATCTCCTGAACAAGCAATCCTTGAGGATTACCTTGATCCAAGGAGTGTGTGATGATCACCTTATAATCAGTCATTAAAGGAAGTTCTCCTCCTGGTCCAGGTTGCCTCAATCCACCTCCTCCTCCACACCGTATGAAATTGTTAAGTAGCAAAGTTGTATGTAGGGCTAGATACGTATCAGTTGCTGCTTTGTGTATAAGCTTATTACTCGCAACCATATTATCCATGCTATACCCCACCTGATGGTTATGATCTCCAACGTAGAGATCTTCAATTCGGGTTACAATCTCCTATTAGTTTGAGCCAGCATAACCTGGTACCTCTAATGAAATCAAGGCATGCAATATCATCACTGTAGAAGTTAAAGGAGATCCAGGTTATGCTGGCATGGGTGGGTTCATAAGCCCGGCCGGTTGAGCGGCCAAGACTATGAGAGAGAGTTGATTTTTGAAATCCAAATTTTTTTAAACAAAACTATTCTCTACTAACCTATCTCTGATGAAAGATATGATATTTCAGTGGTATGATAATCCAACCTAGTATCTGTTATTTTATAGATGAGTTTGGTTTCTAAATCGAAATCTCAATCTCGTATTGTTTGTTTTCTTTCTTAATTTGTTGGTTTTTTTCAATTTCAGATGGTAGAACAGAAACAAGTAAACCTCAAATAGTTTCTTTGCAATGTTTCCAAAACCAATCAACAGAAACAAAACAAATTCAATTTTCAGAGAAAGAATTTGTGTAATTTCGAAAATCTAGGGATCAATTTGTGTGAAGATTCTTGTTCTGATTAGTAGTAATTTGATTATTATTTTTGTGTGTATTAGGAGGGTAATGCTTTTTCAATGATCTTCATGGTATTCTTCCTCCATGAGTTCACAACAATAAATCAAATCGAAAAATTCAGTAAGTTATCTTTATTCATTATTTTTCTTTTCTCTATATGAATTCTACATCTCAAAAGTTTAGAAATTAAGTCTCACTCTAAGTAGTTGTAGTGATGTTACTACCCTCCTGGTTGGACTACTATTACTTGAGAAAGTGGTGGAATCTATTTTTATTTTTTTTATCAATACTACAAAAAAAAATTATAAAAAAAGAAGGTATGTTACAAGAGGCAGAGAAGAAAAGGAAACTGAGAAAAGAAAAGACAAAAAATAAAAGATTGTATTCTTTTCTAGTCGACAAGAAAGATAACTAGTCATTCACTAGGTTCAAAATCCTATTGTCCAAGATCTTAACCCACCATAACTGCCCAAAATTGAGGTGAACCCTAATTAACATAGTGTCTCTACTTCCGGTTAACTACAATACCCCAGTTATAGTGAAAATTCTAAAATGTAATGCCTCTAAAAGATATAGTTGTAGAGGTCCAATACAATAACAAAGCTTTAATCTTCTTAATCAAGTTTTCTTGCGAGTAATTTGAGTCTTGAAATATGCACTTATTTCTTTGTTTCCACACGCCCCAAACAAATGCAAAGGGTAGTAATTCCCAAAGAGTTCTGCCATAGTGAGCCCGCGATCATGTTGCTCCATAAATAAGTTTGTAGCATTTTCATTGATAACCCAATCCCTGTGGAATTATTTTATTATGAATATCCAAACGCCATACATTTTGAGGCAGTGAATGAAATGATGATATATGGTTTCTTTATTTGACTTTCAAAAGATACACCTATTTGCTCACTGCCACCACTTCTTATGTAGATTATCTTAAGTTAAAATAGATTTATGATGAATTAACCAAACAAACAAAAAAAGAGACCTTTGTTAGTACTAAGGGTTTTCATATTTGTGCAAAAGGGAAAATGATACCTAAGTTCTTTTCCAGACCTTGGTAGCACGACTCTACTGAAAAGACTCCACTAGTCTCCCATCTCCAACTTCTGGTATCTTCCACGTCATTTAAGATAATTCTCTCTAATAGAAGAGTTAGAGTTGTAGCCTCATTAATCACCTTATATGTGAGTATTCTTTTAAGATCCAAGTCCCAACTAGTACGCCCTGCAGCTTTGCTTGAAGCCAGTTCACTTACCCAATTACCCTGTTTTCTAGTAACTTTGTAGAGATTGAGCAAGGAACTCCACAAAATGTTGTAGGAAGCCAATGTTTTATAAATGAGATATCTAGGTCGTGCTTACAATATTAAGTAGTGCAACACTTCGGCGTACGTTCATACTCAGCGTAGCCATGGCACAATACAACTAATATTTTGAGACTAAAAAAACAAGCCAAATATAACCATCTAAATTATGATTACTCATTTAACCCCGCTCTTACTGTTTGTACCCATAAATATTTCCAGTCATAGAACATGATTGATTTTATGATGTTGATGTTAGTTAGGGTTAATAAAACAAAAAATAACTTGGTTCGGTAAGTTTTGCTTACACCCACGGATGAATCCTCAGAAGAAATATTTATTGATGTTTGAAGAATTACAATAGTTTTTATGATCCCTTTTAGGCTTTGCTGGTGTATTATCATGTATCTCTAGGTCTCCCTCTATTTTTGCATATCTTCTTAGGGTTGAGATTCTGTCTATTTATACTGTTCAATATATGGGTTAAATCTTAATTTCGAGGTAAACTTCATATGGAAGAAACTTGGTAAGCAAGTCATCCAGAAACTTCAAGAATCTTCTTCCAGAGTTTTTGCACTGGATCGGCTGAAACGGGCCAAATTGACATGGGCTTAGACCAATGACCTTGACTTTCACTGTCAGGGTTGACTTTTATTGTTGACTACAAATGTCGATCTTTGACTGACAGACTTCCTTGACTAGAAACATGGTTAGAAACTGGATGGAAGTGAGAATGGCGACATGGATGACAACATGTTTAGCAAACTGGATATTAGACTGTCTGGCTGCATGGCTGAATATTGACTATAATTATACATGGATCGATCTGGGTGGATCGAGACTTCAAACTAGATTGGTGAAGTATGCCATATAATATGGACCGACGGACCTGGTCGGTAGATCTGGGTCTTGACTACTTGATGTTGACTTTGACCACTGACCACTGGTTGACTTTTACCAATTGCCGGTAGTTGACTTCATGGAACACTGGCCTGGATGGATGAGCTGCGTCGGTTAGCTGGATAGCAGGCTTGTATGATAGTTAAATGGTGGTCCAAACTATATGTTGGCCCAATATGTGGCAATTTTATCTTGGTACAAACACGTGCATACAAGTTGCTAATGTAAAAATTAAACCAGAGCCTATCCAGTACTCAACTGCATTAAAATCTTAAGAAGAGTTCACCCACAATTAATATTAAATATCTTTCAAAAGTAAATAGAATGAGTAGTGAAGGTGGAAAAAAAAATTGATCTCACAGTGCGTGTTCCAAAATTAATTCGCAACATTATAACCATTGGAAACACTAGATGTGACATCATCTAAATGAGGAACTACAGTTATATGTAGTTGGACTTTTAAAAATATTGTCGTATCTTTAGAATATTTGATTATGTAAAAACCATATAAGTTCTTATTTCAGATCGACGGAATATTTTGTTTGTCACCTGCTGAAAGAAAAGCTTGTAATACTGTTTTTTTTTTAATTATTATTAACAGGTTTTAATCTTTACTCTTTATCGAACACTAATGCATTTTCATGCAAGTTGTTTCGCCGCCTAATTTTTCGAGCCTAAACTGGGAGTTAGGGATATCATGCAAGAGACTTTGCGATTTCGAAATTGAGGAAATGACCAGACTCCTCAATTACTTGGACTATGTGTCTTTAAACTCCTAATAGGACGATGATATATTATGGCTCGGCTATAAAGATGGCCAAATTTCTATCCATACAGCGTACAAGCAGTGGTAACTCTCAAGAAAATATAAACTAACCGAAAAATAAAACGACATATAATGTAATAGCTATTAGATCCACCGAGTTTACTTGTTTTACATGGGTCATCTTTTAGTTTCCTTTTTCTTCGCTTGTCACAGTTTTGACAAGAGTAGCCAATCAGGATCAGTAGATATACATATTTCAGTGACCTTATATATTCATTCAGGATCAGTAGATATACTAAGTTTTGAGACTAAGCCTAAGCACTTTAGGAGAATAAAAAAGACACATTTGATTAAGAATCACCATCACTCTCAATGTGGTCAAATGTGTGAGTCAAATATGATTGACTTAAATGATCTCAATTATTCAGGTTATTATTATGTGCTTCTAAGTTCTTATTTGAGTTTTTCCTGAATTTACAACTTGATAAATCGAATATTACTTATGAGGAGGTGCAACCCATGAAAATATTTTATTTAGACCCCTTTATTGAACCTGAACCTGAACCACGGCTAGATATAGTTGTCTTAAACAGGAAACTAGGCAAGGGTGTTCTATGTTTATTCTTGGTTTGTTTCAGTTTCCTTTTATTTGTGTTAATACTATTTGATGTAGATGATCCACAGTTGTTTCGGTAATTGATTTATGATATGTGGTGATTAATTCTTTCTTATGTCTGGCTGAAGACGTTAAACTTAGCACTTCATGGGAGGTAACCCACTCTCATGCAACACGGTAATATCTTTCATTAACTCTTTTTCTTCAAATGGTAACATTTTATCCTTGTTCATGCTTTTAATTTTATCTTTAGAACATTGAGGACAATGTTATATTTAAGTTTGGGGGTATGGGAGAAACTTTTTAGTTGCAATAAATAAACTCCGGAGACTAGAAATTTATGCTTATTAAGGATGGCACTAACCAATCTAAGTGGATGGAAGCATCTTGGTTTTAGGAGTTGAGGAACCAATCTGAGTAGATAGAAACATCTGTAAGAGTCTATTCATAAAAACACAGAGCTCACATGTTTTAAATAACATAGTAGTTTCGCCATATCTCGTTGAGTCTTTTTCAATTTTGTTTTTATTTTCTTTTCTTTTTAAAATATGTTTATCTAAGTGATTAGGTGGGGCTCACGAATCAAGTTGTTACCATTGCTAGGGTGAAATAGAGTGCTTGAGATACCGAAAAAAAAGACCAGACCTATCAGACCAAACAGAATAATTCTCAAAAATAAAATAAATAAAAATTAACACTCGGATAGCAATATGTGTGTGTTCTCCCTGTCTCCGTCGCCTAAACAAGCATGGAATGCAAGATCCACGAGAATTACCATGTAATCTCCTGAAAATAAGCATGTGCTTGGATCCGCAAGATCTAATCATGTTGTTAAAAAAAAATTATATATATTATGTGTTAATCAATCGACCGATGGTTCCCTTGTAAATGCCAGCTGAGTTGATATCGAATTAGGATTATCGACCATTGGTTCCCTTGTATATGCCAGTTGTGTTGATATTAGTCATACCAGTATCTCAGTCCATTAGGATAGGTTCATTTTGGCAGTGGCCTTCAGACAGATATGAGAAACACTATTCACCAAGTCAACATCAAAACCATCTATGTTTTTCTATATCCATCTCTTAATCTATCCATGTGACTTGGTCCATAGTGCGACTATCTGAGTAGAGCTCTGTCACTTATATATGAATTTTAGTATGCTAGAGTGCAAACTCGTGTACAATAATTGGAATATCGCATTAGGGTACTTCCTCCTGTAGTCAATGAGAGTATGCCAACCAAGGAGATTCTTTAGTGCCTTCTAAGGTTCTGCCTAGATAGCTAGGGTCTGGAGTAAATATTTTATGGGTATATCTCTTGTAAGCCCTCCCGAGACTATAACTCGTCCACTAGGGGTTTAAATGCTTGTTGCATACGCTAAATGAAACCGACGATGCTTGCGATAGTGAGTTAGGATTTTATTTTCTAGATTTGATTTGCTCGAGGACTAGCAAATAATAAGTTTGAGGGTATTTGATAGACACGTTTTTGTGTCTGATATAATCTCAATTGTATATATTGTTAATGCTCCATTTTGTATTTATTATGGCTTTTTGTGTCTTTGTACGTATTTTTGGGAAATAAACGTTTTTGGAGGAATCAGCTCGAAAAGTTGAGAAAATCACCTGAAGAACATCTACTATTCAGACTCTCAGTTTGGATATGGGGCACCTCAATTACTAAGGGGTGCCCCGACTGTTATTCTCACCCCATCAGTGGATAAGGGGCACATAATTCCACCTTTTGAATTTGAGTTTTGGCGGGGAAAAATTTACTAGCTGCGAACTTCCTGATTTAGACTTGTACGATATTCACGGGGATTTTTATTGGAAGTACGTGGGTATGGGCCTGTTAGAATTATAGAGGATATCTAATGGACTTGGACACGGAAGAAAACATGATTATTACACGCTGAAACAGAGAAGCAAAATCTCGGGTCTCTGTTATATTTGGAAGACAATTAAACACGGGGAAATTTGCCCAGAATGAGTTAGGGTTGGTTGGTTACACCCAAACAGGGTTGGAGGTGTTTACAGATCGTAAAAAAAAAATGGGAAGTTTTACTTTTCTCAACTAAACAGCGTACGCAGAATATCTCGATTACTTGATTTGTTTTTGGTATCTACGTTGAGGATGGAAGTAGAATATATTCTAATAGATTTTAGTCTATCTATTGGAGCAATTGAATGATTCAGTTGACGCGTGAAGAAGTCTAATGAAGGAAATATCCGGAACTTGGGAGAAAAGAAAAGAGAGGATTGTATCGAGATTTTCTGTCCCTGCTGTGTATATATAGGTTGCTGGGAGTCCCAAAAAGGGTCATCTGGAGTTGGGGGATGAATTGGGAGGTTGCAGTGAAGAACATAAGGAGTTGCAGAGTCGTGTTCTTCACCAGCCAAGAGGAAGAAGAAAACCCGGACACAACAGTCACAGACAGACGCAGAAAGTGTTACCTAATCTTTCAAATCCATTATATTTGTAACAATTTTTGCAACAACTAGTACGAGTTCGCAACACTTCTATTAAGGTTTCTCTGTAAAAGTAGTTCTGTGACAATTATATCTGTTACAAAACACACTGCTTTATACCTTTTCTTCAATAAAACACCTTTTTGAGCAATGGATTATTATTTTGAGTGTGTTTCTACCATGAGGAGCTAAACCCCATCACTGGGACGATGGAGGAAGCCTAATATCATACGTGGGTAATTATATTTAATTCTTATATGACTTTTGCATTAATTAAAAATTGAATTATGAATTTGATTAATTCATTGTCATCTCGTTTGATGGGTCATGCTTGCTTTGATGTTTTGATGTCCCATGCTTAGGATTTACAACTAATATTTTGAGAATCTTCCTTGGAAAAAATAAGAGTCCATATCTTTATTTATTGAGCTATAATTGTTAAAAGAATTAATATTTGAACCCTATGTTATGAATTTGGTGAAATCCTAAGTCTTAGTACCTCTCAATATTGTGACATCTTTTGTATATATTTTTGTTATTAAGTCTTAAAATAAACCTCAGTGAGTCCGAGTGGACGACAATCTTACTTACCACTTTAAAATTACATCAGGAGGGACTGGTCATTACAGTTTCAGGTTTGGGAGATGCATTAAGAAGCTTTTTTTTTGCAAGCATGAGGTCTTATTTCAGATTTTATAGGATAAAATTCCAGAAGAATAAGATATTTGGAAGATCCCATATTCTCACCAATAATAAAGATTGCATAGGAAATTCTGGTATTATATTAGATACATGAGATATTTTATAGATACATCGAAAGTCCAACTATATAATTGTAGTTAACTTCTCAGTTAGATGATGTCACATCCTATATATCCAATGGTTACGATGCTGCGAATTCATTTTTTAAATCGCGCCGCGAGTTCATAAAAAATCCAGTGAAGGTTCTTATATCTTATTAAGAGACCATCGCAAAATATCTTTTCCTTTTATTGGTAGTCGATATCTTCTTAATGCCAGCTATTTGTGCATTTATGAATAGTTCAGCAAGAGATGAATCATCCAACGAATGGGATTCATGGTTCATTAGTTGGGTATTTCTCTAAACAACAGTGAAAATTTAGCATTACATTACCTCCCCTTCACAGAAGTCAACTCGGCCATCATGGCTCCATTACTTTTTTTTGTGTATATATTTTAAGCCTATTGTTGGACCGCCAGTAACTGATGGATATTACTGTATAGTTGGGCATGCTTTGGATATTGGTCAGCAACTTGAGCTAGTTTTTTTTTCATCACTGACTTGGTCGTGAATTGAACATTTATCATTATATAGGGAGGATCCCCTCACACTTTTATTCTCACACATTAGACGTCATTTTTGTGAATACAAACCAGACCATTATGAATTGGAAGCTAAAAGTTTGTTGATATGTTCCTATTACAAATATCTATATGCTCACCTAAAATGAGTGTATTCTGAAATGTATAACATCACCATCTCTTACTTTGAAAATAAGATGCCAAAAATCAACAGATTTTTGGCCATTGAAATTAAGATCAGTAGATAATGGTGTTATATATTCCAGAATATGATCATTTTTGATAAGCATTCAGAGCTTTGCTAGAGGATCGTGTCCTAAAAATCCTAACTTCAAATTCGTTATCATTTGGTTTTTACGCACAAAGCAGGGTCCCAACGTGTGAGATAGTGTCAGAACTAAAGTGTAAACGGATCCTTACTCATCAATATATTGTCCAATATTTTTGAGTAAAAAATAAAAGTAGTTTGTTGTACAAACTATTTGTGCTCTTAGATAGCTGACCTCTTTTAAGGTTTATTAAACTTTAATATAACTTTTGGTTTGACCTAATTTCTTTAAAAAAAGGAACGGTGTGTTCTGATAATTTTTGTGTGTTTCTCCTTAGATACAATTCCAAACAACTGGGAAGTAGTCATGAGAAAATTGAAACTTTGAAGTTCATTTTATTTTTGTTGTTTTGTGCAAAAAAACCTATAATTGAGCTAGGTTTTGTTTTGTTTTTTGTTTCAATTCATCTTTGACTTGGTGGTGAATTGAAATTTTACCAATATACAGGATTGCCATTTTTTGAGTTTAAAAAATGCAGTTTCTTCTTCTTTTAACTTGGACAGGTCGTAGAATTAGAAAAAAATTTAGTCTAACTAGAAACAGAGTAATATGAAATGACCAATTGATAAAAAGAATGTATATAACTGCATGGTAGCTTTTTTCAAAACGAGTGAAGTCCTGAAACATTTTGTAAATGAATACATGCAAAAAAATTTGTAAATAAATACATGACAAATGGAAGCTTAGTTAGATATGTGGTTGAGGAAATGGAACCATGATGTCATAATTCTTTTTGTATATACATGGAAAAACTTTTTGTAAACTAAAAAAGTCATAATCATATCTTTTTGTAAATGAATTCATGGAAAATGAAAGTAGTTGAGAAACCGAACACTGAAATCGTAAAACTTTTTGTAAACGAATACATGGAAAATTGAAACTTAACTAGATATGTGGTTGAGATATACAAAATGATGAATTCATAATACATTTTTTAAATGATATTGCAAAACGTTTTTGTAAATATGAATACATGGAAAATGGAAGATTAATTAACTAAATATGTGGTTCAGAAACCGAACCGTGAAGTCGTAAAAAAATTTGTAAATGAATACATTATGAAACTTTGTGCAAATGAATACATGGAAAATGGAAGCTTAGATATATATGTGGTTGAGAAACCGAACCGGTGCTCTCGTGATGTTTGAGTGAAAAATATTCTTCAAAAAATCAATATTTTTATATACCGATACCCAACTCTACCAAAATCTACAAGATTAAAATGTGTTAATTTCAAAAATATGTTTAACATACATTTCAAATGATCATCAACAACTGTTTTATGAGAGTTTGTTTAACTCGGTTTTGCAAACTTGTATTTTTTCCGATCGACCTTGAATAAGGTTCTACAATAAAGATATTGTTTTGAACTTATCTTGCTAATTAATACCCAATAAAAAAAATATCTAGGTTAGGCGAGAAGTTTTTACCGAAACCTATTTTTCACTATTATATCTTGTTGTTGTTGTCCTTTTTATTGAACTTCTTCATCTTTCTGGACAAGGAATTCATTAAAAATTTCCCTAATCAATTTCTTCTCTTGTTTACCAGATAAATCAACCCAAGTTTCTCTCCATCTAATTTTCTGATTTTGGATTCAGTATGTCTATCACTGTTTTCTTGTTGTTGTTTTCTTCCCCTTCCATTTTTGGTAACAAATTAGGGTTTATGAAATTGACAGAGATTGAGCAAAACGAAACCTATTTAAGACAATTTTATGGTTTTCTTGATTTATCTTAGGGTTTTTCAACAACAAGATCATCATCAATCATGAGTAAAGAGATCTTCTCTAGTCTTCCAACAATAATAATCAGGTGTGTATCAAATTTATGGAATCCTCTAGTACCCCATGGATCTTCATGTATAACCCTTCTAACGAAAAAATTCAAATTTATCTTAAACATTCCAAGAATTCATAAATCATCATGATGGTTTATCATTTGAATTCCATACGGATCCATTGAGAACATAAAAAAAAGGTACAGATCCATTCAAAACACAAGAAATACAAAAGGTAAACCTCTTAAGTTCATGTAGAAGATTCTTCTGAGAGGAGAGGAGATATCATTGTGCTGAGATGAAATTTTTGTTGTTTGTGGTTGTTAATTAACATCGGAAGCCATGGATGATATGTGAAGAAAGGAGGCGGCAGCTAAAAGTGAGACAACCCTAAGTATTAAAAAGGAGCAGTCAACTAAAGCTGATCAAACCCTAAGATTCCCCCTATCTACCATCCACATTTTTCCTATTCGCCACCTACCTTAATTATCATGCTACCGGTTTGTGATCCATTTATATCTTTTGATAATCTAATAACATTAAAGGTAGTGCTCCTCTGGGTACCCTCAATCCCCCTCCTCCTAACCATATAAAATTGTTGTGCATCACAGTTGTATGTAGAGATAGATAGGTATTATTTGTTGTGTTGATCTCCTTCATAAAAATATGCAATTCGGTCTAAAAATTTTTGTTAAGTTGAGCCATTATAATTTGGTGCCTCTAACGAAAGAAAGGCATGCAATATCATCCACAGTGAAAAAAAAAGGTAAGTAATTTGATTTTTTGAAATCCAGACGAGTGAACAGTTCTGAAACTAAAACTGGTATGAAAATCAAACCTTGTTGTTTGTTTTTTATATAAGAATTTTGGTTCTAAATTAGAAGACTCAATTTGGTTTTTTTTTTTTTTTTTTGATTTTTACTAATTGTTTCTTAATACTGGATTGGATTGTTTACTTTTTCTTAATTTGTGGAATTCAGATGCTAGAACAAAAAAAAGGAAACAATTAGGAAGATGTAAATCCTCCTGTGAAATTGCTTAATTGCTCAATTTAGAAAAAAAAATCAATTTTTTTATTTGCTCTTTTGTGAAATTGCTTCTTCGAAGAAAGAATTATGTAATTTTGAAAATCTAGGGATCAGTTTGTGCAAAGTTGTGAAGATTCCCGTTCCGATTAGTAATAATTTTACTGTGGTTTTATTTTACTAATAAGATGTGCAAAGTCAAAGGTACAGAAAATTACATAGTGCAAAGTGCTGTTAAAATCTCCCCCTGGTAGAAACATTGTGCAATTAGCGTAAAAGGTAGTAACAGTAGTACTGCTACCTGGTTGGATTGAGCTAAAGACGATACTGAGATATTGATGTAGTCGATGTAATTCATTTGCTGGTGTTTGTTGTGTTGATATTCATCATTTCTTCGTGTTAAGTTGAATTGTAGGTACATAAAATATCCTCGCCACGTGTAGAGTAACGAAGGAATGAAATCAAAGGTGAAATCTTGTCAGAAGATATTATTACCAAGTTTCGAGACAATGAATTTATTAAGATGCTTAAGAGGTCATATCAGCTGTCTAAAGACACAACGAAACTTTTATGAAAATGGAAGTTACGAAGTAGCAGATACAAAGTGAATATCGAAGAGATGATTTTAAAAACAATAGTAACGAGATAAATAAAGGGCCAAACAAAGAATGTAATTCTTTAAGTCTAACGAGTAAAGAATATCGAAGCGAAGAGAATCAATCTCAAGCGAAGGCAAATATTTGGACAAGAAACAAGGACAGTTGTACAGATAAGACTCTGGGGTTGTCGCCGAAGTAAACTAGAATTTAATGTCTAATTTAGGAGTAGCGAAGTAGCAGGAGGATCACGTGAATTGTGTGAATATCAGCGAAGTAGAAGATGAGTTGTACTCCATTTCACTGATCGTGTATAAAAGTGAGCCATATGGAACTGTAAGAGGGGTTGATAATTTTGTATTGAGAGAGTTATATTGAGATAGATATTTGTGAGTTTAAGTTAGGGTTTTGGTTGGATTCTATACTTGAATTACTAACTCTTCTTAATAATAAAACTCTTATTTTATCATCATGTCTTAGATTTATTTATATTTCATAGCATTTGGGTGTGCTAGTTGTAGGATTTCATGCAATTACATTTTGGAACCCGTAACAGGGATTTGAGTAAGAGGGTTTACCCTCATGATTTTCAAAGAAAATTGGTTTTAGTTCACATCTTATGATTTCATGGTAAAAAGTTTACTCTTTAGTTTGGATGGTTTTTCTTCATAAAAGTTTGATTTCCATATCTTTTGTTCGAGTTTCATAAATTTTAAGAGATTTATTCATCATTTGACTTGAGAACTAAAATATAGAAAAATCTCTTTAGTACTTTGAAAGTTTTATTGTTATTTTCATTACTAAGAGGTGTCGTACTTGAGAAAAGGAGTTCATCTATAAGATATAATAGGCAACTCGGTTGTATTGTTTTTCATCAATTGTGGTTTCTAAATAACTCAATGAGTTGAGTAACTCGGAAATAATTAATGTTATTAATCATAGTTCGGTCAGAAAGTAATAGCTAGAATCATCAAATGACAAGAGTTGCAGAAAGAGCTCAACATATGATAGCTTCAAGAAGAAGTAAGCGTGTGTTGTAGAAAGGAAAAGAGGAATAATAAAAATAGGAGAAACATCAGAAAAGAGAGAAGTAAGATTGAACACAGGAGAAACTTCATCTGCAGGAGAAAGGCGTGGTGCAGTTCCATAGCATAACATCAACCCTAACAGAGACAATTATCGAGAATGATCAGTGCATACGAGCGACACCGAAACTGCATAAAATGAAGAAAAAACTCAGGAATAAGTGGAATAAAATATTAATGAACAGAGAATGACGATTGAGCACCTAAGGGAAAGGCTTCGTCAAGAAAGAGAAAGAGATTTGGTGGAGCATCATACATGATTTGCGTTATTTTCTCCATAAAACTCAAACTACAATGAATTTAAATCTAATATTTTGATGATACGTTCTTTTTATAAAAATCTACATTTATACCAAAAATAAGCACAACTCGAATCGTAAAACACCCGCAACTATCTAATATTTTGATGATACGTTCCTCTTAGTGTATGATAGTGTTCACATAAGTGTCCACGGATCCTCCATTCTTATCTAAAGTAGTAATTAGGTCTGAAAAACTTATTAAAAGGTGAGATTATACACCATCTAATTGCATTAGATTTCAATTGGTGTAAGAGCAAGGGATACAGGCAGTGTCACTCTTTCAAATGAAATTGTGAACTACTAATTTGCTCTAATTAGAGGCTACTCTAGGTCACTTTCACCGCACTTTCACCCCCAACTCATTCATACACTCGTCCAACTAAACAACTGGTTGGTAGTGTAACACTAGACGGGGGACTGTCCCCAATCCCAAAAAAATAAAGCTACAAGGGGGACAGTCTCTCGTGTAAGAAAACAATTGGATAACACAGGGGAATGTCTCCCCGAAGCAAAAAAAAAAATGCACCGGAAGGGGGACGGTCCGCTGTTTGGAATTTTTTTAGCTTCACATCGCGTGTGGATGATTTATTTTTACTTTTTTTTTTAGGACGGGGGACAGCTCCCCTTCTGGCTTCAAATTTTCAAATATTTGTACTACGAGAGACTGTCCCTTGTGTAGTGCTTCTTTTACTTTTGTCCATAATGGGTTCACTCGTTCATCTGGATGATTCCTCCTTCGTATGAAAGAGTTAGTATTCATTTGAGGACAACCCATATTCTGGGTTGCATTGACGCGATGCGGACACACTATGAAATTGGTGATATTTTGGACAAAATTATGAAATAACAACTTTGTGTAAGAATAAGCATATACATATACTAATAAAACGATACACATACGTAGACATTTATACTAAAATAGCTAGTGACATATGCATGTGATGTCACCGATGTGTTTGTCTTATAGACGCGCACGTCCAAGTGTCGAACACAGTCTGATGCGGGCACACGACCATTTTAGGCGCATCCGTGCTACCCAGCCCATAGCCCTTGCAGTCTCCATTTGGGTAATTCCACAGTATGCCGAGGGTAATGTTGGTCATTTCTCGTGATAAAACCCTTACATTACCACACCTAAAATCTGAAGACAGAAGGCAATATTGCGAGCCATAGAGGAGAGCTGGAGAGGACTCAAAGGAGAAACAAGTTCTGGCGAGTCTCAGTCCGTCTTCAGGTGAATTTCGGCTTCAAAGTATCGGAGATTCAAAATCTCATCTCGATCGTTCCGCCATAAGTTTCAATTCCAAAATTCTCATTTTCACTTTTCTTCCCCCAATTGATTCAAACCCTAACTAATCATCTAGGGAACTAGCAGCTGATGGTGTTACCTTCTGAGCTTGAGAAGGTTGGATTCTGCTGATAATAATGAAACTAGTAGTGCTGCAAATTTGGCTAAGGAAGTGTCTAGAGAAGAAAGGGAATTCATTGAGAAACTTTTGAAAGGAAGGTATCAGTTTCGAAGTTGGGCATGGCTGTTGCAAGAAAGGACCAGGAAGGCACTAGTGGAGGGGAAGTAGATGAGAAAGGGGTACTATTTCTGGGAGCTCTGATCAGGTAATCTTTGATATAAAACTCTTCTTAAATATTTCTTTCGCCATATTAATTTTATTGAGTCGAATCGAGATATTCATAGTCAAAATAGTTGATTTTGGAATTTGTTGTTTTGTAATTTCTTATCTAGTCTGCTTTCTAGTCCAACTATTTCATGTTCTTACAATCTCAGTCTTGTTCTTTAGAATTGTTTTATAAGGTATTGTTTCCCAAGTCACTAGTTTAAGCGTGAAGGCAAAACATTGATTAGATTTTTTGTTGACAAGGATTAGATTGATTTGATTTTTGTTTCTGAGGCAAAAGTAGGCTTACGAAAAATGGAACTTATACTCAATAAAAGTAATTCCAAAGATTGGATTACGATTCCGTCTATGCGAAGGTTTAAGGGCATGTTTGATGGTTGGTCTGATTTGAAAATAGAAAACCAGGCAATCTAGTGTCTAAATCCTGGGAGACCTTGAAAATGAACTCGAAACTTGGAATAAATTTGAACATATATATTTGCAAGCAAACAGCAGAAATAATTTCTTCGAAGAACATGATAGGAACACTAGATACTTGTTAAAAAAAAAAAAAACAATGTTTTGTTTTAATCAAAAAAAAATGCATGGACCATGTTTTGATCCCAAGACCTATTGCTCCCTAGATGTTTTTTTCATGTGAATGAATAAAACATTAGTCCCATATAGACTAAAACACTAAGAGTTTTAGACTTAAATAGCATTGGTTTAGCCTTAAGGGCATGGCCCTTTGGGTCTTTAGACCTTTGTGTATAGGGAAAGCCCTAGACTATGGCAAGGTTGCCTAAACCTTATTGCATTTCTTATTGCTTTTCCCGTTCGCGCGGTGCTTCGCACAGAAGCACGCTCGGCGTGGGCGTGGGCGTCCCCATCCTTTCTTTTTGCTGAAATTTACCACACGCTTCTCCCACACATGTAAAGAATTTTATTCTTTGCCTTCGTTTTGGATATCCGACAGCCACTAGAAGCATCTTTAGTCACACATGGTTAATTCTCACGCGTGAATTCTCTTAACTGTTTTCATCGTAAAGAATCTTTAATCTCACGCGTGTGGACACCTGTGCACAGAGATTTCTCGTCGAGAAGAAAGATCGTTTTTTCTGTTATTTTAACGGATGCTTTTTGCTTTTACTCGTCCGACAAATTGAACGCGTGATTTACGGATCTGTGTCTCAAACGTTCGAATTCTTACCTATAAATACGAGTTAAGGCTTTCAGTTTAAAAAAACATACCATTCAGAACTCTTATCTTCTGAATTTCTCCTTCTTCTCTAATTATTTTCAGAAACTTAAGTTCTTATTAATATTTGTCTTAAAACTCAGAAAACGTTCAGTTCTTTTCTAAAACAAGTTGTAGTTTACAGAAACATCATTTTGTATAACTACTTCTTGATTTACAGAATTTTAGTTCATAGAAATATAGTTTACAGAAACATAAAATTGTTTTTACATTACTCAGAAACAATTTGTATTTTCAATTTGTGTTTTTGTTTTTACTTTTGCTGCCAAGTTCTAAGGGTTCTCTCTGTGTATGCTACACATAGAGGAGAACTAACGATAGTTGTATCCTCGGAGGTAATTTGTTAATTGCTATAGCATCTCAGAGGAGTAGCAGGCAATATTACCTTTAGCTCAGCGTATCTCATACGTGCCTCTACTAAGTTTATTGAGTTATTTGTTACTACTATCAGTGTAATCTAAGTATTATTTCCCATTTGCATTCGATTATTGTAATTAATTCCAACAATACTTACATAAAATCTTCCCAGAGAAGAAGGCACAATTAGCTAAGAGATTCTACTGGTTTGTGGCTGGAAGATAGAGAACAGACGCATCATTTACTTAAAAATCATTTTTCTTGATTTTTCTGATGATATGTTTGCATATGTTATTTCCGATGCTGAAAATCATGAATTAACTAGGATTTTCCACTTGAAATCTAAGAACTTGTAGGGGGTTTCGGGGCCTGATGGATACGTGCCAGGTTTCTATCAGAAACATTGGAATATTATGGTGACAGTATCACTGATTTTGTTACTGTTGGACCTTTTATATACATGTAAACACTCGATAGTACTTCGGAAATATACGATCATATACTCGCATTAGCGTTGCTCGTGTAGAGGTTTTAGTAAACTAGCACAGTTGAAGCAAGGCTTGTTTCTGTAAACTCACCCTTTCTTATTTGTTATTCTTGGTTGGGTTACAACTGATACATTCATTGCCTATTTATAGGCTTTACAGGGTCGACTTATAATTCTCTTGAGTTTTCTTTTCTTTACCTCTAAGTAGTACAAGAATGACCGACCTTCTAGCTAATTCTTTTACATCTCTCTCAAGCTAAGTTATTAAGATTTCACACTTCGTGAACTGACTGACACTAGTTATAGCTCACATTACAAGACTAGACAGTCATTTCTTGTCTTTCTAAACTACGAGCAATTTGTAATTTGTAATTGTCTAGAATTCTCTCTACAAGCTCAGAGTATAAGCTAGTTGTCTAGAAAATACTAGAAGTGTCCTGGTTAGTTTATAAAAGTCTTTTAATGTAAACTAGCTAGTATAAGTCAAGTCCGTTAATTGTGAAGTGTAAAAAGATAAACTAGCGAGTCAGAGACGAGGAAAAGAAATCTCTAGAGAGTCCAGGAATTGCTAAAGCCAGTCAAAAGGATAAGTTAATTAGAATTCTCTAGAAAGAAAGGAATCGGTTATGTACTGCCTATAAATAGGAAGTTGTGCTCTCATTTGTACTCATGCAAGAAACATTGATAGTATTGAGAGAGATTAAAGTCCTTCTTCACTACTATCTATTATAGAGTTCTAGGAGCTCTATAGGAGCAACCCCAAGGAAAAGCTCGTATATCTCCAAAGTACTATCACATTTTTAAGTTTCTATGAATTCTTAGATTTACTAATTTTCTCCAAACTGTAAATTACCTAATAATAAAACTTTCATTTCCTTGACACCTAAAGTGATTGACCCTGTTTGCACATCTGAATGCAGACCCATTAGTTTAAGTAATACCTTTATACGATAATTTCTAAAACACTTGCTAATAGATTGTAAACTGTTAGATAAGTGCATTTCTCCTCAGCAATCTACTTTCATTCATAAGAGACAAATAGTAGATAATGTTGGGATTTCACTCCTTATATCCCAATGGTCTCGATGCCCCCTTATCAAATGGGGGGAGTTGAATAGTGGTTGCCTTGTTATGTTATAACAAGGCAAATAGGCATCAGGAGAACAATTAGAATTTCATTTCCTTTCAAACCCGTGAGAGAGAAGGAAAGAGAAAGAGAGGAAGAAGAAAAGAGAGTGAGTGAGATAGAGAGAATTAATCCACCATTTTTGGTGAGATTAGAGGCATCTTGAAGAGGAGAAGAAAGGGTTCTTGTTGAAGGATCTTTTGGTTGATTGTGGTGAAGATTGAGCTTTCAATTTCCACATCTCTTCAAAGGGGGAAAAATCTAGGGTTTGTCAAACCCTAGTAGTAAGTATCTCAAATCACTTCTTATTCTTAAATTGATAGTGAATCTCATATGATATATGAATGAATTGTTTATCCATCCTTAGGGGTGAGAGTAATTAGGCAAATTGGTATCCAAGTGCTATAGGCACCTTGAGGTTGTTGTTATCCCCAAATTTGGGAGAATTGTGTGTAACCCATTATTGTTATAGTGGAAGATTTGCCCGTGGTTTTTTACCCTTCACCTTGGAGGGGTTTTTCCACGTAATTGCCGGTGTTGTGTGATTTCTTGCATATCGTCATAGTTGTGTATTTCCGCATTGTATATCATTACTTTTGTAGGTTTCGTATTGCGCATAGCGGCTCGGATTTCGTAAGTCTCCCCCAACAAGTGGTATCAGAGCTTTTGGTTTGAGCTAATCATGTGCAATGGCGGAAGCTAGCACTAGTAATAGAATGGTCAATTTGACCGGTGAGAACTTTGTCATATGGAAGGCGAAGATGGAAGACTGGTTATATTGTAAAGATCTCTATGGTCCAATATAGAGTAAGGGAGTAAGGCCTGAGGCGACAAGTGCAGAAGATTGGAAGGTTACTAATCGAAAAGCAGTTGTTTATATTCGTCAGTGGATTGATGATAGAATTTTTCATCATGTGGCTAGTGAGACACTAGCATATCCTTTGTGGACCAAGTTAGAGGAGATATATGATCAGCAGTCTCCTTGTGAAAAAGCTCTTCTATTCAAAAAGCTTGGAAAGTTGTGTTACAAGGAAGGGAGTTTTATGGCGCAACATTTAAATGAAATGAAGGGGATCATGAATCAGCTTACATCTATGGACCTCAAAATTCCTAAAGAGGTTCAAGCTTATTTGTTGCTAAATACTTTACCAGACAGTTGGAAGCCATTGAGAAATTGTCTCAGTTATTCTGCTCCAGACAAGAAGTTGAACATGACTGTTGCAACTAGCAGTTTGCTGAGTGAAGAAGTTAGAAGAAGGTCCCTAGACTCATCTCATTCAGAAGCTCTTGTGACAGAAAATCGGGGTAGAAGAAAAGACAGAAGACAAGTTGGCCGTAGCAAGTCAAGGGGTAAATCAAAGTCCAGAAAGGAATTTGAATGTTGGAACTGTCATACGAGAGGTCATTATTAAAATGAATGTAGGAAGCCGAAGCAAGAACACAAGAAGGGGAAAGGAAATGATAACCAAGACAATGGTGTTGCATCTACTGTGACAAATGATGATATCATTGTATTCTCAGATTGTAATGATGTTTGTGTGAGTTTTACAGGTTCTGATTCAGAATGGATAGTTGATTCAGGTGCATCTTATCATGTTACTACTCATGAATATGTATTTACCTTCTACAAGGATGGTGACTTTGGGTCAGTCATAATGGGCAACAGTGGTGTTGCAAAAATTGTAGGAATGGGTGATGTGAAGGTTGAGACCAGTGTTGGTTGTACGTTGGTTCTCAGAAATGTGCGACATGTACCAGATCTTCGTTTGAATCTAATGTCACTAGGAGTGTTAGATGATGAAGGGTACAACAATCACTTGGGTGATGGGAAATGGAAGCTAAAAAAGGGCTCCATGGTTATTGCAAGAGTCAAGAAGTGTGGCACATTGTACAAGACACAAGTGAAGGTGTTGAAAGGTGAGTTGAATTCTGTTGACAAAGATTCAATCTCCGAGCTATGGCATAGAAGACTTGGTCATCTTAGTGAGAAGGGAATTCAAATCCTCACCAAACGACAAGTTTTGCCAAATGCCAAAGGTATGCAATTGGGTAAGTGTACTCATTGTTTAGTTGGTAAACAAACTAGAGTTTCTTTTCATAAAGCTTTACCCAAGCGCAATTCTAGTATTATTGATCTTGTTCATTCTGATGTATGTGGACCTTTAAGGGTCAAAACACTTGGTGGTGCTGTTTATTTTGTTACCTTTATAGATGATGCTTCAAGGAAGGTTTGGTCATATGCAATCAAGATCAAAGATGATGTTGTTCCTGTGTTCAAGATGTTTCACAGCATGGTGGAAAGAGAAACAGGTAGAACCTTGAAGTTCCTTCGTTCTGACAACGAGGGAGAGTACATTGGGCCACTTGAAGTGTATTGAAAGAGCATGGGTATACGTCATGAACAATCAGCGTCGAAGACTCCACAACATAATGGTGTTGCAGAGAGGATGAACCGCACTATTCTTGAGAGAATAAGGTGCATGTTATCTCATTCCAAGTTGCATAAGCATTTCTGGGGTGAAGCAATGAATTCCGTTGTGTATTTGATCAATCGATCTCCTTCAAGACCGCTAGATGGAGAAGTAGCAGAAAAGGTATGGAGACACAAAGAGCCTACTTATGATCACTTGAAAGTGTTTGGTTGCAGGTCATTTGTTCATATCCCAAAAGATCAGAGAACAAAGCTTGACGACAAAGCAAAGCAGTGTGTGTTCCTATGCTGTGGAACAGAGAAGTTTGGTTACAGATTTTGGGATCCAGTTGATAAGAAGGTTATCAGAAGTAGGGATGCAGTATTCCTTGAAGATCAGACTATTGAAGACTTTGAGAAGATTGAGATGCCAAAGATTCAAGATGATATGACCTTGGATCCAAATCCAGTTGTTCCTACTCTTGAACAACATGATGATGATGTTGATGGTAATGGAAATGAAGATGAAGCTCATGAAGATGTTCCGGTGGGTGATGTTGAGCAAGAAGTGCAGCAACAACAACAACCAGAAGCTGAGTTGAGAAGATCCAGCAGGACCAGATTACCTTCAACAAAGTATCCACCACATGAGTATGTGATGCTCACAGATGCAGGTGAACCAGAGTCTTATGAAGAAGCTCTTAGTGTTCCTGAAAGTCAGAAGTGGTTGAAATCCATGAAAGAAGAGGTTGGCTCTTTAGATGAGAATGACACTTTTGATTTGGTTGACAAACCTGAGAACCAGAAAATTCTGAAGAATAAGTGGGTGTACAGAATCAAGACTGAAGATGGTAACTCACAACCAAGGTACAAAGCACGCTTAGTTGTGAATGGTTATGAGCAGAGAAAGGGTGTTGACTTTGACGAGATTTTCTCACTGGTGGTGAGATTTTCTTCTATTCGGGTTGTCTTGGGAATAGCCGCTAGTTTGGATCTTGAGATAGAACAACTAGATGTCAAGACATCATTTCTTCACGGTGAGTTGGAGGAAGATGTGTATATGGCACAACCCGAGGGTTTTGAAGTCAAAGGCAAAGAGCACATGGTGTGCAAGCTAAAAAAGATTCTATATGGTTTGAAGCAAGCTCCAAGAAGATGGTACAAGAAGTTTGAATCGTTCGTAAAGGAACATGGGTACAAGAGGACAGCTTCAGATCATTGTGTATTCATTCAAAAATTTGCTGATGGTGATTTTCTTACTCTTTTGCTATATGTTCATGACATGCTTATTGTTGGCAAAGATAAGAAAAATATTAACAAGTTGAAGTCATATCTGAGCAAGTCTTTTGCTATGAAAGACGTGGGTGCAGCAAAGCGTATTCTTGGTATGGAGATCACTCGTGATAGGAAAGAGAGGAAGCTGTGGTTATCACAATAAAGCTACATTGAGAAGGTGTTGCAAAGATTCAACATGGACAAGCCTGAACCGGTAAGTTGTCCACTTGCAAACCATTTTAAGTTATCTCGTGATCAATGTCCTGTGAATGATGTTGAGAAACGGAAGATGGAGAAAATTCCTTATGCGTCCACAGTTGGTAGTTTGATGTATGCAATGGTGTGTAAAAGGCCGGATATAGCTCATGCAGTTGGAGTGGTAAGCAGATTTCTATCAAATCCTACTATGGAGCATTGGTAAGCAATGAAATGGATACTACGGTATTTGAGGGGTACTTCTAATATGTGTTTGTGCTATGGAGGTGACAAGCCAGAGTTAGTTGGTTACACAGATTCATATTTGGCAGGTGCTCAAGACAGTCTCAAGTCTACATCAGGTTACTTGTTTACCTATGCAGGGGGAGCTGTGTCTTGGCAATCCAAGTTACAAAAATGTGTGGCATTGTCTACTACAAAGGCAGAGTACATTGCAGCTACAGAGAGTTGCAAGGAGATGATGTGGATGAAGAGGTTTGTTAGAGAACTCGGTGTGAAGCAACAAAGGTTCATCGTTTACTGTGACAGCCAGAGTGCCATCCATCTCAGCAAGAATTCGAGTTTTCACTCGAGGTCCAAGCACATCAATATTAGGTATCAGTGGATACAAGAAGTTCTCGAGGAGAAGGTCTTGTATATTGAGAAGATCCATACGAGATGACAACGGTTACGATATGATGACAAAGTCGCTACCAAAATACAAGCATGTGTATTTCTGCAGCAGGGCAGGTTTGGTGGTGACGGGTACCTCTCCATAAGTCGTGAGGGGGAGATTGTTGGGATTTCACTCCTTATATCCCAATGGTCTCGGTGCCCCCTTATCAAATGTGGGGAGTTGAATAGTGGTTGCCTTGTTATGTTATAACAAGGAAAATAGGCATCAGGAGAACAATTAGAATTTCATTTCCTTTCAAACCCGTGAGAGAGAAGGAAAGAGAAAGAGAGGAAGAAGAAAAGAGAGTGAGTGAGATAGAGAGAATTAATCCACCATTTTTGGTGAGATTAGAGGCATCTTGAAGAGAAGAAGAAAGGGTTCTTGTTGAAGGATCTTTTGGTTGATTGTGGTGAAGATTGAGCTTTCAATTTCCACATCTCTTCAAAGGGGGAAAATCTAGGGTTTGTCAAACCCTAGTAGTAAGTATCTCAAATCACTTCTTATTCTTAAATTGATAGTGAATCTCATATGATATATGAATGAATTGTTGATCCATCCTTAGGGGTGAGAGTAATTAGGCAAATTGGTATCCAAGTGCTATAGGCACCTTGAGGTTGTTGTTATCCCCAAATTTGGGAGAATTGTGTGTAACCCATTATTGTTATAGGGGAAGATTTGCCCGTGGTTTTTTACCCTTCACCTTGGAGGGGTTTTTCCACGTAATTTCCGGTGTTGTGTGATTGCTTGCATATCGTCATAGTTGTGTATTTTCGCATTGTATATCACTGCTTGTGTAGGTTTCGTATTGCGCATAGCGGCTCGGATTTCTTAAGTCTACCCCAACAGATAATATTGTTAACGAAATCCTTCATAGCATGAAAATAGATGGAAACGAAACAGTACACTTAGCTCTCAAACTTGACCTTTCTAAAGCTTTTGATAGATTTGATTGGGAGTTCAAAACTTTTATCCTCAAGACATTAGGCTTAATGATAGATGGTGTAGTTTTATTTTGACTGCTTTAATGGGAAAGGACTAGGAAGGAAGGCATTAGTGGAGGGGAAGTAGATGAAAATGATAAAGAGTCTGATAATCCAGTTCCCGCTATTGTGGCTGAATCGGTGCTTATTGAAGAAACCCATGTTTCTGAAGGAATGGAAAAAAATTCTTTGAAACAAAAGGGTACTAATTCTGGGAGTTGTTCAGGCAATCTTTGATATAAAACTCTTCTTAAATTATTCTTTCGCCATCTTGACTTTATTGAGTTCAACTGATATATCTCTAGCCAAAAAGTTAATTTTCAAGTTCGCTGTTTAGAAATTTCTTATGTATTCTGCTTTCCAGTCCAACTATTTTGTTCTTACAATCTTAGGCTTGTTACTTTCTGCTTTAGGATTGTTTTATTAGTTATTATGGCCGACTGATTCTGTGCTTATTGGAAAACGAAGATTCAATTCTGAATGCCTGAAACAGTATTTCATTTTGTATGGAAAAAATGCAGCTAGCATTTTGAGTTCAAATCTTCACTTGGAGATTGAAAGAGTGCTACCACTACAAAAGTATACTGAGTGATAATCATTTTTTCAGACATCAATATAAATTGCATGAGAAAGTGCAAATTCAATTTAGAATTCAAGTTGCAGATGTAGAACTTTTCAAAGTTAGAATTGCATTTTAGTTGACATTTTGATTTGCAATCAGTTGTTTTGTTTCCCATAGATGAGTCAAATTTACACTTAGACTCGGTCTTGTGAGTAGGCTTTCATGTCATCAGCAAGGGTATAACTATTGAGTAGAGTGAAGGGTCTAGCTATTGCGGAGATATCCATATTGGAGTTCTAGACAAATAATGGTTATATGATTTGAAGAAAAAGTTGAAAACGTATAACCAATATGCCTTTTAGGTATACCTAAAACGCATATTGGTTATTTGTTTTTAACGTTTTTTGAAACGTATAATTATGATACGCCTAGAATTCAATTCAATAATTGATTCTTTGCAATGTGTATAGAATGAAGTTTGGAAATGACTCTTGTGAAGAGGTTGAGTGTAATAAATTTTGTTGGATAATATTACATTTTTTTGGATTTACTAAGTATGAAGGTTGTTTATAATTTTTTGCACTTGCATATACCAATAATGCAGAAACTGAAAACCAGCTGGTTAGTTTCAACTGGGAGTGATGTTTATCTTTCTGATTATTTGTTTTTGTTTGTGATTCTTGACATCGATTAGAAAGAGAGGGCTCTAGTGGTGCACTATGAATTTTTTTTTTATTTTTTGACTTGAAAGGTTAAAATTTTATTGAAAAAGAAAAAAAGACAAATACAGAAAAAGAAAGCACTAATCAAGTTCCGCAAAAGGGAACAAAACTAAGGCCAACAAGCCCTAACAACAACTAACAAAAGCACTCACCCTGCCATCTTGAAAGATATGAGTCTATTTCTTCCTAGCAAGGGTCCTTTTCCTTCTAGCAAGCATATCATTGTTTGTAACCCCAGGCCAATTGATCTTAGCAAGTTATTTTTCAGGGTTTAGCTTGGATTGCCTCTCTACTATATATGCCATTGAATACATTCTTCATGTCGGCTTTCTTTCCTCCAACACCTAACAAAGCACTAACGTTCACTAGATTATCAACCTTTTGCTCCTCAGTCATATGCCTCCTTCTAGGTATTTTTTCTAGATTTCTCATCTTCTCAACTTTTATACCATCATTATCCGTTTCATACTCCGACTCTTCATTAGAATCGTCACAAGATTCAATTGTGACTTTGTCATCGCTGACTTCCTTGTTACCCTCTTGTTCTCTAATTTCTTCTTCTCTATTCCCTGTCAAATCAGGGAGCAAGGTTGAACTTGTAAAGTACCTTTTTCGTTTGATTTCTTCTTTTTCTTAGTACAAATAGTCCAATTTTCAGTTGAAGGTTCGGCTTCCACTTCTATGACCCCATCATGTTGTACACCAGCTTTCAAAATCTCCTTTGATTGAACCATCACCTCCAAGTTTTGTTGCATAGATTTTGTAACCACTTCTGTTGTCTCCCCTGCACTAGTCTCATGAGCCTCCTTAGTGACTGTTGCAGCATTTCTAGTTTTAGGAACCTACCTTTTTTTGTACTTAGGTGCAGGATTTGAACCACACTTAGCACTTGAGTGCCCAAAACTCTTACAAAGAGAACATAGGGTAGGCTTCCATGGATATTCAACCCTTACCTTATACTTTTTATCATCAATTTGATAAGGAAGCTCTAAAGGAAATGTGCAGGTTGAATCAATTTCTACACAAACTCTAGCAAAGGATATTCTATTATTCATTGTTGTAGGAGTATCAGTCATAATTGGAGTTCTTACAAGACTACAAATCCTACCAAATCCAGTAGCATTCCAAAGATGAATTGGAAAATCTCTAATTATCATCCATACAGGTACATATATGATTGAACCAATATGTTATTCAATAAATGGAGACCATGGACGAATTAAGAACAATTTACTGGCAATATACAGAGAACCCATTTCCAAAATTCTTGTTTTATCCTCTTCTTGTGAAAACTTAAACATGAAAGCTTGTTCACCATAGATAGTCATAGAAAAATCTCCCTTTGTTTTCCATTGAATTTTTAAACTCTCTTTCAAAAATAGAAAATCAGGTCTCTTACCCACAAAATACCCTACAACGAGAATTTGTTTAAGGAGAAAATCAGGTGCACTATGAATTTGTTTCTCTTTGATTTAAGGGTTAATTAGTGTTTGGGTCGTAAATTTTGGTATGTCTTTGAGTTTGGGTCGTAAGTTTGTCCGTTTTTGAGTTTGGGTCGTTGACCCTGTTAGTCAACGAAGTCACTGGTCAAGCCGTTAGTTAGTCAAGCCGTTAGTTAAAGTTAACTTCAGTTAGTATTTTTTTTTTTTGATCAATTACTTCAGTTAGTAACCCCTGGCGTAACCCCTTCCATCAACTCTGTCTTGGCATCGGTGTTTGAACGGAAATAACCATTGTGCTCAGCATCTTTAATGGACGGAACTGTGGTATGGGAAGACGAAAGAGATGGCTTTTCCATTTCTTCATTAATTCGGAATAGCTTCAGTTCTCATCCTAAAAATGAGATTTGATGCTCAAATTAACAACCTCAGATACCCAAATCAAATCCGTAACAATTTGAGCGAATTGTCTTCTGTATAAAACCCATCGACAGATTCTTGTTCTTCCCAGAATGTTCTCTACCATCAGACCCTTCTTCCACCAAAGCCAATTTCGTCCACCGACCTCTCAAAGCACCAGCAGAAATCGATGTTCTTCAATCCACATAGACTATTAAACTTTCAATAATACTGCTTCAACAGAAATTGAGTGATTGGAGACAAACTGAGATCCCGATATACTTGGTCTCCAAACACGAACCCTTGAAGCAATTGATTGTTCTCTCCTACTAGATCCGACGAATTCGTTGCAAATCCTGGGGTAGCAATTTTTGATCGTAAGTTCACTGCTGCTAGTAGCTCCGTTGAATTTCTTACAATCCGATCCGATCCGATACATATACATGATTTGCTTTTTTTCATGATTCACTCCTCATTTTTTTCTCCTCCTGCTCCTTCTAATTCGTCCCTTTTCCTATTCTTGCGAACCAACGATGGAATCTCATGATTATTTTTTTCCTCCCGCTCCTTCTAATTCGTCCCTTATCCTATCCCTTTCACTCACTGTTAAAGTGTGATGATGATAATTTCAATTTCAGATCTTATTTTGGTTTTTATGGTAATGATTTGAAGAAAAGGTAAAAGAAATATATATCTGAGATAAGGTTTTTTGGGGGGTCTGATTTCGTTTTGAATTTAATCTTCTTCAATGTTGGTGGGATGAGGACATTGAGGAGGTTAGTAACCATAATTAACAGTCGGTGAAGCCATGGAGGCAGTTGGAGGGGAGTTGCGGCGACGTTAATGGCTAGAAATTCCTAATGGCAAACTGCGTAAATTTATTAATTAACGGAAATTCACGGACGTCTATTACCCTAACCAGTGATTTCGTTGACTAACGGGGTCAACGACCCAAACTCAAAAACGGACAAACTTACGACCCAAACTCAAAGACATACCAAAACTTACGACCCCAAACATTAATTAACCCTTGATTTAAGGAGAAGAAGAAAACGGGATTATAAACAGGATTACGTATCTTTTGATTCATGTAAATATATGATTCAAAAGTAGTACATATCTTTGGAAATATATGTTCTTCTCTTTATGGTTGGTTTCAGATTGATTCTATTTTCCTACAGTGATTGACACTTGATATATGAGCCTATTGGTATTGCTTTAACTACATAGATTGTACTAAATTTTGTTTCCATGAATATTGCATGTATTGGGTTTAGTTAGTGTGAAGCCTAGTATAATTCCGCCGCAGTTGTGTATATGATGCATAAATTGAAAACCAGTTGTGATAAGCTCTATATATTGTTAGCCGCCAGACAACCTTTGGGATGTGGTATCTACAGATAACGAGTTTAATTCAGTCCCGATTTGTTTAATAACTACATCTCACATTTTTACCATCAGTCGTTTTTGTATGTGTTGTGTCTTGTGCCCGACCCTGGTAGTCTACAATTGGGGGTCCCAAGGCTGTGTCATGCAGGAAAAACCGTGGGTCACAGTCCACAGTAAGGCTAGCACCGTTGTTTTCATTAATATGGTGCTTTGATGGATCCAAGAGTTTTGGGTTAAAACCTGCTAAATTTTATATCTTGGGTGGGGTGAGTGGCCATTCCCTTGTTTCATGTGGGATAATCTGCGAGACTCAACCCACGATGGGTCTAGAATGCTACTATGGACTATTAGCTTCGTCAATCTAGCAACCGTGGGTTGATTCCTACGATGTTCCATGTGATACTGGTGGCACCCACGGTTTATAAACCCAGCCCCTCGCTACCTGTAGGTTAACTTATTTTATAATTGAAGCACAATTCCATCTGTTGAATGTTATGCACATCTATATGTCATCTATAAAGCAAATATGTCAACCTGGTACCAATTTTGTGTCGGAAGGTTACATGGATTTTGCTTTTCCAGGTTATTTTTCTCATGATGCCTTGATTTCATGTTTGTAAGCTCAGGCAGCCACATTCCTTCCTACTGACAGCATACCATTTTTTGTATGTTTTTCATCTACTGCAACTATTAGTAATGTCTACTCCTTAAGTATGCAATTCTAGTTCTTAGAATCCCAATGTTGTCATCTATATAGCAAATAGGTTCTCTTGGTATAGACTTTGTGTCGGAAGATGAGTTAATGAGAATGCTTTGCCAAGCGTGTTTGCTATTGAATTATCATCCATGGAACTGAGTCATTCCGGACATACCATGGTTTGGAACTACTCCAAAATTGTTCCACTAATATGGAGTGGGACTTGCCTCCTATAGCTAGCAGGTGTTGGGTCCCACCTCATTGAGAGGTGGTTTTGGAGTAGTCCAAACCATGGGTCAATTTTTTTTTCTTTCTAAAATTACTAGTTTAAACATGAAGGTTCTATCTTGTTGACAAGCATAAGACTGATCTGGTTTTTGTTTCTGAGACAAAGGTAGGCTTGCAAAAAAAAGGAACTTACACTCAAAAAAAAGTAATTTCAACGATTGGATTAGAATTCCATATATTATAGAAGGTATAAGGGAATGTTTGTTGCTTTGTCTGATTTAATACATGTTGCTTGGTCACAAAAGTTGAACTCTGTTGTTACAGCAACTCCAAAATAATGAGCATGCATGTCAATCTTTCTGCGGGAATAAGTTCTTAAGTTGTGAATACTACATCTATTATATAACCTAGGATTTTTTCTTTGCTCGACACTTTTCTCATTTACAAGATTAGAATTTGTTCTTCATAAATATGCTTCAGAACGGATTGGTGGGAGAGTAAGGGGTTCATCTCCATTAATGCACCAACAGATGGAAATCTGTGCTTCCTCAAAATTTTACGGGATGAAGATTTTAAACCAAAAGATGAAGATTTACGCATTTCGAGATTCATTGGTGCTTGTGAAACTCATGTCACTACTGATATTGTGAACCAAAAGCATGTAAATCCTGGGGGCACCAAGATTTTCGGGATTTTTGCTCATTTTTTATTTATTCTCTTTTTCAGTAATTGTAACAGCTTTTATCTCTCTCTTATAATCGACAAAAATGACATTGACCCAGGTACAATTCAAAAGGAAATTAGGTACGAGATAGATAAACTCAACATAAAAGTACGAATAACCTCAGTAGAATCGCTTAACGTATTTTTGTGGTTTATAAGTAACTAGTCTTGATCCAGTTTTGTCATAAGAGAGGGCGTATGTACCATCTTCATGAGTTCCCTGAAGGTTTTATATCCACTTTTCCAGTCCCAGAACCCTCAAGCTACGATTATCTCCAGATACGGTACTTCTACGCAAACAATGACCTAACAAATGACCAAACATGCTGGAATTTTTGACCCAACAAATAACCAAACATGCTGGAATTTTTGACGTTAACGGTAAAAGCATCAAGCCCATTCAAAGAGCAACCTAAAGCCTAACAGGCCAACAATCTTTCACAACCTTAGGAAAATGAGTGTCCTCAGTCCAGACAGCCTAACCTAGAGAAACTAGATTTTTTCTTACAACAAGGAGTATAGTATATATAAGAATAGCAAAATGGTCTGAATTAAAATAAAATGGGTAGTTTGCGTTACCTCTCCTTGTGAAGATCATAATTTGCGTTTCCTTTCCTACAAAGATAAAATTAGTGAAACCTCCCCTCGTTACATTTTCCGTCCAAGGATGGTTATCTGAGTCAGCAGCTTTGTACAGGTGGACCATTTTTTACACGTGGACTTTGACTTCCCCAAAATACTCTCCCACATAAAACAGAAAAACTAGACATGTGTAGGCCGAGAAGCATCGAAAACTGACGATCGGATTTTCTGATATTCGACCTTCATTTGTGCTTCAACAGTTACCCTCAACAGTCATCGTCAACATCCAGTTCTATATAAACCAAATTTGAAGAGGAAAAAATTTGCACCTCTCCGTAAATCCATTACCACATATATGTTGTTCTCCAACAAAATCAATTTCGCCATCTCTGAAGTGCAACCAGAATTATGGGTGATTCAACTTCAAACTTATGCACCGATGTAAGTAAACAACCATTAGAGGAGGTAACACTAATTTAAATGTTTTCAGTTAGGAGGTAAAACTAATTAAATTTTCATGTTTTTGTAGTGTGTTGAACATCAGTGTATCTATCAAATTTGCAGGGGAACTACCCATTTAGCCATGAAATGCCCATACCTCTATTCCAAATGTAGAAAATGTTATGGCTTGCATAAAGTTTGGGAAGCAAACACTCAAGCCAATAAAGGAATGAGATTCTTGAGATGCCAAAACCAACCAAAGTGTAATGAATTTGAGCGGTTAGACAAAGCTGCAACAGAAATACCAAAAACAGAAAAACAATAGTTAGTGGATGGGTGCTTCAAGTGTGGTAGTGATCCTCATTGGGTTTCACAATTCCCAGAAGGTTCACCATCATCCAACAAGAACAACACACCAATAGCTGGCCTTGATGGGTGTTTTATCAAAGGGAAATATTCAATTGAAACACATGAAATGAAAATTTTCATTGATTCAGATGTTAGTGACAATATGTTTGCAAAAATTTGTGATAGGTTTAAATGTGCAGTGACTCTGGGGTTTCAAAACCAGTCATAATGTACTAAAAGTTCGGTTTCCTGATGAGCAATTTTAGCAGGTAACCGAACGATCAAGACATTTTATCTAAAAAATTTAAGTACAAAGTTTGGTTACCTTCCATTTTTTACTAGGTAACCGAATATATCTCTGTAACTTTTGAATTTTTTTGTTTGTAAAGGTCGGTTACATAGGAAATTTTTATGAAAACCGAACTTTGGGACAATGAAGTTCGGTTACCTGAGTAATTTTTCCATGTAACCAAACTTATAATTTCCAAAGCTTTAGGCTTCTTGGAAACCAGGGGAAATAGAGCCGTTAAGACTGATTTTTTTTTTTTTTTGAAATTCAATAAAGTTCGGTTAACACGAAAAATCCCACTTCAAACCGAACTTTAGATGAATTGCACATTTGTCAAGACACCACAACTTTATTTTGAAAATAATAGCCGTTGTCTGCCCATCTATGTTATATATATATATTAATAAACTTCCTCAATTTCCATATCAAACCTCTTAAAAATGGCAGTGCGACGTCCTAAATTTACTCTCGATGAAGATCTTTCTCTTTGCAGGAAATATGTAGTGTACTACCATAAGAGGGGTTCATAACGACGAATGAATGGCATAATGAGTCAGAGTTATTGGAGAAAGATTCATGAGAAATTCTGCTCCGAAACCAGAAACCCCAATAACCGTGATCGTGCATCCTTATTTATTCGATTTGGAAAGATAAGAGATAGGGTCCAAGAATTTTTGGGTTTAGTTCGAATTGTAAAGTGGTATCGACTTAAAGGTGAAACATTCGAGGAATATGTAGAAAGATCTCAAAATGAATGGCGAAGATGGAAAAGAATTAATTTCAAATATGAAGCTCATTTCTATGTTCTTAAGGAGTTCTTTTGTGTTCGTTACGGATATTAAGTACGTTGTATTATCAATATTTATATTGAGTGTTAGTATGTTTAAAATTTCTCTGTCTAGCTATATAATTCAGCTATATGTAGAATTTTATCAGGTTACCGAACTCAATGCTTCCAAAATAAGTGAGAAAGTAAGTGTAGTTCGGTTACTTACGAAATTGTACCAGGTAACTGAACCACTTTGAATGAAACTTAAAAATAGAGTTGGCCTACCTTTTCCTTTTCCTTTTTTCGGTTCTTGGACATTCTCTGAAGTGTGCGGATAAACGATTTTCCGTATGTCATCCCAAAAGATTTGCCTTTCGAGTTTGTTCATGTTCCGGTACATCTCGATAACGATTCTTCCCATTTCATTATCACCAAACTCTTCTCCGACATCACCCATTGGAGGAGGGACAAAACTTAATTGTTGCCAATGTGGATCTATATCGCTTAAAGGGATTATGCCATGTTCATTGTTAGCTATATATTATACGACAACAAGGGAGTCCCGTAGACTTCATCATGTTGCAAACACACACCTCGTCCGTCTTGGTTCCCATATGTCAATCAAATTCACCTCTACCATTATCCTCTTAATGCACGCATGTGAAACATTATAATGGAGTCCCTTGAACACAGGTCCTCCAATTTATTGATGCTACCATCTTTTTGTACAATCTTTTTGCAAGCATGTGAAACATTATAACGCAGCTAAGGGTGATGCAAAGGCTTATAGAAAATAAAGGTGAATCCAGGGACCTGGTTCTCCTTTAGTTCCGAAGCTTAAAAGAATCTAGATGGATGTGGACATGAGCTGAATCTTTGGAAGTGCGGATAGGCCTATGAAAACGTTGTTGCTTGACATCGCGTCAATATGGTATTTTGTCCATTGTTATGCGTATTTTTGCTTTTTGAAATATACTCAAGTGACTGAAATAACATTATCAGTTTTTTTTAACCCCTAGTTTTATCTCTACAAAGTTCATCTTTTCTTTGGCCTATCAACACACTATAATTGCATCTTCTCTATGGCTTTCAGTAATAGATTATTTTATTTTATGTTTAAGGTGATGAAAGTAAATTACTGGTTCATTTGGCACATTTCTTGTTGAGGATGTTCAATTATGGTTTTCTAAAATTTGCAAATGTAGTTTCTTTTTGCGGTTTCTTCTTGTTCTGTTGCATACTTGCATCTAACCGAGACAATGCTCACGTTGAGTTGATTCCTACAAGTCCCAAAATTTGCAAAGGAAATCTTATCCAGATAAAAGCATGGTGACAGTAAATGACTTCATGGCCCAGTGGGTAAGGTGCTGGTCTACGGATTGAAAAATTGAAAAGATATTGCTTATATGCACCTAACAGCGATTCCTTATTTTCCTAACCGCGGATTTATAATTCAAAATAGGGGAGTAGTTTTTTTATTTTAATTTGTTTGTTTGATTGTCAAGTAACCTTTTCATTGATGGTAATTCGAGGTTGCAATGAGTTTAAGATCGAAAATAAGAAATACAAAGAAACAAGTTCATATAGTAAAAGTACAATACCGTCCGAGAAGTTCGACAGGAGAAAGAGAAGGATTACTGGAGTAAGACAAATACAAGTATAAATAAGATTTGATCAAATCAGCGAAAAAAATGATTTTTCTCTAAAATATATTACAACCATTTTGTTTTTTTTTCTTCTTTAGAATATTTGTTCCCAAAATAAGAGTGATTTGCTCAAGTCTCTTGTGACTAGCTAGGGATGCAAATTTCATCGTCAAAAAAGCCGCCGATGAAGATGTTGTCGCCAAATAAATTAATGATGAAGATTCTGATGAAGATTTTGTCGCTGGAGACAACAAAGATGAAAGTTTCGTCGTTGGAGAGCATCCTTCTTGATCTTAAAACACCAGACTAATAACTATGAACCGACATTAAAGTGTAAATAAACCTCCAAAGGGATATAAAACCACGATAAGGGTGTAGATAAGTAGAAAACATGATAATAACTAAAGTAAAGTAACTAACTAAACTGGAAAGTAAGAAAAGGTGAAAAAATCAGCTCAGATCTGTCCCAAAATACACTAGATCTGAGCAAATAAATAGTTATCGCTGGTGTTTTTGTTGGTAAATAAGGGATAAATAGGAGAAAGAGAAGAGCATGGTAGTAGTTGTCCCAAAATAGACTAGATCAGAGCAAATGAATAGTTACCGCTGGTGTTTTTGTTGGTAAATAAGGGATAAATATGAGAGAGAGAAGAGCGCGGTAGTAGTTGTCCCTTATCCCTTGTTGGTAAATAAGGGATAAAGAGGAGAGAGAGAGAAGATCGTGGTAAATATGTAACTAACTAAACTAGAAAGTAAGAAAAGGTGAAAAAACCTGCTCAGATCTTCCCCAAAATAGACTAGATCTGAGGAAATGAATAGTTACTGCTGGTGTTTTTGTTGGTAAATAAGGGATAAAGAGGAGAGAGAGAGAGAGAAGAGCGTGGTAGTATTTGTCTATCTTGCTTGGAGGGTTTCCTTGCATCTAGAACCCTGCGGGTATATGGATACGGGATGAACAAAATGACTCTTTTTTCCCTTGTCAGGGATGGTACATGTATTGCTGCTAAACTATGTTGTGTGGGGCCCAAAAGGAGCAGGGCCGTCGCTAGCTATAGGCCAGCTAGGAAATGGCCTAGGGCCTAAATCATATGCTTATTGGTACATAGTGTATGTTTTACGTCTTCGAAAATTATTGGTTTCCATCGCAATTTTTAATTGATTTCCTGTTTTATTTGTAGGTGGTGATTAGAGGATCACAGAATATTCCTTTTGATAAAAGAAACCTAAGCTTTGGATGCATCAGTTTTCTGTACAAGTCTACAACAACTTGTTTTCTCCTTTTCTAATATCTCTCTTTACGGAAGTTCTAAGGTTTCCTACAAGCAATCTCTAAGATATGGTGCTAGCTATCCCTTCCATATCCCTCAAATGTAGGGAAGGGATGGCACATGGAAGGCAAGATTGTTATGGTTCCCTCTCATCCCTTCTCTACACGAAACGGATCCTCAGTACGTGTATGAATAGTACAAACGAGTACTGAGTAGCCGTATTTTTTTTTCTTTTTTTTCAATGGAAAAATATTTACCTAGGTAAAGAAGATTTTTTAGAGCAAAAAAAAGATATCAAATATGTAAAAAAAAAAAGTATTTTAGTAAAAAATGGGAGTGAAAAAGGAAAGTTTTAAGGTAAAACTTTAAAAACCAGAAAAAATATGGGCTACTCAGTACGCGTAAAGTGAAAAAGTATACGGGTACTCAGTATCCGTGTGATTTCCCTTCCCTACACGAGTGATCAGATATGTTCAGCCATGTAGGGATTGAGGTGCATATCCCTACTCGTGTAGGGATATGGGAGACCATAGTACTTGATTTTTTTTGGTTTTTGAGGGATATTGAGGGATATGGAAGGGATGGCCCCTCCCATAGTGCTAGCTCTAATCAAAAAAAGAAAAAGATAACTACTAAAATCAAGTAAGTTCCGTCAATTGAAGGTATTATTTTTTCTTTTGTTTCTACTTCTTATTTAAGAATTCATTAGCTATTATATAAAGAGTGCTCATTATATTGAAATTTAGAGCCTTATGGGAAATATTGATTTTATGTATTGCCAAATTCTGATTCAATTTCAATTGTTTTTTTTTTCTGGATTTTTTTTTGATTCAATTAGCATTATCCTTTAAGGTTCTCTCAGTGGTTCGGATTTCATAAGTTCTTACTCTTTTATATTAGATTTTTTTGAACTATTATTGTTGTCAAATGGCCATTACAATTGCTAGTTAACTGACATGTACATATAAAATTGGCATAATTGTGAACATGTTTCGTATATTTTGATTCTTGAACTTGAAGTGATCAAACATTAATTGATTCCAATCATGGGTCCATTTAGGAGAAAAAATGCAAGAGTGGTGCTTCTAAAAAAAAGGCAAATGCAAGAGCCGAAAAACATATGAATTCTCTACGATGAGCAATGAATAAATATTTGGTTTCAAATAATAACATCCATTAAGAAACAATGAATGACAGTGATGAATAATGGGAAAATTTGGTTAATGAGATGGAAATAAATGGTGATTTGTTGGAGACTGATGAGAATGCACATAGGCAAAATAAGGAACCAATGGGGCAAGAATTGTCACCACCAAATACAAATGATATTGAGCAAGATGAAGAGCCAAGTGGGGAAGAATTATCATCATCTGATACAAATGAGATTGTGCAAGATGAAGTTGAACATGAAGAATATGGACCAGTGAATATTTATGATCTGGGAAATTGGGGTAACAATATTAACCAAAGTTTGAGAGATATTTTGGTAAAGAAGGGTCCAATAAGAGAAATAGATAAGAATTTTCGGCTTTTGATTTCAGTTAGATACAAAGGGTTCTAAGGATTTGAAGAATATTAGTGCTAAACTTAGCAGTCATAAAACTTCTTCAAGACATATTATAAATGTTCTTGATTTTTCTTTTTTATCAGATTATGATTCAAAACTTTGACAACTGAAGGTATAAATCAAATTTTATAACAGTGAAAATCCAATTAAATTACAAAATTTAGTTACGGGTTTAAGTGAAACTCAAATTTCATTACAGATATGGACATGCAGCAAGAAATTCTGGTTGAACCACTTGAGGGAGTGGAAGCTCCTCCTCACCTCCCACCCCTAGATCCAGAGATCCTTCTTCCTCCTGCCACTTTTAACATTGTATTAATCCATCCTTGCTACTATCGACTTACATTATTTCAATATTATACTTGAAATAATATTATACTATCCACTTTTAATATTGTACTTATTTCAATCTAGCCTAGTTTACAGATGATTTTACATTCCCTATTCCTCCTAGAACCACATGAGAACAGAGGAGCAACCACATGATATCCGGGTCTAATGATATTCTTCATTAGTCTAATGATATACTAAACCTTATATTTTAATATTGTACTTATTTCCTTATTAACTTTGTTTAATAATGAACTCCAAGTTGTTGGGAGGTAATGTTGACAAATATTTCTTTTTTTAGTCTTAAGAAGGAAGTAAAGAAAAGTGATGTAGGTATTGGAGCTTCCAACGATGCACAATTGATTAAACTTGTAACTTATCTCAGAAACCATGGTAAGGGTGGACATTCTAGGCGATAAATTTGAACATTTGAAAATAAGCTCATGGAGCATGTAAGTTTTCTTTTAATTGATTGATGTTTATAATTATTGTAGTTATATAAATCATTATAATTTACTTTAAAACACATGTTAATTAATCTTTTAAACATTGTCAGTTAATCATATTTAATCCATGTTTGTCAGGATAAGAAACAATTTATTACTGAAAAGGTTATACGTAACAAGTGCAAGAGTGTAACAATTGTTAAAGTACTAGACCTCATTGGTAAGATTCCAATATTCACCTTTCTTATATTTCATAAATAGTTTCAATGTAGATTCAAGCATGAGCTTGTTAATAATCCAAAAAAAAAAATATTCACTAGATCATGTATAAATTGGGTGTGGGGAAAATAGAATGAGGTAATTGATTAAACCTATTTGGTAATCGTATCTTTATTTATATGGTTTGATTCTTTAATATGAATCTGTCTTATGTGGTATTTTTTAACGGATTTCAGTATGCGTTTGTAAAATACTTATTCCTCCAAAAGGAACATATTATCTGGAGATGATGTTGAAAATGTGGTGCTAAGAGAAGGTCTCTTATTTATATAGACTCTATAATAACTTTTCTTCTTTCTTTTTTTTCTTTGGATTTTGATTTTATGTTTTTGATTTTAGGGATATTTTTTGGTGCAAAATGCTATTTTGATCCATCATTATGTGGATGGTTTAAGATTAATGTTGATGGATGTTTTTTAAGAAACTCGGGGCTAGTTGGCTAGGGGATGGTATTTGTATATGGAAATAGCTTGGTTATTTATTTTTTGGCGTAAATCATTGTGTATAGACAATTGAGACACTATTGAGTTTTTGAGGATTCGCTTTTAGGATTGCTCGCACGAAGGTAATAATTGTCATATGGTGCGAGACTTCGAGTGTTATAACAAAAAAAAAATCCTAAGTGAGTAAAAGGCGGTTATTTAATTGAAATTTGTGGAGATATTGAAAGAATTTTAGATACTTTTGGAGTCTCTTGTTAGTCAATAGAGAGTTTTTTAAATCTCGAGCAATCTTTGTTGCTGGATCGTGACTTTATAAAAGTCTTTAGAATTCTCTATTGTTGGTTTGGAATCTGAAATCAATGACATATGGTTTTGAGAGACTTGTAGAGGCTTTTTCTTACAAAACATACCATAAATTGCTAAAAAAAAAAGTCTCTCCTAAGTAGGTGATATTTTGAGGGACTTTGTCTCTCGTGTGTAAGGTGAAATTCATATACGTTTTATGTCTCTATGAATCACCATAATTCCTTGAAAATCATGCAGAGATTCTCACAGAATCTTTAAACTCATAGAGAGTCACCCAAAATATCTTGCATAAAAAGTCTCTTGATATCTCTATTAATCCTAGTTGACTGACCCCTGTAAGTTAATTCTCAATATAATAAAAGCTAATAAATTTCAGAAATACCATTATTTGTTATAATGACTTGGTTGTCATTCTTACGGCTTCTATCAAAGGAAATAACTTTATCTTAGAATGTCCATCCTATAAATAGAGAAATTACATGGGATCGAACAATTCGTACACATGGAAACTAGTTCACGAGCTTTCTTTGAATGTAAGTAACATTTGCTTGAACTTTAAGCAACATAGCCTCATTTATCTCAAATAGAGGATATTCTGCAACTAATTTTTTTTATCTCTGCACGATGTGCATCTTCTTCTGCAATAGTCTTCCTCCACGAACCTATGTTTCCTCGAGAAACATAATTAAGTTATGACTTTGAAGACTTCACTTTGGATTTGCTAAGCCCGAATAGACTATTGATGGATTTTTTTTGTACGGAATTTTATAATGTTGGCCATTTTAGTTCTTGACTATTACAAAGTTTTGCCTTTTTTGTTATACAACATGCATTCAGTAACTATCGATCGAGGAATAAGATTGATAGAAACTACAAGGAGTTCTTCGTTTATGCCCTTGTAGTTCCAAAAGATTAAGATCTAAACTTGATTTAAATAGATCTTGTGAAGTAAAATCAATTAGGCCTCTTTATTATTTTTTCCCCACTACCTTAAATAAAATTTCTTAATGCATTTAGTATTGTTAGAGCATTGCTCGGTCGAACTCGCATGCGTTGCTATCTCAAGCATGTTTGTCAATATTAGTGATCAAAACTATACGTATTGATTTCTAGTTTACTTATGACTAAGTCTCGGTCTAGGATAGTTGAGCTCCAGACTCCATGGCGATTATCTTACGAAGACGAAGAACTACTCAAGGATCCAGTGGAACTTCATCTTACCAAAAAGGTATGTGGATACTTGAACGTATCTAGCACTCAAAAGTCTATTTATCTCCTACTCTTGAGACAACAGTCGTATAAGTATGATAGTTTTCATATATACATATTTGATATTTCAAGTCGAGTTTACTCGCCTATCGTTTTCTCAAAATATGTGTTGGTAAGCTTTCGCTTTAACCACTTTTCATCTTTACCCGTGACGAAAGTCATGATGACGTTTCAATCTTTAAAATAGCTTTGATGACGATAGTCGATTCTTTATGTCTAATGACTATTATAACATTATAGAAGAATGTTTCAATGATTGAAATGTAGAATTGAGATTACGTAAGCACCTATGGATATAAGCATATATAGTGTGTTCGCACATTAGTGTAAAAGTCCATGTACCGGAAACCAAGTGCGTGCATATGTGTGCATGCGGTATTGGTGAAGGATACAGGTTGGGTACGCGTACTGGCGGAAGTTCACGTCCGTGAATTTCTGCTGAGTTTGGAGTTTACAAACTTACAAACCAGTCACCTAAGGTACACGTACCCATACGCGTACCCACGGAAATTTTCAACCGAAAATATCTGCTGGGTTTTCAAACCCAATTCTGGTAAAGCTAAGGCATACATACTCATACGCGTACCCAAGCTGGTTATATTTCTCAAATCGGTTGTTCATGAACTTAAACAATAAATCAATAAGGAATGCAATCTTTTCAAACCGTGGATATATTATTCATGAATTGATTCAATTGAATCAAACCAATTTTGTTTCAATTGTGTCTTTGTATAAAGATCTAAGAAATTGAACAACTCTTGAACTAGTTCTTATGAGTCATTTGAACTAGTTATGAAGAAGATGAATATGGTTGATATGGAAGTGCTCATATAGCTAACCCTTGGTTAACTATTCGTGAACCAACCAAATGTACATGTTTAGGTACGGTTACTCAAACCTAAATGAAATACATTTCATTTGTGTGTGTGACAATCTAAGTTTTGATATTAACTTGGATAAATCAGTATTTTCATCCAACGGTGAATATTGAATGCTTTATTACCAAGGTAACTTAGATTGAAAACCCTGATTTGAAAACTATATAAAAGAGACGTATAGCAACTGGAAAAACTAATCCCCACACCTCCGGTGTGATACTAGTTGGTTTGCTAGAGTCGGTTCTCCTTTAACCGTAGGTTTCTTCCTGAGACCTTGTAGGTTAACGACTGAAAGACTTCATTGGGATTGTGAAGCCAGACGAAACTACTTTCCCTTATAGTTGAGCGATCTGATCTTGCCATTTTCTATCGTACGAGTTCAATTAAATAATTGGCTTGAGATTATATCTCCGATAGGGCAAGATAAAAAGAAATCACAAACATCTTCATCTCATCATTTGTGATTCCGCAATATCTAGTTTCGCTACCATATGATTTAAATTATTATGAGGTGATCAATAATTCTAGGTTGTTCTTCGGGAATATAAGTCCGAGTTATTGATTGGTTCCTATTCACCTTGATTTTATCAAAAGACGAAACAAAACTCGTAGGTTTATCTGTGGGAGACAGATTTATCTATTATCGTATACTTTTTTGTATGATACATATTTGTTTATTAATGTTTTTTAACTTTGGGTCGTAGCAACTATTGGTTGTGGGCGAGATCAACTAAGGGAATCAAGTACGTAGTATCCTTCTGGGATTAGAGACGTAAGGAGCGCAACTATACCTTGAATCATTGTGATATTGATTTGGGTTCAACTTCAGTCCTGACCAAAGTTAGTTTGTAGTAGGCTAGTATCTGTATCGGCTTAATACAGTGGGGTGTTCAATATGGACTAGGTCCCGGGGTTTTTATGCATTTGTGTTTTCCTTGTTAACAAATTTTCTGGTGTATGTGTTATTTCTATTCCACACCATATTTGTTATATAATTGAAATATCACAGGTTGTGCCACTAGTGGAAAATGGGGTTTTTTTCACCCACGGCCACGACCCTCATACACGGTCAATTTACCTTTGACCGGTCAAGACCATCTGGGATATAAAAAAAAACACGGAGAATAGATAAAGCAGCTAGAACGGGTCGTATAATATTTATTATTTTATTCCTTATTCTCAACCTATGCTATGACTGATGAACTTAGTTTTTTCAGTGGGATCCACTTTCTGTGAGGTGTTTCCCTATCCTTATCATCGATCTAACCTAACTCTTCGTCCTCACTATTTCTCTTCATGCGCCTCATCTTATCAATCTTCTTCTCTCCACCGCACCCCAAAACTGAAACTCAAAACTAAAAAAAAAAAAAAAACAGAAGAAATCACTTAAACCATTGCTCTTAGTCACAACCCATTTCTCCATCGTTTTCGTCTCTCCACAAAATCACCAAGTTCTCCAATAAACCCTATTCTAAATCTGTAACCACAAACTTGAGCAAAGAGGAAGAAATCTATTCTTCTTGAACCATTTTCTTCTTTTCATCTTTGCGGTTAAGGTTATTCCTAACTGATCTTCTTCTATTTTGTTGAGAGGGTTTCTTTTTATACAACCTATGTTCATATATGAAATACAATTAGGGTTTTGATTTGGGGGTTTTAATTTGTTAGGGTTTCTGTAATTTGTGTTTGTAGGGATTTTGATTTGGTAGGGTTTTTTTTTTTTGATTGATTTTAGGGATTTTGATTTCAGGGTTTGTTGTTGAGGTTTTTCTCCTTTTATGCAGCAAACAGGTAAAATTCTTTCACCCAATTTCTTCTTGATTTTTCTTTTCATCACTGCTTGTTTATGGTTTTTTTATTTTAGGGCTTTTTGATTACAGGGTTCACTGTTATAGTATTTCTTTGTCTCTACAGCAAAAAGGTTAATTCTCTTTTACTCAATCCATTTTCCTTCCATCAATTTTTTGGTTCAACTGGGTGTTTACTGGCTTTTAATTTTGAGGTTTTTTGATTTCAGGGCAGCTGTGAAGGTCTTTCTCCATCCCTACTACAAAAAGGGTACAACCAATCCAAAATTTTCTTTTATCATGACTATATGTAATTTGATAAAAAGTCAGTTGAAAAAACAGTTGGTCCTACAAATATAAGGTGCAAATTTGATTCTCACAAAATGCTTATCTTGGTAACTGACTTCTGTAGGCAACAAGATGATAAACTGGATGAGTTAAGTAAAAATGTACAAAGAACTTGAGGTTTGGGGCTCCTTTTACACAAGGAAATTACTTAACAGGTAGCATTTCTGATTGGAATTCTTTAATTATATTTGAAATCCTTTCTTGGTTATAATTTCATTTGTTTGTTAATTATATCAGTCTCTTACATGGAATTATTGAAAATTTATGGTGTTGTATGTGTTGATGCAGGATTAAGACATGTACAAGCATGTGAATGGTTCTTGACTGAAGGCTTCCCTTGGTCATTTTTCACTTCAAACCAAATTTAAGCAGAAACTAACCCTTTTCCCATTTGTCTCCAACATTCATTTGTTTTCTTCATAACTTTTTTACTGATTTTCAAGACCATCTTTGGCAAGATGAAAACACTAATTGGTTTCCGAGCAAACTCATTCTCTAGTTTTGGCTAAGAAGTTGGATTACGTTAAGGTAGGGTTTTCTTCCATTTTGTTTGCCTTATTTATCAATTTTAATCTTAACTGATTCTGGGTTTGATTTAAATTTTCATAAAAATCCTCACATGTTCTTACAAAAGTTGTTGCTTTGATTCTCAATGGATTGTGTTACTTTTTGTTTAAAGGTAGGGGGTTTTTCTTTCCTTGAACGTTTCGTTTTATTTGTGCTATTTGGACCATATTTCTTTCTGGTTTCTTTGATTTGTGAATTTCTTAGATGGGTATTTTATATGCTAGCAAATTCTAAAGTTAACCCAATCTTTGCAACTTTGTTATATATATAAAATACCATATATAACCGGTATTTTATATGCTAGCAACTTTGTTCATGAATTTTCATTCAATTTGTGCATGCATTTTACTGAATTTGCACAACAGAAAACGTTAGTTAAAACGCTATATTTGGTCTTCATCGAATCTTTGCAAAATGGATTTTGTATAATCTTTGAATGTTTAGGAATGATTGATGAGTATTATGAATGGTTATTTAAGTTCTGATTCTCTCAAAAATTAAAGTCCCCTTTTGAGTTTCAAAGATAGCCATCACATGTTTGTGAAAATAACCTGAAATTTCTGAAAAATGTAATTTATGTCCTGTTTGCTATTGACTTTTCGACATAGCTATCAAACTCATTATTATTGCTTATTATTTTTATGTTAAGGAGGGATTACCCATATTTGTAAAGAGACCAAATTTTCTGAATTACATCTCCTAATGAATTTTCTATGAATTTTCTAATAGAGACTTTCGAAACAGAAACATTTATGAACATGTGTTGCTGTCCTGTTTTGAAGAACTCTTTGACACAGATATGAACCCTTATACTTTCTACTATCTACTATCATTTTTGTGTTAAAGTGGGTTTTCTTATCTTTCCAACAAAATCAAATTTGTCGAATTCCATCGCCTAATGATTTTTGTATGAATTTTTAATCGGAGATTGTCAAAACTGCAATTTTTCTGAGAACATGGTTCTGCCCAGTTTTATTGAGACTTTTAAAAACAGATATACAACTAGTTGATCTTGTTTATCATTTTTATGTTAAAGATCGATCTCTCAACTTTTCAATGAGACCAAACTTGCCCTTTTCTGTTGCCTAATGAATTTTGGATGATTTTTCTATTGCACATTGCCAAAAACGACAATTTCTGAAAATAAAATCACTGTTCTTTTTTGTTGAAATATTTTGACACAACAATAAACCTAATAACTCTTTCATGTCATTTTAACGTTAAATAGGGGCTCCTTGGCTTTTCAACAAGACTAAATTTTCTGAATTCCGTTGCCTAATGAATTTGTGCGAATTTTCTATTTTAGACCATCGAAACTGGAAATTTTATGCCTTAGACATCGTTTTTCCATGACATGTTTTGCTTCCTGGCTTGACTTTATGCACCTCACCTTTGTATTTTGATAGCAATATGTTGTATCCATCTTGTGTGAATTTAGCACTTCTTGTCATTTAGTCCTGAGTTTAAAATCTCATTTATATTCACATACAATTTAAAGGAAACTTGAATACAAACCTTATTTGTGAATTTGTATATTCCTGGTGACCTCATATGCTTGGAATGCTTGGTAGTTCTTATGCCATAGTTGGCTATTTTGATTTGAGTTTACTAAAGAGAGGTTTATTAGTGATGCGTTTGTTACTAAATTTGAGCCTTTACTCTGATTATTTGGTACTTATCTCCGGGTTCATAGATCTAGCCTTCCTCGCCTACATTTCTTGTTAGGTACCCTTGACCATCTCATTCTTTCATATGCAGTGCAATTAGATATTGGATACTGATTTCTAAGCATTAAGTTTTATAGTTCATTAAATTTCTTGTTTGATAATTCAGGGAGAAGTTTGGCCCTATGATTCTGCAGGGAACCAGTTGCTGAGGTTCTAAAATGGTGAGTTTGAAGTCTCCATCCAATGACTTGTGTTTTTTTTTTCTCCTCTTTTGTGGTCTTGTTTACTATTGATCTTGCATATTCTTAAACTTTTTGTTTATTTCTTGACTTCCTTGAGTAATGGGAGGTTCCCTCTGCTTTAAAATCTATAGTGGATGATGGATTGTTACAGGTTGGCAGGCATATACAACTAATTCACCGGAAATATGTAACTAAAAAAACTTGCTGAGCTTGAACTTATCTTAACAGACTCTTTACTAGGATTAATTATGGATACCATCGGAATTGAAATCGTCAAATTGTTTCGATGCACAGGTGGGTTTTGAGAAATTTCAATAATCTAATTGTTCTTTGATGGAGTTATAAGAATTTGTCATCTTGTCCTTGTTTGTTAGTTTTATTGATTTTGAAAAATTAGTTTTGTTGCAGGTACTCGATTGTTAAGTGTGGGTTCAGTTCATCATTTGAGAGGAAAGGTTACTGGAACTGAAGGGGTATGAGTAACTATCCCATGAGATCTTGTGATCTTCGGTCAGTTCTAAGAAAAACTGCAGGGTAATTTCAATTATTCTCTATTTTTGGTTATTACATAGTTTTGTTTCTGAATGAAACTTGCATTTATTTGGTATGTCATTGATAAGAGGTGGGGATTGAGCTGAAAATGAGACTTTATTGTTGTTTGTTGTTTTACTTGTGTAGAGTATAATTTGATTGCCTAAGTTTGTGTAATGTGCAGGAAAGCAAGATTGTGTGTAATGTTGAGAAAGCTTTGGAACTCATTTGTTAATTGGCTGGAGGAGGCAGGAGATGTTGCTGACCATGGAGGTTATTATTGAATCCCATAATCCATCTCTCATCAAATGTATTATCCATATGATTGCGGAGATACTCAAATACAGGTTGCAAACAAGGTACTGAGTAATGTCTATCTTGATTGATTAGTTTCATAATAGCTATATTCAACCTTGAAGTTTTTATTGTTTTCCTAAGTTGTAGGATTACTACATTGAAGTATCATTTTATGAATGTCTGAAATCAAGGATTTTGTATATACTTCCAGAGATATTTTAGTTCATGAGTTCTTTTGGTTATTAATCTTGGGGCCTCTCTGCAATCTTAACTGCAATACATGTTACCGTTCTTACATTAGGATTCCATGTATAACCCATTTTGTATATATCTTGTGCTTGAGATATGTCATGGTCATGAATTAATGAACTAGGTACATTTGTGCCGTTGTGTCGATATTGGACATAGGTAGGTAAATATATTGACATCATATTGGTTAGGATACACACCTTTATAGATCATTTTCCTCTCATGTGCATGGCAATGGTTATTGTTTTTATAAGCATTTTCTTGAGTATTGTGACCTCCCCACATTAATCTGACCTCCCCGTATTAATCAGCTGATGGATTTTTCTGTGCAGGTACACCATACACCATTATGAAGTAGGAATAAGTTCTTCATCATCATCGGAGTTTATAATTTTGCTGTTTAATCAATAGTTTTTTAGTTCATCGTTTTGTAATCGAATCCTAGAACTATAGATTACACTGGTCAGAACTACACATTTTAATTCTTTGTGTAATTTGAAACCAATGAACCAATGAATGTTAAATTGAATGATTATTTGTGTGCAAGTTTAATTTTATTCTCATTTTTATTTGATTTGAATTTGGTTTTTATTTGATTCTCATTTGAATTCTAATTTGAGTTTCATTTGAATTTGGTTTTCATTTGATTCTCATTTGAGTTTCATTTATGTTTGATTTCAGATTTAGTCAGATTCAGTCAGGCCAGACAGCCATCTGAATCTATTTTTTTTTATATTCAGATTTATATCTATGACTGATTGAAGACAGTCATAAAGTTTTGACCGTTAAAATCGGTCGTGATATAAAATTTTCAACGACCCCCAGAGACATGTCATAGTTGAGAAAGACGCTCAAACAGCGACCCTTTCTTCGACCGACAAAGCAAGTCATAGATACGAGTTAAATGACTTGCTTTGTCGGTCGCGAAACTGCTGATTTCCACTAGTGTGCGTTATATCGATCAATTGTGAAATCCAATCTTTGGTTGTTGATTGGAAATTGATTGATCCTTGGATATTGGTCTTTGGTACCATCCAAGTTTATATCTCTTGTATTTGATAAAGACTTGCAGATTTCTATTTGCTTGAGTATAGATCAAATCGAGTGATAGAGATATTAACTCCTTGTTATACTTTTTATTAAGATTGAGTATGATTGTCTAGTTGATTCTCTTAAAAGTATATTAGAGTTAGTCCATAAAGATTGTTAATCGAAATATTAGGTGAGGTTGTTAGACCCCCGCCTTTTTAATTGGTATCAGAGCAGGCAAACACGTTTAAGACCTCAAAAGTTTGTGTTTGTAGCGATCTGACTCTATGGAGTATGGATAGAGGTGTTATCTCTATTAACGTACCACCAGTCTTCGATGTCTCTAATTACTTATGGTGGAAAATTGTTATGCGAGCTTTTCTTCAAGCGCGTGATTTTCAATCATGGGTATATGTTGTTAATGGATATGATGCTCCCGTTGTTGCAGTAGGTAACGTTAATGTTCCAAAACATATTGGCGAATACGATGTTGCTAAGATACTTGCTGCAAAGAAAAAATCCAACAGTTTGAATGCCATCATACATGCCATTACCCCAAATCTTCAGCACCATGTGTCAAATTACACTAGGTCTAAAGATGCGTGGGATATCTTAGAAATCGTATTCGAATGTAATACCAGTGAAAAGGAAGCCAGGCTTCAAAACATAAATTCCGATTGGGAAAACCTTCGTATGGAAGATGAAGATTCATTTGATGAGTTTAATCACAAAGTGTCTGAAATTGATAATGCATCTTTTGCATTGGGTAAGACTATTCCTGAAAAGGACATTATGATGAAAATTCTCAGATCACTTCCATCTAGATACGATTCTAAGAAGCATGCCATCGTTGAGAGAAATAACCTTGATAATATCTCCAGAAACACGCTGGTTGGGAAGTTTAAGATCTTTGATCATGAACATTCATCCAAATCTAAGGATGTTGCGTTCAAAGCACTGAAACACACAAAATTACTTGATAAAAGTATAAATGTGTACATCTCTGAAGACGATCACTCTGAGACCGATTCATCAGATGAATATCTTGACAAATCGGTCTCGATGATCACAAGACAGTATAGGGACCTTCTATTTAAGAGAAGTAAATGGTTCACCAGAGATAAGCCAAAAGCATCAGTAAAATCTCATAATCGTATTCCTCCTAAAAACAGGGACACATATGAAACTGATGACGAGGATATGCCTCAGTGATTTAAGTGTAAAGGGGTTTGGTCATTTTGCAAACGAGTTCCCGAATCGTAGAAAATACACTGGGAACAAAGGTCTTGTTGCGACACTTGATGAAATGTCTGACGATTATAATTCTGATGAAGACAAATAATCAAGTGTTGCTCTTCTATGTAAAATTATTAATTTTGATAATTGTAGCAATACATATATCAATCTTGATAATCTTTTAGAAGAGAGCCTAATCAAGATGGAAGAATCAATTGACCATTCTTTTGGAAACTATATGATAAATATTTCAGGATCTACACTGTTCCTAACAGCTTGCATCTCACAGACGCCTGAATCATCTTATGCGTTGACATGCCCATATTGTTATCTCAAGGGTCATGAACTTTCAAAGTGTTTTAAGTACAAACACAATATGAGATATGTCAACAAGCTTCAACGGAGAGCAGATCGTCTAGCTACCAAGCTCAAACTAATAGAGAAAACATCCGAGGTATGTAAGTTCTTATCATCCTTAAATAGAGTGGTTTCCAAAGATAGATTTAGACAATTAGAGAGGAAAGCATGGTCTAAACATAAGGAAAGGCAAGGTTCCATGAATTCCAACCAAAATGATCATGGTGGACAGATTATTGTTCACCACAACACAACCTGATTGTGTTGTCCTTGTGCATCTTGTCTCATGTGCATGTTTAAAAGAGACAAGATCTTGCACACCTCAGGCTTTAAAATATTTTTTATTTTTTATTTTTTTATCTTTGTGTAGTTTGGTTTTTGGAATTCTTTCATATCACTGTTGATATTGGAAAGGACCTGTTTTCCAAAAGAAGAGGGTTATTTATGACAATTCCACTCTTTATAGGGTTGTGAGATGTGCGTACACAAACCTTTTATAGGTGTAGAAACCATATATTCCCTTTTCCTTCTCTGATATTCTTTATATCCTTAGACTGCTTGTTGAAGTTTATTTGTGAACTCCTCTCACAAAACTGTATCACATGGAAACTCCAAGCACCATGTCTTCTGATGGAAAAGATATAAATATGATTGTTAAGCCATCAATCACTAAGTAAAAAGAGAAATCTCAATTGCCTCCAACTTTGAAAAGAAAAAGAAGGAATGTGAGGAAGCTAAGAGATGTTCCTTCAAACTCTCAGAAATTTTCTGATGTTCTTGAAGAGTTGAAGCTGGCAAGAAAAGAGATTCACCAAATAAAGGCTTGTGTTATAAGATCATTAGAAATTCAGAAGGCCCTGGTTCGACATCATCAACCAAGAAGGTTTATCGATATTGACTCCTTCCTCCATGAACCATATGTTTCAATGGCTGTTGACGACAAGGAGTTCGGGGACGACAAGGAATTTTTCAAAGATCTTAAATCTCATTAAATTATGAACTCAGAGATCCTTCCAAATATTTATATTTTTTTCATCGGCTATATTCCAACAATAATGGTTAGCTAGAAGAATATCTTTACCCACCATCATATTATTCCAAGTCAAAAGTCACAATCGCAGAATGAGATATTCTTGCAAGACAAGTGAGATATTCTTGCAAGACAAGTGAGATATATTTTGACAAGTGAGACAAGTCAAAAGTCACAATCGCAGAATGTGATATTCTTTGATAACAGTTCTATCAAGGAATATTTTATGTTTCATTCTTATCTTCTCTATGGGTTCCAAAAGGTGTTCCGATCAAATTTTATAGATTCAAAGAATATCTCATTCTGCGATTGAAGATTGTAGTACTTTTGTCTCGGATCTCATAAATGAATCTGACAAGTCTTGGAATATGAAGATTGTAGTACATAATTTTCCTCATGAAAAGGTCAAGGACATTTATATTCCTTAGGATAAAATCTAGTTGATAAATTGGTACGTATGAATACAACCGTCATCTTTTCAACTAAATCTTGTTATAAATATCTCGTAGATTCTATCCCAACATGTTCTTTAATCTCTTAATTTTCTTGAAAGTTGGTTTTAGAAGAAAATGTTTGTACTACCTTGATGTGTCAATTCAGATGCGCATCACTATGCGATCTCTACTGATATAAACACACAATGAGTTAATTTTGAACTTAAATATGTAGCAGATAAATTTTTAACCACTTGCTTGTATAACATATCACCCCCATCGATTTGAATGGAGAGTAACTAAATACTGATCATCCTTATTGTTTTAGTTTTTAAAGTATTATTTTTGATTATTCGTGACCAAAAACAATAATAGGTCATCTACAAATATTGAAAGGGAGATTATGGGAGAATGCCTTCATCTGGAAAAAAAAATAGGGGGATTTTGCGTTTCCCCCTCATTAGAGATATGTAATTTGCATTACCCCCATAGAGATTTATAATAGGTAAAACCCCCTTTAACTTGGATGTGCCGTAACTAGGCTGTTAAGTACAGCACGTGCAGTTCACATGCGTGTCAGAAAAAATATCTTAAAATGTCAAAAGACATACTTACCCCTGGACACGTGGTGCATTCTTAGCCCCATTTTTCAGGTAAGCATTGAAGATGACGCTCACCATGAAATCACCTATCAAATATGTTTTCAATCAACACATTCAGCAATAGATTGCCCATTTATATACTCAAACATGTAGAAAATGTGATGGGATTAGAAGAGTTTGGGAAGGAAATACTCAAGCTAATCCACAAAAAAGATTTTTGAGGTGTCAAAACTTCATCTGTGGTGAATTTCTATGTAACAAGTAAAACTGAAATGTAATAAATAGATTAACATCATGTCCAAACAAGAAATTCTTGATCATTTCTGGAGTAACATATCTGTACAAAAAATGGCAACTTCCCTGCACAATGCTAAGCTAGATCAGAGTTATAATCTCTGTACAAAATATTTCCTGCATGCACATCAAAAAAAACACACACACACACAAACATGTATATGCACTTAACGCCTCCAAGCTGGTTTGAAGGTCTGGGATGGGGGTCTAAAAGCTTCCCTCATTCCATCTGCTCTGAATCCATTCTGGCTGTGGAAATTTGTTGTTGTTGCTGCTCTTCCAGCTCCACCAATACCTGTATAAGGAGGTGGGACAGGTCTTGTTGCAGCTGCACCTCTTCCTCTAGATGCACCTCTTCCATTTTGTTGAGCAGGTGGCGTGCCTCTTCCCATTCCTTGTGAAGATCCTGCTCCACTGCCCCTAAAGATGTAACAACAACATCAATAATCTAACAATAAGTGTTTAAGAATGCAAGTATAAATAGAGAAGCAAAATATACCTGCCAGCAGGTTCAGTAACGCCTCTTCCTCTTCCTTGGCCCCTACCTCTGCCCCTTCCCCTTCCAGTAGCACTTGTAGATGGTACATTCTTTGTAGGGCATCTTCTGACATTATGGGCACTTGAACCACAACCGCTACAACTTCTCTTGCCTTTTTCAGGGTTTGGTCTTCCTTCAACATCAGACCTGATCCTATTCAGTTGCGGTCGACCAACCTTTCTCTTGTATTTAGGTTTGTTGGGCCTCATTTAATGCTGCGTAGAAAGTTACGCTTAGAACACAAGCATTTGCTACATACTAAAAATAGTAAATAAATGGTAGATTATTATCTCAACCCAATTCTCTTCACTTGCACATGCCTTGACCTTACTAGCATAAGCTTTTTTATAACTGGAAACCTTGTGCAAGTCATCAACCATGCTGCAAAAATGAAATGCATGCAAGTCATCAACCTTTTGACAAATTAAACAAATAAAAAGGACAAAAGGAAATCAAAATGGTAGAATATTGGTATATTACCTGTTCAGATCAACCCTCAAATGTATTCCTACTGCAACTGCATGAACACATGGAATGCCAGTGATGTCCCAAACACAACAAATGCATGATTTTTCAGTTAAGCTAACATCCCACCTACTTCCACGCATTCGGCTTTGGACACACCATTCAAACTCACTCTGTCCAAACAATTTGTATCTATTCTTCTTGGAAATTCTATTGTTCATAATTCTCTCTTCCCTTGGCACCAATATCTTGCCCTCTTTCTCACACTGCAAACATTTCATCTTCCTCTCAAACATCAATCCCATGACCTTTAAATTGAATCCTTCCAACAATCTATGCAAAGGCTGACACCTAACATCTAGCATCCAACTGTTAAATGCTTCAGTGAAGTTGTTTGTTACATGTTCACATTTGGAAGTCGAATCAAATGTTGACCTAGCCCAAGTATGTGTCGGCACATCGTTAAACCATTCATGTGACCTCTTGTTATCCTTTTCCATTTGATCCATTGCTTTCTTGTGGTCAACAGCTCTATAAGATTTTGATGCTCCCCAAGCTAGTCTTTTCATGTGTTTGCCTTTGTGTATCATCTTAAAGTTATCAAAGATATGTCTAAAGCAAAACCTATGTCTAAGGTTGGGAAAAACTTGTTGTATTTCTGGTATAAGACCCTTTTGTCTGTCTGAAATAAAAGTCAATTGCATAGGATGTGCAAGCAATCTTGCTGCAATGATTTCCAGAAATGCAATCCAGTTGGCATTATTCTCTACATCACAAATGTAAATATCTAAGGGGTACATACCATTATTACCATCAAGTGAAACTGCTGAGAGCATGACACCACCACACTTTCCTCTAAGATGGCACCCATCAAAACCAACAAAAGGTCTGCATCCATCTTTGAAGCCTGTCAGGTATGCATCAAATGCAAGGAAACATGATTTAAAGTCATTATCATCATCAACGGTAACCTCTCCAATGCTGTTTGGATTCTTGGCCACAATCTGCCTGCACACTTCAGGTGAGAGCTTATAACCATCTTCATATGAACCATACACATTGCTTAGGGCCTTGCCAAGAGCCTTCCAACATACCCAATACTTCACAGGCACTCCATGCAACTCCATAATCTGTTCTTTTATTTTCCTTGGCTTCAAAGTATAACCATCAGTTCTTACATCATGTTCTATTACTGAAGCAATCCAAGTTGAATTGGCCAATTTGTTCTTCTTATACATATACCTGTTTACACAAGTGTGTGTATGCACATACTTAGTGACCTTGATTGTGCTTCCATATTTTTGGCTGCACACATTAAAAACATATATTAGAAACATAATACTATGTATGCATGAAATAAGACAAAACACAACATAGAAGTTCACTTACATATTCCCATTAAATCTGAATGAACATTTGGGGTCTTTTCACCTGCACCTTAATCTGTCCTTGTCATCCTTTGTCTTTGTAATCTCCATGGTATTGGCTATACAAAACCTTGTCACAAATGCCTTGTACTCTTTCATAGTTGGCCAAGTCATACCAATTGCAAGTTCATCTGTCTCACATGTCCATGCCATATGGTCTTCACTTTCTTTATCTGCATACATATCATCATACTTGTCTGCAACCTTCCTATATTCTCCATATCTATATGGCTCAGCTGTCTCTTCTTCTTCATCCAAGTCAGTTTCACAGTCAGATTCTTCATCTGGTTCACTGTCTGAACTAAGGGACTGGCTACTGTGGTAGTCATCTTCAACTGGTAAATCATGAATGTCATGATAATCCAGATTACTGCACTCAGGAATTACATCCAACTCTTCTTCATCAAACCCTTCATCATTTAATTCATCCAACTCATCACTATTTGGTGTCTTCTTCTTACTTGCAGGTTCATCTGTACTGTTATCATCCGCAGTTGCTCTTTTCTGTGCTGTAAGGTTCTTAGAAACCACTTTCTTTGAACCAAACAAGTTCCTTCTAGGTGTATCTGGTGGATGCTGACTCATATGCTCATGTGGCTGCTGACTTGGCTCTTGACTTGTCTGCTCAGGGACTACCACATCATCATAGTCATCAATATCAACAATTACTGGTCCTTCCCTCTGAGGTTGCGTTGAGGTACCAGCAACATCAACTTCAGACACCACTGGTGGAACATATGGCTCAACACCTACCCCAACATCTTGACTAATAGGATCAGCATGAATCATAAACAAATGTACTTCAAGAATGCCTTCTTCTTGATCTGAATCAGTCCAAAACCTCAGCAAGTCTGGTTCATCATCTATGTCCAATAAAAAACCACCATCCAAATATTGAAAAGTAATCACCCCTCCAAGACCATTCAACATGTCTCCCATACCAGCAATAAGATCTATCATACTCAAACAGTCACCATCAAAATTATTATAACGAAATTCACGGCCATTCATATAGTCGAAGAAGTGCAAACCCCCAGTTGGTTGGTCAGGTGGCCAACGTCCACCATAATGAATCACCAGATCTTTCAAACCATAATCCTTACTAGCACTACAAACATACACAAACACAAAATAAATAAAAAATCAGTTTCATTATCAGAACAATAACATCAAAAAGATAAGAATAATACCTAACTAAACATCAATCGAAAGTAAACTAATCATAATAGAGCACAAAATCACCAGAGTAAAATAATAATTTTGAAACCCTAATTTTTCAGAAAACTGAGTAACAACAAAATTGAACATAACTTCGAATCTATCATATCATAACCATTATTAACTACCCAAGTAACAAAAAACCCAAAATCAAATGAACCCTAGCCTAAATCGATAAAACCCCAAAATATAATCGGAAGGAAAAAATTACATTTTTTTTAAAATCAAATTGAGATATATCACAATCATAACAATTATTAACAACCCAAAGAACAAAAACCTAAAATCAAACAAACCCTAACAGCGAATCGACTAAACCCTAACACGGAATCAAAAAAATCAGAAAAACTTACAACTTTTTAGGGAACTGCATGTCCAAATCGTTCTTCAAAACCCACTGTTCTTTCCTTGATCTACTTCTCGATGACTTTCTCTGACTAAGATTTGCAGAAAGAATTGTGGAACGGAAGAGATTAGGGTCTCTCTGCTCTCGAACCGTCTGTGAAAATGGAAGAGAATGGTTTCTCTCCCGACTTTGATGTAATCAGTTGGGTGAGATTAGGGTACGTGTAACAAATCTAAGCCCAAATCTAATATAAACCGTCGATTTTTTAAAGGGTAATTTTGGGTTTTAATTTTAAGATATTTTTTCTGACACGCATGTGAACTGCACGTGTTCTACTTAACAGCCCAGTTACGGCACATCCAAGTTAAAGGGGGTTTTACCTATTATAAATCTCTAGGGGGGGTAATGCAAATTACATATCTCTAATGAGGGGGAAACGCAAAATCCCCCAAAAAATTAAAAAAAAAATTGAAGAACTTATCCCTGGTTAAATTTGAGGAGAGTTTTATCTAATAAATACACTTTGTGAAGGTCTTGAATTACATTGCAAGGCAAGTTTTGCGGGAGAGCAGAAATTATCTTTTCGACGACCGGGCCGGCCATCTATCAATCTGTGAAGTGCTTATGATATACAAAAGGGCCCTGTGGCCGGCCATCTCCCTTTTGTCCCTTTTGGCCGGCCAAGTGCTTCTGTCCAATGTGAGGTGCTCTGGTTGGAAATGAAAGTGCCTTTAGAAATTTGCAGAGCGTACTTTAGTAATTTTATGATATTACGAGGGCAATGTTGGTAAGTTCATTCTCTGATAAACACCTAAACATTTCTACTCCTAAAATCTGAAATCCAGCCTCAGAGGAGAGGAGAGGAGAGGAGAGGCGAAACATTTCCGATGAGTCCAGTAGTCAAGTCCGTCTTCAGGTGAAAGTATCCAGATCTCTCGTTACTATATCATAGGGGTGGGACTTGGGTTGGTTGGGCGGGTTAGAAGGCTTGGACGAGGCAGACCCGAGCTAGGAATTCTTTGCCCAGATTGCCCATCAAACCCGTGGAACCCATTGAGGTGTTGCCCAAGTCCGCCCAAGTTATGTTCCTCGGGTTCCCCGGGTTCTTCGGGTTGGCCCAAGCTACACTAGACATACAAGTTTGTTAATGTGATAATAATAAATTTAGTAATAATAAGATTTAATTGCTCCATTTATTTTAAATTTCCAAATAACTAAAGATTATTTACAATAATATAAACTATTTTCATATCAAATGATTAATGAGATATATATAATTTATATTTTCATTAATAGATTTTAAGAGAATATCTAAAATTTCTCTAAATAGATGATATACTAATTATAAAAAATATCTTATATATAGTTCTTCGGGTTGGGCGGGTTGTTTGGGTTAGAAATATTTGTGCCCATGCTTGCCCAAATTTAACTCGGGTTCATAAAATTTATGCCCAAGCTTACCCAAAGTTTTGAAATACGTTGCACATATCCGCCCAACGTTCGGGTTGGGCATGGGTTGGGTGGGTTGACCCAACCCAAGTCCCACCCCTACTATATCATCTTATTTTGCAGCAGCTCGATCCATCTTCTGTTTTGTTTGCCATAAGTTTCAATTCCTAAATTCTCATTTTCATTTTTCTTCCCCCAATTGATTCAAAACCCCAATTCATCTCATTTTGTAATTTTCTCTCTTGAATCAAAACCCTAAGTAATCAGTAAGAACTAAAGAAAACAGAAATGGGTTCTTCAAGATGGAGTATTGGTTGTGTTGTATGGGATATTTGCTCGAATTGGGAAGTTAGGGTTTCAGCCATCAAATCGTGATCCTCACGGAGCTCCATTCAAGGGGGGGTGAACTCAAGGATGGAGCGTATGATGCTGAGGACATTATGAAAAATGTAAGTAATGGTCTGGCCGTGTTTGGATTTGATTATAAGATATAGCTCATAAGATTAAAGATGTGAACAAAAAGTTACTAGATCGCATCACCAAAGATACGAAGAAATTCAATTTTAATGGTAATGAAAGAAGTGGCAGTGGATGATAATACATAATGATGATGATTGTGAAGAAGCTTCTCAGAATAATTGAGATACAGTGGGGGTTAGAAGGACTTGAGAGGAGGCTAGTGCTTTCGAAAAACAAATGAGAGGAAAGAGTAACCACTGGAAACTTTGAAGGAAGCTAGCCAAACAGATTCATAAGCCTAGTTGACGAGGCAAGCTCATGCTAGAAGAGGAAAATGGATGTTGACTGGGATAGCTGATTATAAAGAAACTAGTAGTGCTGCAGATTTGGCTAAGGAAGTGGCTGGGGAAAAGAAAGGGAACAAGAAAAGTTCATTGAAAAACTTTTGAAAAATGGCATCACATCAGTATCGAAGCTGGCATGGCTGTTGCAAGACTATGGTGATTTTCAACTGGGAAATGTCCAGGAAGTGCACTAGTGGAGGGAAGATAGACGAGAATGATAAAGAGTCTGTTAATCCAGTTCATGCTATTTTGGCTGAATCTGTGCTTATTGAAGAGAACCATGTTTCTGATGGACTGGAAATATTTCCTTTGTAAGAAAAGGGAACTAATTCTGGGAGCTCTAATCAGGTAATCTTTGATATAAAACTCTGCTTAAATAGTTGATATTGATATTTGCTGTTTAATAATATTAATTTCTAATCTAGTCTGCTTTCTAGTCCAACTATTTTGTTCTTACAATCTCAAGCTTGTTAGTTTCTGCTTTAGGATTGTTTTATTTGTCATTGTTTCCAAATGCTATATCAGTTTCCGAGACAAATGTAGGCTTACAAAAAACAGAACTTAATAACTTATACTCAAAAAAGTTATTTCAAAGATTGCATTTGATTCCAATGTATTGGAAGGTCTAAGGGCATGTTTGTTGCTTGGTTTGATTTGATACAAGTAGAACTCATACATTATGCATTAAACATTATACATATCAAAGTTGACATGGAGGAATGGTTATGCCATGCATCTATGGTGCCCTGGATGCACCTGGAAAATATGCTCAGTGGGGATTTATTAGTAGTCTGAATTAATCATTTCAAAAACCTTAGGTGCCTTTAGGTGGTATGAATTTCATTATGAATTCTACAGACAGAGAAGATGACACTATGTGCAGTGCTTCAAGTTTCATAAAATCTACTATCCAGCAGTTGTCTTATAGATTTGAACTTCATAGAATCATAGGGATACCATACACTTGGACAAATAATAGAAAACCAGGCCATCTAGTTTCTGAAAAAAATCCTGGGAGACCTTGAAAATGAACTCGAAACTTGGAATAAATTTGAACACATATATTTGCACGAAAACAACAGGAATAATTTCTTCAAGAACACATTAGGAACGCTAGATACGTTCACATAAAAGATTCCCAGAGAAGAAGGCACAATCACATACATAAGCTAAGAGATCCTACTGGGTGGTGGCTGGAAGATAGAGAACAAATGCATCATTTGCTTTAAAATCATTTTTCTAGTTGTTCTTCTGATGTTGCAATTCATGATATTTTTGATGATATGTTTGCACATGTTATTTCTGATGCTGAAAATTATGAATTAACTTGGATTTTCCTCTTGAAATCTAAGAACTCCCCGGTTTCTTTCAGAAACATTGGAATATAATGGTGACAGTATCACTGATTTTGTTACTGTTGGACCTTTTACATACATGTAAACACTCGATAGTACTTCAGAAATATACGATCATAGAATCACATTAGCGTTGCTCGTATGGAGCTTCTAGGAAACTAGCGTAGTTGAAGCAAGGCTTGTTTTTGTAAACTCACCCTTTCTTATTTGTTATTCTTGGTTGAGTTACAACAGATGCATTCATTGCCTATTTATAGGCTTTACAGGGCCGACATCTATTTCTCTCTAATTCTCTAGAGTTTTCTTCTCTTTACCTCTAAGTAGTACAAGAATGACCGACCTTCTAGCTAATTCTTTTACATCTTTCTCAAGCTAAGTTATTAAGCTTTCACACTTCGTGAACTGACTGACACTAGTTATAGCTCACATTACAGGACTAGACATTCATTTCTTGTCTTTCTAAACTACTAGCAATTTGTAATTGTCTAGAATTCTCTAAACAAGTTCAAAGAATAAGCTAGTTGTCTAGAAAATACTAGAAGTGTCCAGGTTAGTTTATTAAAGTCTTGTAATGTAAACTAGCTAGTATAACTGTATAAGTCAAGTCCGTTAATTGTTAAGTGTAAAAAGATAAACCAGCTAGTCAGAGATAGGGAAAAGAAATCTCTAGAGAGTACAGGAGTTCCTAAAGTCAGTCAAAAAGATAAGTTAATTTGAATTCTCTAGAAAGAAGAGTCGGTTATGTACTGCCTATAAATAGGAAGTTGTGCTCTCATTTGTACTCAAGGAAGAAACATTGATAAGAATTGAGAGAGATTAAAGTCTTGCTTCAGTACTATCTATTATAGAATTCTAGGAGCTCTATACGAGCAATGCTAAGGCAACACTCGTATATCTCCGTTGTACTATCACATTTTTAAGTTTCTATAAATTCTAAGACTTACTAATTTTCTGCAAACTGTAAATTACCTGATAATAAACTTTCATTTCCTTGATACCTAAAGTGATTAACCCTGTTTGCCCATCTGAATAACCCATTAGTTTAAGTAATACCTTTATAAGATAATTTCTAAAATACTTGCTAATAGATTGTAAACTGTTAGATAAGTGCATTTCTCCTCAGCAATCTGCCTTCATTCATGACAAATAGTAGATAATACTGTTAATGAAGTCCTTCGTAGCATGGAAATAGATAGAAAGGAAACAGGACACTTAGCCTCAAACTTGACCTTTCTAAAGCTTTTGATAGATTTGAATGGGAATTTACAACTTTTATTTTCAAGATGTTAGGCTTTAATAATAGACGGTGTAGTTTGATTTTTGACTGCTTTAATGGGAAAGGACCATGATTTCAGTTGTTTTATTTCCCATTGATCGAGTCAAAATTACACTTATTGTGAGTAGGCAGCCTTTTCAAAAGACTCTTCCATGTCATCAGCGTGAAGGATATAATTATTGTGTAGAATGAATAGAATGAAGGGTCTAGCTATTACGGAGATATCCATATTGGAATTCTAGACAAATAATGGTTATACTATTTGAAGAAAAAGCTGAAAACAACGTATAATTATTGTACGCCTAGAATTCAATTCACTAATTGATTCTCTACAATATGTATAGAATCAAGTTTGGAAATGGTTGTTGTAAAGAGGTTGAGTGTAGGAAATTTTGTTGGATTAATATTACATTTTTTGGGTTTATTGAGCGTGAAGGCTGTTTATAATCCTTCGCACTGGCATATACCAATGATGCAGAAATTGAAACCAGTAGGTTAGTTTCAATTGGTAGTGGTCAGACAACCGTAGGGATGTGGTGTCCACAGATAACGGGTTTAATTCAGTCCCGATTTGTCTGCTAACTCCATCTCACATCATCAGTCTTTTTGTATGTGTTGTTTTAGTTTTACCATTACAAAATGCAAGTTTTACTTTGGGCTGTGTTTCGTGTGACTCTGGGACCCATCTAACCTGAAAACCCGACCCTGTTAATCTATGATTGGGGGTCTTAGGAGATGTGTCATGCAGGACAAACTGTGGGACACAGCCCACAGTAAGGCTGCCAGCACTGCTTTCATTAATATGGTGTTTTGAAGGATGTGAGAGTTTTGGTTAAAAAATGCTAATTTTTGGATCTTGGGGTGAGTGACCATTCCCTTGGTTCATGCGGGATAATCTGCGAGTCTCGACCCATGCGGGGCCTAGAATGCTAGTATGGATTATTAGTTTCGTCAATCTAGCAACCGTGGGTTGGTTGCTACGATGTTCCGTGTGAGACTTGTGGCACCCACGGTCCATAAACCCAGCCCCTTGCTACATGTATGTTAACTTATTTTATAATTGAAGCACAATTCCATCTGTTAAATCTATAAAGCAAAGGTACCAATTTTGTGTCGGAAGGTTGAATGGATTTTGCTTTTCCAACCTTTTTAGCTCATGATGCCTTGATTTTCATGTTTGTAAGCTCGGCTAGCCACATTTTCCTAATGACTGAATACCATTTTTGATATCTTTTTCATCTACTGCAACTGTTTGTGCACTGCAGTGATACATTGTTTGTAGCTGTTAGTATTGTCACTCCCTAAGTATGCAAGTCTAGTTCTTAGACTTCCAATGTTGTAACATTTTGATCTTATCCCCTGTCATATCTATAAAGCAAATAGGACTTTGTGTCGGAAAATGACTAAATTCGAATGCTTTGCCAAGTGTTATTGAATAATCATCATTCATGTTGCGGTCTTGGTGTAGCTCAAACTTTGTTTGTCATGTGCACCCTATATCCCTTAGATTGGGTGCCTTTGTTTTTAGTAATTGGGCTAGCATTGATTATTATTTCTGTGTTCGTATACTATGTGTGCTTATGGTGTTTTGCTGTCGGAATTTTCTGGGGAATGGAAAATTGATTGATAATAAGCTGTTCATGGAACTGAGTGATTCTGGACAGACCCGTGGTTTTGGACTACTCCAAAACTGCCCACTCATATGGAGTGGGACTTGCTCCGGAAAACTAGCAGGGGTTGGGTCCCACCTCATATGAGAGGCGGTTTTGGCGTAGTCCAAAACCACGGTTCATGGAGAATTTTTGCTAGGATCCCTAGTTTATACATGAAGGTTCTATCTTGGAATGCTCAGGGTTGTGCTAGTACAAGGTTTTTGTTTCTGAGACAAACGTAGGCTTCCAAAAAATGGATTTATACTCAAGAAAAGTAATTTTAACGATTGGATTCTAATTCCATCTGTTAGAAGGTCTAAGGGCATGTTTGTTGCTTGGTCTGATTCAAAACAAGTAGAACTCATACATTATTCATATCAAAGTTGACAGGAAGGAGGAATCATGGGTTATGTCTTGCATCTATGGTGCCCTGCATGCGCAGTAGGAATTTATTAGTAATTTCAATTAATCATTTCAAAAACCTTGGGTGCGCCTGTATATGATATGAGTTTCATTATGATTTCAGAAAGAACAAGGTGGAAGTGATACAATATCCAACAGTTAGGTCTTATAGATTTGAACTTCATGAGGACACAGGACACTGAAATGCTGCACCTGACTAGAGTAGGATCTGATCAGGCACCTATATTCCCTGGATAGAAAGACCGTATAAGTTCTTTAGAGGTTGGTTAGAACACGACGAATTTAATACTTTCATTCATAATGCTTGGAATGTGCTGCACATTAGAATTAATAATAATTTTCTAAAATGTATACTGGCAAGAAAACAGCAGATATAAATTCTTGAAAGAACATGATAGGAACACCAGATAATTTCACATAAAAGCTTCGAAGTAGAACATGATAGAGAACAAATGCATTATTTGCTTAAAAATCATTTTTCTCATATTAGTTGTTCTTCTGATGTTGCAATTCATGATTCTTGATAAAGATTTATGGTGTCTTGAAATCTATGCTCCAGACCTGATGGATACCCCACCCCAAGGTTTCTTTCAGAAACTCTGGAATATAATGGGTGATAGTATCACTGATTTTGTTAGTAATTTCTTTCAAACTGGTAAATTACCTGATAATATTAATAACATTTCCTTGATACCTACAGTGATTAACCTTTTGCCATCTGAATTCAGACCCATCAGTTTAAGGAATACCCTTTAGAAGATAATTTCTAAACTTGCAAAATAGATTGAAAACTGTTTTAGATAAATGGATTTCTTCTCAAAGATGGTGTAGTTTGATTTCCGAATGCATATCCATTGGGTGCATATCTTAGGCCTACCCCTGTTGGGGTCTGTAATTTCTGGAGTGTGCTGCAACATCTGATATATGTTAATGCTATTGGTGTTAGAGATGATGTGGACAATGTAGCGGTGGATGACTTGGTGAGGCTGGGTTTGGGGCCTAATCCTGGTACGGACGCAGCTCAAAAAGAGGAAGAGGCTTCTAAAAGAGAATAGCCAATCCATGGACCTGGTGCTCCTTCAGCTCCCAAGCAGAAAAGAATAACGTTGAATGTTGACATGAACTGAATCATTGCAAGTGCCAATAGCCGCATATGAAAGTTTTGCTGTTTGACATCGTGTCCATATGGTATTTTGTCTAATAGTTTAGCGTCTATCAGCAGGCTGTAAATGCATCTTCTCCATGGCTTTCAGTAGTAGTTTCAACTTTCATTTTTTTGTTGAGGTGATGAAAGTAGCAACTTTGGACCTGGTGTTTACATTTTGAAGTGAATTGTTGTTGAATTCAAGTTCTAAATTTTGCAAATGTTGTTGCAGTTTCTTCTTCTGTTGAATCTCTGTGAGTACTGTATCCTTCAAATGTGTTTTCTATTTCTCCCTCTCCATGGATATTCTTGGGCCCCCAATTGGATTTCCCCCCTGAGCAGGTCCAGACTCCAGCCCATAAATCCCAGTTTGTCCGTTCTTTTTGTTGCTTGTGCTGCATATTGTAATGGGGAGTATAAACCACGTTTAATCAATTCATTTAATTTAGGCAATTTTCACTTTGTATGATCACAATCATCCATGTGTTCAATAGTTGATTGTGATATGTTCAATAATTGGTTGCGATGTCGTTGGATTAAAAAGTGCATGAATTGCAGGTGAGCAAATATTCTTCCAAACCTGTCCCCTGGAATGAATTCAACAACCCTTATAGTTTGTTTCGGAAATGAAAACTAGTTTCCAAAATATAATCAAAACCGAACTCTTTTGCATGATTTGCATCGCGCGTACAAATAGTAGGAGACCACGAAATTTCCAGGTGCAATTTTGTGTTCTTCCTAGCAATTCCAGAAATTCTTGCTCTACAATCATCAATTTACTAAGTTTCTTCATCAAATTCTTCATCAATTTGTGCCGCTACTTTACAATTCTCAGTACCAAGGATATTCATCGAAGAAAGAGCATTAACAGTAGCACTCAAAGTAACAAAAAAAGTTTCAGACGTAATAACACCATGTCTACCTTTCTTGCAAACTAAAAAATCAAGACCTAATTCCAACATTATCATCAGCAACCTCAGCTTACAAACATTATTGAGTTCATCAAACAAAGACCATCCACCACCTATTTCACAAATACTACTAGCACCACCAGCTATCAACAACAAGAAACTAAAAAATCTTCACAAAAAGCCGGTCGAAAAGAGAAAACATATAAGATCAACTTTACCATCACCCACAACAAGATTAAGAAAACTAGGAGCAAGTATCGAGAAAGCGCGCCATTTTGGGAAAAACTTGTTAATCATATTCAAACTTTTCTCAAAGTCTGAAAATTTGGCTGCTTTCGATACCCAAAAAGGGACTTCTAAAAGTCATCTTCATCGTAGCTCCAATTCTCCTCTTCCTCGTATTGCGTACTATAATCACTGCCCGATGATGCAGGAGACACCTCACTATCACCTGATGATGTACTCTCATCGCTATCTTCATCTTCACTATCACTTGCATCATCTAACAGTTCATCATCATCATCATCATTGGATTCCCTTCATGCATGGTCATGGAAAAGATCTCTGGATTGAATCTCTCATCCTAAAAACACCTAGAACGCTTCCTCTCGTGATACCTTTTCATCATCTCTTTCTCTTCAGCAGTATCAGAATCCTCTTCACTGGTATCAACCTCTCAAACCCATCGTCAGAACCCTCAACATCAGAATCACTCTAAGTTGCACTCCCATACCCCATACACTTCTTTTCTTTCTGAGACCTCTCCTCCTCTTTTATGTCTACCCTCTCAAAGTGCTTTATCTTCCATACAGCATACAAAGCATTAACCTCTTCTTTTTCTCTCCTCTTCCTTTCCTCTTCTTCTCTTCGATAAAGGGATAATTCTTCAACATGCATGTTTATCTGCTCTTGTATCTCATCCCTTAACCTCTCTAATTCAATACCTCTCAGCGAGAATGAAATACTTTTTGCTTGATTTTACTTTTTTGAAAGGGTAGAACCAACCGGAACATTGTCGCCAGAGTTTGCCATTTTTCTCTCTTTTATATCTAATCTTTTCCTTTTCTAGTAAAAATGACAATGGATGTGTTAATATCTTGGCTAAACCCCCATTTAAAGACCACATTGTGCCCATTAATTGCCATTTATGGTATTTGGTGAAGAGTCATGTCGCTTGGTTATTCACGTCTCTTCAAAGCCATGCGCGCTATTATTTTCATTTTCAAGACCATCATTTCCCTATAGAACCCTATTTTCAAAGCCTAAACACTTCATTAGCCATTACTCCATTTGGAACCATCATTAAGAGGTGTATTGGTAGGTTATCTAATTTTTAAAAGTTATTATGGGTTTTAATTAAAATATTCGATTTTATGCAGATTCAGAGTAAGCAGCACATGTCGAAAGGCACAATTGGCACTTGGGGTACGCCAGCCAGATGGGTTATCTCAATAGCCAACTTAGCTATTGTGCCTAACCACTTTGCTAAAAATCACACCATCCTTCAAATCCCTAAACCGCAAAGTACCACCACCCATTACTCTACCCTTTTCTTCCACCAACACCCTCTTTCTCATACCAATGCTTTAATAATCCTTGGTCGTTTATGTCACCATTCTCGTATCTACCAAAGAAAAGCCAAACCCATTTATGGCTTACCAACTTTGTATCTCATCATGCTTAAACACCAAATATACATATCTAGCAAAATATTATCTTGGATTATTGGACAAGTTGTTGCTTTGGACTATTGTCTCCAATCCCACGTGCAGTTGAAGCTTCAATCTCTTTCATCAAACCAAAAAAAATGTGGTGGAAGGGGACACTTCGAATGATAGATACCCTCAACTCAAAAACAAGAGCGGAATAACAACAAAAACTTTACACCATTCCTCACCTGAATGCTTTTCAAACCTTATTCAATATTCTCACACTTCCCATTTTAAGGTTCAAAGTCTACTACAAGATAATACTTGCTCTCATATCCACATCCTGATAGTTTGTCAGTATCATCAGAGAAGTACCAAAGAAAGATTCATTTCTATCCACCTACAAATTATATTTTATACTCTTGCTTCTCATCTTCATAGATATCTCCTCATTCTCATCAAGTTTATAAATTATATGGAGTCCACTAATTTATCTGACAACACTCATGCATTCTTCAAATTTGGATATCCAAAACCTCACTGCTCAAATGGCTGAAAAAATAACTCTACCCTCATCCCTCTCTGAACCAATGTTTATTGATAAAATAGTTATTATAGCTGAATCTAATAATAACTGGAAGTTGTGTATGGTTGGCTATCTATGCTGTGAAAATCTTATTCATACTTCTTATATTCGCTATTATATTTGTAATCAATGGCCTCTTGCTCAAACTCCCACAGTCACAACTTTCAGTGAAATAAGAAATAAAGTTTTCATTAGGTTCTTAGCAGAAGATGACTTCAATAGAGTTAACTCACAATGACCTTGGTTTGTATGTGGATATTTAATGGTTCTCAGAGTTGTTCCTCCAACTGGTTGGCCAGCAAACTATCAAGTTTCTTTTACTGAAGAACTTATGTGGTTTATTTTATGTAATATTTCAAAAGAATGTACTGAGTTTTAAGATCTCCAGAAACTCACTTTCAAGATGGGAGGATTGATTGAAGCTCAAAATCCTTATGTAAACCATCCTCTAAAGAAGAATGTTAAAGTCCGTGTTATAGTTTCAGTTCAAAAGGATCTTCCTTCTGGCATTCCATATTCACTAGTGAAAGAACTTAACCTTTCCTCATTTAATGAAGATATGTTAAGGTTCCATGTTACTTCTGTACTTCATGTCGTGTTTTAGATCACAAAGATGTCAATTGTCCTACCTGGAAATTGAAGGAGAAAGCTATTAAGGAAGTTTCCTCTTCTAGTACTAATTACTATCTTCCAGCTGTCTCTGAACTTACGATGCCACCAAAGACAGTAAACCAGCTACCTTCTTCTACTTCTACTATTATGGCAAATGATACTATCATGTATCATAGTGAGATAGTGTTGGATTCTCAAGATGATTCCTTAACTGCTCCTCTATATGATAAAGGGAAAGCTGTGGAGAACATTCAGGATTCGAAGAAAACTGTTCATAAGGGTTTGACAAGTATTCTACACATGGGTCCTTTTGTAATTAATAAATCTACTAATCTAAAAATCTTCGATGTTGGTTCGATTCAACAAAACTCGACTCAGCTGAACGGTTACCAGTTATCTTCAAACAAGTTAAAACTCTAATGTTACTGTTGAGGCTTTTATCCCTATTCTTGAGTCTGCAAATCGTGGTCTGATCCGAATATTGAACTCTTCAAGAAGATTTAAAATAGCTGTTGTTCCGACTCAGACTCCTGTTATCACTAGAGGAGAAGTCACTTCTTCAGCTGCTGAACATGATGCCCTATCAAATCTCAAGCGTAAAATTAATCCTAGAGATGATATGAGGAAGCGCATAAGAGATAATTCTTCTACTTTAGCTAGCATAGTGGTAATTCCTTAAAAACATGATACTTCTGAACCCGATTATGCTCAACTTTGTCCTCCTATCACTAAATTAAGAGATTTACCTACGATCAACCTATCAAATTATACCCTCAATACCCATTCCATGGTTGATCCTTATGGAAATAATTCTCTTCACAATGCTGCTACTCTGAGTCTCAATTCTACCCAAGATGCTTCTCAAATTGTTGGTTTTAGTGATTCTCATCTTGGTGATGGTTCTGCTCCTACCACTCATGTAAATTCAAATCCTTCCCCTCCTTTAATTGACCATATTAATGCTACTATTCCTTCCAATCATTTTTCTGTTAATAATGTCAATATGCTTTGCTGGAATGTTAGAGGATTGGGTAAAAAAACTGCTAATAAGGAACTCAGCTTGTTATGTAGAAATATTAATCCTGATATCATATTCATGTAGGAAACTAAAATGAACAAAGATTTGGCTGCTAGAAGACTAAAAAATATGGGTTTTTCGTATAAGCTTGTCATCATTACCCTATGCATATAAGCTTCAACTTTGAGAATATTTGTATATATGCCTAGACCTTTTCATTTTATGGCTATGTGGATTGACGATCCTACTTGTAGAGATATTATAGCTAACTCTTGGTATGTTAATATTGTGGGTTCCCCTGCTTATAAACTAAAAACTAAACTTCTAAGCACAAAGAAAGGAATTCGTGATTGGAATAAATCTTCCTTTGGAAATATTCAAACCAACTGACTCTAACTCCATTGCTAGACTTAGATCCAGACAATAATACCTTTACAATCTAGAGGAACTATATTGGAAAGACAAATCTAGAGAGGTCTGGCTTATGGAAGGTGATAAAAATTCACCATATTTTCATAGAGTATCTCTGCTTAGAAGAAAAATAAATGCCATTATAGTTGGATTAAGGATTCCTAAGATACTATTCTAACTGATAGAAATAGTATTGGAACCTCCTTTATAAATTATTTCAAAAATCTTTACTACTCCCATCCACAACAATTCCATGATGAAATCCTTCAAAACCTCCCTGTTAAATTTACAACTATTGATAATTCTCTTCTGAATTCTCCCCACACTCCAGAGGAGATCAAGAAAGTTGTATTTCAAATGGGTGGGTTGGGGGGGGGGGGGGGGTAAAAGGCTCTTGGACCTGATGGTTTCACTGGTCTGTTTTATCAGAAACATTGGGACATTGTTGAAGAAGTTGTTATTGATATGACCCAGACTTGTTTAATTAAGAACTGGACACATAGCTAAAGTTTTGAACCATACTAATATTGTTATCACCCCTAAGGTTCCTCTTGCTGAGGGCTCTATAATTTTATCTATTAAGTTCTTTCCAAAACTATAATTAATAGATTGAATCCTTTCATGAATAATATTTTTTCCCAAAATAAAAGTGCCTTTGTTCCTAAGAGGATTATTCTGATAATACTCATGAGTATTTCTAATAATAAGTAATATTATTGTTAAGGCACAATGGATAAATTGGATTGTAGCAATAAATAAGGCGATGGTCTATGGAATGCTTTAGAACCTCATGAGTATTTCTAACAATAAATAACTTCATGGCGCAATGGATAAGGCGATGGTCTACTGAACCAGATATTCTCTTGGTTCCATCCCCAGTGAAGTCATTATTTTTTTAACATTCTTACATTGTCTTTTTGTTGTGAACTTTTTTTGTTGAAGAAGAACTTTTTGAAGATGAAAAAGACATGGAAAAATGTAAGCTTAGATATGTGGTTGAGAAACCCAATTGAGGCTCTCGTAGTTTTTGATTGGTATAGACGTAAGTTTACATTGGGAGATGCTCGAGGACTAACTTTTTTTCATCAGGGCTTGATTCCACACATAATTTAGAGAGATATAAAAGTTAGCAACACTTTATTACATGAATATTTTGCACCAAAAATCTTGTAGATTTCTTCCTTTCAGGGGTAAGTTATAGGCCTGAAATTTCCAGTTTTAAAAAAGTGAATTAACATCGATGAAAAAAAATACAACAAACTAGAATGAAAAGAGGAGTAGTTTCTAATATCAATTGGTCTAGAAAATACACACCTACTGGAAAATAAAGACTTGAGATGCATGGATTAAGGATACTAACCACCTTGAGTCATTGCTTATGAAGACTAAAGACTTGTAAACTTTGTAGGTATCCCTCAAGTATAGTAAAACCATTGTTTACCAAATATGATTGGAGTAACCATAGTTGTAGAAAAAACTAAACCATTGTAGTATCCACCAAATATGATTGGAGTAACCATATTTATAGTTTTATGTATTATTGTTTCATGATAATCAACACAACCATCATTATTTTTTTATGATCATGAAGTAAGTTTTTGTACAACGTTGAATGATTAATTATGAGAGATTTTGTAAATTGTGGGTTTTACCCTAGATTAGGTCCAGACCACTATCCCAGAGCAAACCCACTCAGTTGTATTTTCCCGTTGAGTATAAGCCCAACCTTACTTACAGTGTATTTGTTTTTTTCTTACTCGACATCTGAATCTGACTCGGCCCCTGATTCGGCATGATTCATTTGTGAGACTATTTGTTTTGTAATTTGAGTCATATCTGGCTCGCGATATGTGTCAGGCCTAACTGCTGAATCTGGCCCTTTTGAATCGGGGAATAAAATTCCCATGACTCATGTGACCAAGCCACTGGCTCACATATTTTTGACTCATGTGATTTAGATCTGACTCGAAAAAAAACATATTATTTCAGATCCAGATGAGTTAGGTGATTTCAGCTAGATCCATACAAATCAGATAAGGAAAAAAAGAAAACAAACATGTTGTTAGCAAGGTTCCGGGTTATATAACAAAAGGGTTTGACCAAACCCTATGTCTTACACTATACGATGACAACAAATCGGTGGTCCATTTTTATAATGATGCAGCGATGTTTGTACTTTTTTATTTAATCGTCTTAGTTAGCCGAGCCAGAAAGATATTCTCAAAGGGACATTCAAGATTTACTATGTATTTCTTTACAAGAAAAAAAAAAGATATTCGTTACAGTTTTTACTTTTTCTTCCTTGTTTCATCGTCTTCTTCGCTTGCAACTTGCAAATCAAAATAAAACTATTATCAATTATCAAGTAGAAGACTTGTCAACATCCTATATGGTATGATTTATAAATTTGAACATTGACGACTTTCATGCTCGATATTAGTTTTAAAATATAAAAGAGTCGTCATTGTACAAATTTATAATGATGACAACTCAGTTTTTTATACCCATAATTTAAGTGGGTCGTCATGGTCGCGATGGACCAGCTATGATGACTGCAAAAAAAAAAGAAAAAAAAATTATCAATTTTTTTTTATAATTTATAAAAAATTAATTAGTTGAATAAATAAGATTTTTTTTTTTTTTTACAGTGAGTACATAAATAGGATGACATGTGTCACAATATATCCTAGTGGTTAGGTAATGTAGTCTTTTGGCTAGATATTTTCGCCCCTTATCTTCCTCCAATGAGTGGGATTCAGTCAACCCTAATTAAAACCAACATACCCAATTAAACGAGGAAACTAAATCCTTTCATGAGCCTCCTCGTCTCCAGGAACTCCATCTTCTTCATTACTGTTTTATACTGCATACACTTCCGAGTTTTTAGAATTATTAAGGAGATAGTCAACATTACCTACACTTGCGAGTTTAACATATGTAAGTTTTTGAATAATAATACTCTCTTTACTTCTCAATCTCATTTTTCATGCTTTCCACATGTTTGTAAAAATGTCTCACCGAATTATCAAATTTCTATTTTACTTTACAGGAAGCCAAGAAGATTAGGAGAGGTTTTAGACGCTTCTTGTATCTCGTCTGACATGATTAGATCACTAAGATTATTTATAACAAGCTACCGACTAGATTAGTTGCATATCTATCTTCTTTATGTTGGAAAATCCATGATAACCCATTTGTTGAAAGCCGTCTTGAAGTACGTAATCCAATGGACCTAGAACTAATATTCAATTTTCTTCCTATGAAATCTCTAATAAATTTTAAGTGTGTTTCCAAGTATTTGAATGCTCTTCCTCAAGATTCATCTTTCATTAAGGTATATCCATTAATAGCACAACTTCAGGTTACCATCATGACATATGAGAACGATTCCATCACATTGTATTCGATAGGTTTAAAGGAGGGAAAGCTATTCCTAAACTGAAGATTTCTTGGATTCAAGTTTTCATACTCCTAGTCCTACCAATTAATAGATTGTTATTTTTCTTTGATTTACTAAGTAAATCTTCATGTATGTTTAACATTGCAAACATAAAAAGTACTCCATGGTTTTCTACTTCGCAGCCATTACCATCACTAACAGGGGGTTTGGTTAATAAGGCTACAAACCTTGCATTTGGGTTTGATCCTTGGAATAACATATACAATTTTGTATGTATATATGGGAAATTTCTCGAGGCGAGTCTGGATATGGATTGGTTTTTGGTAAATCTGGGCACGTCATTCAAATGTTTACTATAATAAGGGATAAATGGAGGACAATCAACAAGTTACCACCGGTTAGGCCGTTCGGCGCTGCCGTCTACGCTAATGGATCAATCTACAGAAGAAACCTCAGTGATAACTTCTTCAAACTACCAAAGTTCGAAGTTATTTTGGATTTTGAATCGGAAGTGAGCAGTTTGGGGTAATTAGATATTTCCGACTTCATAATTGGTTATTCATTTAACACTTCATAAGATTATCTTTTAGAGTTATATGGGCACATAGATCTAATTGATAGACTAGAAGAGAAGGCAGTGAAGGTGTGGATCTCTGATGATGTGGACTATAGGCCAAGAGGAAAAACTGATGTGAAATGGGTTAAAGAGAAATTCACCTTCCTTTTAATGGCTAAGTGGACAGCAACTCTTATACCAAGGAAGCGAAGGCATGAATCAGGTGATTATTAGACGGCCAGAAGCGATAAAATGTGTGACTGTATACGTCTATGACCGTGTTTGGAAGACCTTTCGAGATATTTGCATTTTTGATTTATGGCCAGTGGCAAGATCACTTCCTTATGGAATGTTCACAACTCGCGAGATTCTTATGCATGTTTAGAAGAAAGAAAAGATTGAAGATTGAAGACACTTATAAAAAATAGTGCTTGAAGTTTAATTACTCCATATTTATCTAATGTTTTGTAAAGGCTACTTACTTGGATCGAGTTTTAGATCTTACAGGGTTTTCCAACTGTAGTTAGCATATGCTTTATCTCTACGTTCATATTTTGAAAATACATTTGTATTGTTTTCAATATGTAATGCGTATGACTGGTTTAGTTCCTATATGGTTTTAATTTACAATTAGGTTTTGGTTCGGTGTTCTAAAGCTTCTTGGAGGTCATATTTGTCCTGATACTTGGTTTATGTAGACTGAAGGTTAACTTTTTTGTATGTTTTATACTTTTCTTACCTTGTTAATGGATATTTGTATGTATTTATGAATTGGTCCATTGTGATGAATTGCCTAGTTATTTTCCCCGTGAGGATGAAAGAGGTGGTCAAATCCATTGGTTCAACTTATGACCGTTACTTGCGTAATGGAGGAGTAAGTAAACTACATTACATCAAAAGAAAATCTGGATATTTTGGTATGGTATCTCATATTATAGGATTACTAAGTTGTATGCTTTTGAATTTCTACTACATTGCATATTATGTTTAAATAAAATATTATACTAAGATGAAATTTTGTCATTTGTTTTGCATTTACATGTACTCTTTTTTACTTGGAAAAAACATGAAGATCATATCTCACCTTGTTTTAATAAGATATGTTTTCATTATCAACCATTTAATATAATGGTACTCAACTCCACCAATATATGCAAGATTAATTAACATGTGTTTTAAAAATATAATCAATAGTGTTTGAGAAAATAATTTTTATTTTTACTAATTGTTAGATTTGACACGAGAGCATTGTATTGGTTGGTTCGGTCTGGATGGTTGGGCCGATAGACGAACCGGTATATTAGTTGTCTTATATATATTATTTGATTATGTACATCTATTTGATTCGTCGTTTAGTTTGATTTGCTAATGTTATATTTATTTTGGTGGATACTTTCGTATATTTTGAGGCATGATGTGGTATGCTTTATTGTTATAGAAAAACCACCCATTAGTTCAATTCGATCCATATTAGGTGACTTCTACAATTGTTGGTAATGATCAAGAAAAATAGTAAATTGTGATTAAAATTGGTAATGATCGAGAACAATAATAAATTAACCGTGGTTAACGTTTTTTCAACATCTTGATTAAAGGATTTTTAAACATCGTTGCATTCTTTTTTACAAGTGTCGTTGTTAATAATTTATTTTGTAGATTTTTCTTACGCTTTTTATGCAGACTTTTAGAAAACGTGTAATGAAAAATAGCCCATACAATATGGGACTAATTTCAACAGTTTTGTTTATAGGACACATGTAGTTGATCCTTTATCAACGTAGTCGACTATATATCTTTCTCTAGAATCACTAAATTCCTTTTGTTTTGAAGAGTGATTTATTATTTTAATCGATATGTGATTTTAATGGAAATATCGAGACATTACCATTTCACTGTCTTTTTCATTTTTCCTCGGAGACTTAACTATCGAGAATACTCAAAGGGGGCATGTGGGGTCACAATCCCTCCATAATATTTTTGAATTTACACAGCAAACTATATATTTTTAATTTTACAATGTTAAAATTGGCCTCTAGACCAGAAAATAAATAAAAATAATAAGAAACCAATATATTTCGTGTAGGTTTTAATCCATAGTATATTCTTCCATCCAACATACCTTTCATTAAGGAGTTGTAATGTATTTTAATCTAATTTTATCGATATATTTATATAATCTATCCATAGTATAAAGGTGTTGGAGCCCAACTTGGTGTTGTATACGAATATTGTGACAATTGATTTTTTATTTTTTTTAGTTAAGTGCATATTTGTATTTGGATGAATAGACTATTTGACTTTGCTCAACACCAGTGTGTGAAAATTTTGACTATAATACTTTTTATTGTGATCTTCAAGAACAAGGAATATATGCCCCCATTAAGTTGTTGGTCTGGATTCGCCATAGGTCAAATTGACAAGAAAATTTTAGCTGAATCGCTCAGCTTGCCATATTATTAGCCATTGGGTTTTACAGAAATTCTAACTGTATGTCTAAAAAACGATGCCGTCTCTCTCATATATTTTCAATAAGTCGCCAAAAATGTTCGTCACTCCTATTATTGAAGTATACGGTTTTGACATTGTATTTAGGACGGACCATATAAAACGACCATAAATTTACTCTGATTTTCAGCGGCGCAGCTATATAAAACTTTTGGGTGGTCATGGCCACCCCAAGTATGACAATTAAGTAGGCATGTGTTCACTTCTTTTCCTAAATATTCTAACTTATGTACTACGTGGCCCCTCCAAGAAAAGTTTGGAAAGTGAGAAAAAACTTTTGTGTATAAATAACCTGGCATATTTAGGGGCGACCCCAACGCAATTAGGGCGACACAAAAAGACAAAATAGGACGGACATGCCTTGACATAAACGACGCATGGACAATGTATACCTTAATATTTCATTTAACCAGACTCTACACATCAAAAAGACAGGCAGACAAAGTATGAAAACGATTCTGCAGAATAGAGCAGAATATTTTCAGTATCACAACCCACAATCTTAAGAAAATTTCTACAGTTCTTGCAAATATTGTCAGGATTATCCTTGGGTTGGCATCTTATATTAGATCAGAAGCTTACATGCTTTAAAATAAATGGAATTTTAAGCGAATTACACCGGCCATGGAGAAAAAATCTCCCACGTCGCTCTGTAAGTGTGACACCATCCTTTATTCCCATGAATACTTGATAAAAAAACTGTTTCAGAATTTTGAGAACTTGGCTGAAGCAATGATTGGCCTTGCGGGAGGACAGCGTAAAATAACGTCATATCCTCCGCAGCCGTTTTTCTTACAATAATAAGCATACACATCAATCCAAGTACGAAGAGAAAGTGATGGATCAACTGACACTTTCCATGAAGCAACCCATCTATTCACCTGCACCTGCTTATCATGAGACATGGCATGACTGATGCTGCAGCTCTTCTTGCCAAAAGGACTTGAGTACTTCAGAGTCTCGTTCTGAAAACATCTTTATTGTCATTACATCATCTAGAAATATACTGGAAAGATAGATGAGGATTGGGACTGCAAAGGTTTCATGTACTCCTCAATTGTTTGTTTATAATTGCATTAAAAAAATGGATAAAAATCATTTGAGCAGTTAGTATTACTCACATCTTCATCGACGTCTTCTGTCGGTGATGAATCGTCTTCATGTTCGTCGCCTTCTTCCGTGTAACAATAATCAATAGTACTCGTCGTAAAGAGAGAATCTTCTTCTGTTTTTTCTTCACAAATTTCAACTGGTGTGGACTTGTCATCATTAGCATCATCGGGACCTTCTTCTGTTTGTTGTTAACAAATTTCAACTGGTGTGGACTTTGTTAAGATATGGTCAAGATATTATATATCTTTACATTATTGTGTTGTTATTTGTTTGTAACTTCATATATATTCTTGATGTATATATCCTAGATATTTTTAGGTGTATCTTTTATTTGCCTTATCTAGTTTTGTAAAGTTGTATAAATCAGGATTTTTCCCATTAATGATTTCACAGATAATTATTCTCATAACTACATTTGAATCTCTATGCTCGTGTTTATCATGGTATCAGATCTAGGAAAGATCTGAAAACCAGTTTCCGTTGCAATACAATCCACAAAAAACATAGTAGTCATGTCAAGAGAAGATTTTCAACCCATCACTGTTCATTTTGATGGAACCAACTACAATCACTGGTCATTCCTCATGAGGAGCTTCCTTAAAGGAAAGATTATGTGGAAGTATGTCGATGGTACAGAAAAGAAACCCACAACAAGCATTTCTAATGAAAAAAGGAAAAAAAACACAGATAAAGGATCCAATAGAAGAATGGGAGATCAACAATCACAGGATTCTCACTTGGATTGGAAATACAGTCATTCCTTCCATAAGCATGCAACTAATAAATTTTTAGGTAGCCAAAGATGCTTGGGATTTTCTTTCAAAAAGGTACACTCAAATCAACGTTACTCATAGGTATAAACTTGAAAAAGATATTAGATCTATGAAACAATCACATGATCGGTCTATTTCTGTTTTTCATTATGAGATGTCTCTAATCTGGAATCAATTAGCACTCATGGAACCAATATGTACCGTAGATTTAGAACTATGGCAGAAATATAAAGAAGAAACATGTTTAGTTCAGTTTCTAATGGCTTTGCGTGATGAGTTTGAGTCTGTTAGGGCATCAGTCCTTCATCGTTCACCTCTTCCCACAGTGGAAGTTTCTTTGTCTGAACTTATTACAGAAGAAATAAGAAAAAGAATCACACCATAGATATCAGGAGTGTTTGTTGTGCCTACACGTTTAAGTTCAAATAATTTTTCAAGAAATTCAAGTGCTTCAGTGCAACGTGACATGTCTCAAGTGCAATGTCACAATTGCAAGACTTTTGGGAACTTTGCAAGGAATTGTAATATTCCATCAGCAAATTTCTCACCTTCTCCAATAATACCTGACACACCCACAACACAGTGTGGGTACTGTAAGGAACTTGGTCATTCATCCAAATTTTGCACCTCACCAACTTCAAGAAACATGAGAAGAATCAATGCTAATGGAGGAAACAAATACAGTGCACCAACCAGATTCATGGCAGCCCCAGTATCACATGCATCAAAATCAAACTCATATGAGTTATATGTACCCGGTGGTAGTTCTGCACCAAGTCTTGCTGATATTCAAGATATGATTAAACAAGCACTCTCAATTGTTAACAATCATACAGCTGCATCTGCCTTCTCTATCTCCTCATGTATTTATTCAACAGAATGGTTTCTTGACTCAGGAGCATCAAACCATATGACTTTTAATCAAAATATTTTTGAAAGTGTTCATCATGTCATCACCCCTAAGATTCATACTGCTGATGGATCAACAATAATTGCAAGTCATATAGGCTTGGTCAACAATTCAAATAACTTTTATGTACCAGATGTGCTTCTTGTACCAAATATTACAATGAACCATATTTAAGTTGGTCAACTGTGTGATCAAGGTTATAACAAATATTGTTTTCCTTTTGGTTTTGCTATACATGATCTCAAAATCAGGAAGCTAGTTGGGATAGGTCGCAGATTTGGTCGGTTGTATCTCCTTCAATCTCTTGTTCTCTCAGCAGAATCTAAAAGTCATATCGTAGCTGCTACTCCCACTACACTTGTGTCAATATCTTCCTTCATGTCTTGGAATTTGAGGTTAGGTCATGTTTCATTTTCTAGTCTTTCATATATGATCAATAAGGGTTTACTAGGAAATACTTAGTTAGATAAAGAACATAATTGCATCTCCTGTAAACTGGTAAAACAACCAGCTCTTTCTTTTAAATTTAGCACTTATATTTCAACTGAACCTTTTGCTCTTATACATTTTGATATCTGGGGTAAATCTCCAATTATGTCAAAGGGAGGTTCTTTGTATTATATCAGTTTTATTGATGATTATTCGCGTTATACATGGGTATATCTTTTCATCTCTAGAGAAGATTTTATTAAGTTATATGTTGATTTCTCAACCATGATAAAAAAAACTCAGTTTGATAAAGTGATCAAAGTTTTTCGTGCTGATCAGGGTGGGGAATATATTTCCAATCCATTTAAATAATTTCTTAAAACCCAAGGAACAATCCTTTAACTGTCCTGTACTGAAACTCCAAAACAAAATGGAGTTGCAAAAACATCATCATATTATAGAGACAGCTAGAACCCAGTTAATTTATGGTTCAGTTCCTTACAATTTCTGTGGAGAATCATTCCTTAATGCAGTCTACACCATCAATAGAGTCCCAACAATGGTCATAGGAGGAATATCACCTTATGAGCGTCTCTATGGTAAGAAACAAAACTATTCAGAGCTTCGAGTCTTTGGTTCAACTCGTTTTATACTCCTTCCATAACGTGAACATCATAAACTTGGTCAAAAGAATGTCTTGTGTGTCTTTCTTGGTTATGGTATTGAACAAAAAGGGTATCGTTATTATGATCCAGTTAATAGAAAACTTCGTGTCACTCGTGATGTCACATTCTGGGAGAAAGTTCCATTCTGGTTACTTCCAAGTAGCAAATCATCATCTTTTGAGTCTTTTACTTATTCTGATCCATTTCCTAGTAAATCCAATCCTAGCACTTTTTCTATATCTACTCCTGAAAGTCCATCTCCTCTAGTTGTTGATCCACCAAATATTGATGATCAAGATCACTCTATGACTCAACCTGACAGTGCAACCCAGGAACGAGATCCTAATTATGAAGAAAATTCTTTGGGACCTCGCAATCGAAGACCACCAGCTAAGTATGCAAACTATCATTGTTCCTTGTCTTATATTTTGTCATTTTATGAACCAAAAACATACAGAGAAGCTGCATACATTCCAGATTGGCAAGATTTAATGGATAATGAATTGGAAGCACATGCACAGGCAGGGACATGGGAAATGGTTGATCTTCCTCCTGAAAAATCAGTTGTTGGAAGCAAATGGGTCTATAAAGTTAAGACCAAGTCAGATGGTGAGTTTAAACGACGTAAATCACGAGTCATTTCAAAAGGTTATACACAAGAGTATGGTGTTGACTATGAAGAAACATTTGCACCAGTGGAAAGAATGGTTATAGTTCATACATTACTTGCAGTTGCTACAGCACGACAATGGGGGCTTCATCAAATGGACGTGAAAAATGCTTTTCTTCATGGTGAGTTACAAGAAGAGGTTTACATACAACCTCCTCCTGGTTTGCCTCATGAACCTAATCAAGTATGTATGATTCAACGGGCATTATATGGACTCAAACAGGCACCTCGTACTTGGTTTGAGAAGTTTAGCAATGCAATTCTCTAGTATGACTTGTGATTCAGCTATGTTCGTCAGATCATCAAAAAAAGGAATTGTCATTCTTCTCTTGTATGTTGACGACATGGTTATTACTGGCAGTGACCAACAAGGTATTACTGAATTCAAATCATACCTTAGTGATTGTTTTAAGATAAAAGATCTTAGATCCTTTAGTTACTTTCTTAGAATTGAAGTTGGCATGTCACCCACTGGTTATTTCATATCACAAGTCAAATATGCATATGAGATTCTACAGCATGCAGGGCTGTCTGAAAATAAGGTAACTGACACACCTCTTGAGTTGAATGTAAAATACATTCCTACACATGGGAATCTATTGCCTAATCCAACATTGTATCGTCAGCTAGTAGGGAGTCTGAATTACTTGACCATTACGAGACCAGACATAAGTCATGCAGTTCACATAGTCAGTCAGTTTATGTATGCTCCAAGGTCTACTCATTATGCATTTGTTCTAATAATTCTCAGATATATCAAGGGGTCTCTTCATCAAGGTTTGTGTTTCTCATCCAAGTCTAATCTCACTCTTCAAGCTTACTCAGATTCCGATTGGGCTGGGGATATTACAGACAGAAAACCTATTACAGTATATTGTGTGTTCTTGGGAGACTCGTTGATTTAATGGAGAAGTAAGAAGTAAAGTGTGGTTTCTACTTCAAGTGCTGAAGCATAATATAGAGCTCTTAATCACACCACATCTGAGCTCATTTGGTTACGGTGGCTTCTTTGTGATATGGAAGTTCAAATTTCTGCTCCTACACCACTGTATTGTGATAACAAGGCTGCTATTCAAATTACACACAATGATGTCTTCCATGAACGTACAAAACATATCGAGATAGATTTTCATTTTACTCGTCATCATTTTAAGAAAGGTACAATCACTCTTCTGCGTGTCAAATCATAATTTCAAGTGGCTGATCTTTTCACCAAGACTCACTCTGCAGCTCGTCTTCAATTCTTAATTTCCAGACTCAAGATGTGTACTCCACCACCTTGAGTCTGAGGGGGGGTGTTAAGATATGGTCAAGATATTATATATGTTGACATTATTGTGTTGTTATTTGGTTGTAACTGCATATATATATTCTTGCTATATATATCCTAGATATTGTTAGGTATAGCTTTTATTTGCCTCATCTAGTTGTGTAAAGTTGTATAAATCAGGATTTTTCCCATCAATGATTTCACAGAGAATTATTCTCATAACTACATTATAATCTCTATACTCATGTTTATCAGACTTGTCATCACCAGCATCATGGGGACGATGTTTACTCCGATCAATAGTAACGTCAGTTTTTTGTTGAAAAAAATTTAATCGTGACTTGAAAGAATCTTCACTCGGATCAGATGTACTGCGTCATAACAAGAGGAAGGAAGTTCATTCATGATTACGAACATACACCAATAAATATTATGAATTCAAAAGAGATAAACAACACTAGAAGAATACCTCAATGGCACCGTTAGAGAAATTAATAATAGATATGAAAGAAGCGGCAGGTATATCAAATCTATAGATCTCCTCCTGCAAATCATAAGAAAACACCAATTTCATCGAAAAGTTTATTCATGCTAAAGATAAAACCAAGAATAAAATCCAACAGAGATTGACGGATACTCTTACCAGTAAAACCAACGAAGATCCCCAAACCCTAAGAAAAACTTATCATACTTCTCCCCGTATGGATTTCAGATTTACTCTCTTCTAAACAAACAAAACGGGTTGACAAAACCGGTCCAAACTCGGCCTATTAATGGTCTCTGTGGGACTCCAAGGCATGCCCGTCCTATGTATGGACAAGACTTGGAAATCAGCAATGCATGTAATATGCATTAGCTTTAGCCTTTATAGCCTTTCACCCTTCGCATAACAAGGGTAAGTGGAAACGATGAGAAAGGTATGTTTAGGCATCATGCTTGTGAAGCATGTTTGCAAAGGAAAAGCAACGTGTATATATCTTGTGAGAAGTGAAGTTTTAAAGCTCGGTCATTGAATTTACATGTGGAGCATGGGGAGTTTCAACCTGCGCCATTGGATGTTGTGGGCGAAATTTTTCGGTTTGTCACTATTATAACGTAGAATTTTGATTTCGAAAAATATTTCTTCCTTAATTAAGCAATATGAGACTAACGTAAATGTAAAACATTTTTGATCATCCATGACCTAAATACTGAGAGGGAAATGCAAGCATTGGTCAATCATCTACAAAAAAAAAAAAAAAATTGATTGAAGGTTTTGCCCCAACTTGTATTTGAGGAGAGTTGTACCTAATAAATACCCCAATTGTGAAGATTTTGTTTTCTTACCCAAAATTTTTTTTTTTTTTGCATTAGACTGCAGGACAAGTTTTGTCCGAGAGCAGGAGTTATGTTTTCTACCCTGGCTTCTGGCCGACCATCTCTCTCTATCAAGTTACTTGCAAGTGCTTCTATAGTGTGAGGTGCTTTGGTTGGAAATGAAAGTGCCTTTAGAAATTCGTGGAGCTATATTTTGGTAATTTCACGATATTACGAGGATAATGTTAGTAATTTTATTTATCTAATAAAACTATAATAAACATTTCTACATCTAAAATCTGGAATCCAGACATTTCAAAGACATCAATAAACTCTTGTAACAATTGTTGTATATGTTGTGGAGTTTCTTAATGCTTAGGTAAGGTAGGGGAAATAGAAAATAGATGTCCCAGTATTCCATGAGAATTCTTCTTAAGAAATTTTGAAACAGCATTGGAGTTAATCATCTTCAAGGAGGGTTTATCTCTAGCTCCAGAGAGTGTAATTTTCTTTCATTTGTGAACAAAGATGATCCAGAGCTTCTCAAAATTGAATACCACATCTCCCAATGCCTTGAGATAGTCCGCATCCAAAACCATGTCACAACCACCAAGAGTTAAAATCCTTAAATCACCACTGAATTTATTTCCTTGCATTTCCCATTGGAGTTACTTGCACATTCCAGATCTAATTGTTCTATCTCCATTTTCTACTGTAACTAATAGTTGTGGTGCCTGTTCCACTGGAAATTCCAGCTGCTGAGCTAAGATGGTGTCAATGAATTAAGTTGTGAGTACTACCAATCTGGTAGAAAAGGACTATGTGGGTACTGCTTATTTATACATGGAGGGCCCTCCATGTATAAATAAGCAGTACCCATATAGTCATTTTCTTCAATACCTATGTTGATAGAGAAGAATCTTAATTTCGCATTTACGAAGCCACCCTTTTGGGTTGTCACCATCAAATTTGGAAAAATCCAGCTTTAGGGTCTGTGAAGAAGGTAGTTGTTGTTAGACAGAGCACGCGTACCTTCATCATGTGAGTCTTCAGTATATTCATTGTCTCTTGACTCCTCTTCAGCTACCTTGTTCTTGACGCTAGATGCAATATTATTTAAAACAGTTGTTGTACTTCTCTGTGGCTCAGCGGTTTGGATAAGAAATCTCTCCTGCAGTGAATGTAACCTATCAGTTTTTTCAGAATCGTCCTTTCTTTGAGCAGCATTACGATATGCTATTGATGATAGTTCTTCTGTCAACTTTGAGAACAAAGATTTCATCTCTTTAGAATGATTCTTGAATTTTCTCTCTAGTTCTTTGATTATAGGGCATGTCATAGTAGATCTAACCTACTCTAGATACCAATTGTTATGGATTAACAAGGTATATGAATCACAGATCTGAGATAAGGGACAACTTAAGATTAATGTAATAATGAAGGTAACTCACTGCCTCATTCTTGAGAGAACAGTATTCTCATCAAACTTCTTCTCTGCCTCTTTCAGTACTAACAAAGGAGATATAAAGAAGTAATGAAACCCTAAACAACCACAAATGCAGCAGATCGGGGCCGTTGATACTAACAGAATTTATTTTTAAAAAAATGGTTATTTAATCCTAATTATTACTAACCGTTATTTACTACTAAGTAACTCTTACTAAGTACACATAAGAATAGGATAAGGGCAGATCATTACATGACAGTTTTGTGGGTGTACCTCTTGTAAATGGTGCGCGTTGTTTACGCAACAAATTAATTACACCTTTCCACACAATTAACTGGTAATATAATGGCAAGGAGTTCGTTCCCACGACGAGCAGGGAGTTTCTAATTGTTAAAAAGTAACTGAACTGGGTCAAACTAACTAATAAAACGAAAATAATAAATATTGGTTTAAATTAATAAGGAATAAGATGACTAGGGAATCATTCGTCGTCACTGAACCGAAGCCTAATTAAATAAAAATTTATTTCTTGTTGAACTTATATTGTTATCAACCGTAGAATAGCAATAAGCTCTACTATCCCCTAGATTCCTACTCACTGGATACGGAAGCGCTCGACTACCAGATTCTATCCAACCAACCCACCAAGAATAAGCTCTCAAGGTGTACATTAGTCGAATGCTTTACACTCTGTGAATCAGGTTGATCCCAGTATCAGAAGCATAGGCTTGGCCTGCTTACTAGTGTTATCTTTACACACAATTTCTTAACAAAATCCCTCTGTAAGTGTCAGCTCTTGTGATTTACAACTTGTGTAAAGAGTTGATGTGACAATTACATGTATCACACAAACCTAAACTAGTAGAAGAAATATTGATTGATTAATTTAATTGATCATTTTAAATAACCCCTCAATATCATTAGATTTAAAAATAATAAAGATAATCAACAATAAAATAAAACTTGAAATAAACGTGGTTAAAGAAAATAATGATTCATGGTTCAGGACTTTGAAATCATCCCTAATCAATTAAAAGATTAACTACTCATAACTATAAAGAACTCACAAATAAATAAAGGAGAAGGAGTTAAAACTACTCTCACTGTTTCTATCTTTCTCGCTCAAAGGAATATGGATAAAGGAAGAAGTGGAAGAAGAGGTATGTTTTTCGTCTCTCATTGCCGACCCCTATTTATACATGAGAATTCACCGCCTCTTTCCTGATAAATCGGACATGATAAGGAGGCAGGGTCAGTCAAAGGGTTTCTGTTTATCTGAATTTAAACAGTGCTGATTCGGTACAACGGAGTGCACCTAAGAAATGTGTGCATAATTTCCAATTAGTTCGATCGCCCAAGAACCCTATGTGTCTTCTTATGCTCCATTTATCTGTCCAGCTTCAATGGACCACATTGAATCAGATCATTACCTTTCCCAAGAAGCATCAAACATTTTCTCTTCCTGCCTGATTTTGTCGGACTGTTCTCTTCGGAGTACAGAGTTCCATACTTTTTAGCCGAAATTACCGTGTGATATGGGTCCCGCTTATTCCTGTTCAAACTCCGATTTTTTCTCGACATTAATGGTGGCAGCCATGGTTGTTAAAAGCGTACGCTTTGCTCCGAAAATTTCCAAAATGCTTCGAGTCGTAGTAATGAAGCGAATCTTTACTGAAGCGGAAGATTCCCTAATAAAATTCGCTTCACAGCTTTCCGGCCCAAGTTTTCGATTCCCTTATAAAATTCACTTCACATCTTTCCCGCCCAAGTTTTCAATTTTCCTGCTTAAAAATTTCAAAAGAAAAATAATTACTTAGAGTCCCTAATAAAATTCGCTTCACAGCTTTCCCGCCCAAGTTTTCGAATCCCTTATAAAATTCGCTTCACAACTTTCCCGCCTAAGGGTGCACACGGTACGGTTCGGCTCGGTTCTTGCCAAGACCGAGTACCTGTACCTCCTTAGGCTCGGTTCCAAAATTTTGGATCGGTACTTGTAACCTGTACCTCGGTTCCGGTACTGTTTGGGACCAGTACGATACCAGGTACGGTTCCGGTACGAAAACAGGTAGCGCTTTATTACATTAATTCTTCTAACATCATGCTACGTCATCATATCGATTGCATTGTCTGAGAAGCGGCTCTTCAATCTTTAAGACTTTGCTCAAATATTTTCATCATCTCTTGTCCTTTCTACGATCCATATGGAGCTTTAGATAAATAATTTGCCTCGAGCATTCTTGATTGCCACAATCCTTATGTAGAAAGTAAGCCTCACTTTCCCTTTGAGTTTTGCGTCCAAATTCTGGAGAAATCCTGTAATTGATGACCTTGCAAAAGAGCTATTAGTAGCACATGTTCCTAATAAATACTAATTTATTTTAATTTATTTTTTATATATTTTTATTAAGAAACAAATCCTAGAAATAATTTCCAAAAACAAAAGGTGAAAAACAAAATACTCAATATATACAAAGGTTTAGGAATCCCGACCTGCCACGTGTCTGATAGATGTCACCAAAAATATTACCGTTCCCATCCAAATTTTCAAATCTGTCAATTCTCCCAGCTATCTCCCAGCTATAATTAACTTCATCAATTGGCTTCAAACTGTAAAAACGATTCACAATCTTGTTGTTTTCCAGAGATGACGTTCGATGCTTCAAATCTTCAACTTTCTCCACGCGACTCTTCTTTTCCTCTATCTATTTTAAGTGCTATTCAATTTTCCCAAGTGGCTGTTTAATAACCATTTCTTCCTTCTTCCTTTTTTTTTTTTTCATTTTCATTTTCTTTGTTTTTTCATTTCATTTTTTTTTCTTCATTTTTTTTTTTTTTTTATCTATCCGTTTGGACGTTCGTTGCCCATATAACTTTAAGAGATGACTTACAGGACTAATGATGACATACAGATGGACTAACATATCTCTCTCTAAATTATTTACTTGAAAAAGACCGAACATAGAAGACTGCTCTAATAACATGGGCCCAGTATGATGATGGCGGTGCCCCCTCTTCTTTTTTTTGAAGGGCCTAAAATAATGATGACTGCCCTTTTTTTGACACTATAGAACTGAAAATAATAATTCATGATTTTTTTTTTACTTACTTACTCAGGGGTCTAATGATGATGACTGCCCTTAGTAATAATTTTTTTTTCTGACTGACTGAAGGTGCCAAATATGGTGATGACTCTGCCCTTTTTTTTTCCGAACCGACTGACTAAAGGGGCCAAACATGGTGACGACTTTGCCCCTAGACTATGACACTATGAGAGAGATATTGGACTTCTAAAAAAAATCTCCTTAAATTTTATGAACGTTCGCCGCCCTTAGATAGATTTGAGCACTTACCTAGGTATGGTATTTCTTGGGTCGAGTAACACTTACTGGGCCTGGATCATGTTGGCTTCCCCAATCAAATTGTTGAACAATTCTTCTATTTTGTATGATTCTTGGATCTTCCCACAATTCCGCTTGCTTCATCTTCTTGAACTTTATCTCTGAAAAATCATTCATTAGCTTATGATTAATTGCATTCTTGAACCTTGTGCTGGGAAAATCATCCATTGTCTTCTGATTAGTTGTTTTCTTGAACCTCATGTTGGGAAAATCATTTGTTGTCTTTTGATTATTATCTTTCTTGAACTTTGTGCTGGGAAAATTATTCATTACCTTATGGTTAATTGTTTCTTCGAACCTTATGCTCCAATTATTATTCATTGTCTTCTGATTATTTTCTTTCTTAAACTTTCTGTTGGGAAAATCATTCACTTCCATTTGATTAATTGCTTTCTTAAACTTTATGCAGGGAAAATCATTCTTTGCCTTTTGATCAACTGCTCCATCATTCTTCAAGATTAATAACACGTCCTAGTAACATACCATTTCCTCAAGTAGTGGATTTGTCGTCTTTCCTTTATTTGGTGGAAAAACCTCATCTTCATGTGTTTTGGATATTTCTTCCTTCTTGACATGGGTCTTCAACATCCATTATGGTCTTAACTGTAATGGTTTATCTTCAACTAAATTCATTGTATTCTGTTTTGGCACATTCTTGCATTGTATCCACATTTTGGTCACATTCATTTTCTTTCTCTGAGGTGCCCTTAAATGTTGATTTTCCTTGTTTCGATTGACAAACTTTACTTCTTTATCCAGTTCAGGTTTTTCTTTTTGGTGGTTCCACAGTCCCCACGGTTTGCTAGTATTTTCACCGCCTTTGTTTATGCCAAGTATATTGTTCTTCAAAACATTTTTCCTACAAACCAAATCTTTTTGGTTTTTTAGTTTTTCAATTTTTTTTGGATTTTTCGAAATATTTTGAAAATTGGAAATAAAAGACGACTTATTTAAAAATTCAGGTGATTCAAGACCCTTAATTGGTTGGACTAACTCAACAGAATGCGTTAGAGACTTACCTGACTCAACCTCTATTGTTCTTACCACTTTTTGTTCATCCATTTCTCTTACAGATTTAAACTTGGGTGATGGTTGTGTAGGAGGCATAATTACATTTTTATCCCTGAGATGAGGTGGCTTGTAAATAGGTCTGCTTCTTGCTACATTTTGAACTTCTTCACCACCCTCAGTTCTAAACGGATCCACCCACCTAGACGAAGATTTATTCGTTGGATGTAACGGATCAGGCAAGATATCTGAGAGGTATACTGGACTCGCCGGTAGTTGAACGGGATAAGACAAGATCTCTGAAATATGAACAGGATTTATGGGTGCCTCCCTCTTTGGTAGAAGGTCAGAGATATGCACAAGCTCAGCTGGGAATCGGTTGAAATTTGGCACGTTCCTCGGTTGCTCAACTCCATAATAATCTGCCATTAATTCAGACAAAATAACAGGATGATTAGTTGTTGAATTAAATGAGTTCACAGCTTGTACCTAATCCGTGAAGAGTTCATTGATGTGGACAGGCCGATTCATCGCAATTTCTTTCTTGTAGATTGAGTCGGCTAAATTGGTTTCATTTTCCCCCAAGACAAAATTGACCATGGGATCCCTTTGATGATATTGCAATGGGTTTGTATTCAACTGCTTTCTCTCCCCATAATTCCTTTGTGGACGTCCATATCTACCCTGATTCCAGTTCTGGATCTGCCCTTGGTGTAGTCCTACAGTTGACGCAATTACTGATGCAACTGGAACATTATTCACTTGACTTTCTTCAGTAAATGGGGCCCTTCCGCAATTATTCCCATTAGAATCCTTTGGGTTAGTCAATCTTGTCATTCTGCCCGTGTCCAATGCATTTTCAATCAGTGAACCCGCCTTCCATAATGAGAGTAATGTTGGATGGTAAGACAATATCAGTCGATTCCAATATTCATAGTTCAAGCAGTTCATTATCATATCAACCATATCTTCTTCAGTTAATTTTTCATCGAGCTTTAATGCCTTGGTCCTCCAACGTGGAAAGAATTCTATATATGCCTCATTGGGTTCTTGTTTGACCGCCTTTAAGTGTTTCCGAGTAAACTGAATTTTAGGGACCAACATAAAATGTCTCACAAACATATTGACCATATCTTGCCATGTCGAAACTAGACTTGGGTCTGTCTTCATTAACCACTTTAAGGCCAGCCCGGTCAAACTTCTTTAGAACAATTGGACTAACAACCCATCCTTAATACCTAATGGTTTCAAGTACCCAACATACATACGAATGTGTATTTTTGGGCATCCGGTTCCATCGTATCTATCCATATCCGGAAATTTGAAGCAAGGAGGCAAACGTATATCGGGATAAGGAAATATCCCATGTGTATCTACTGTATCCTCACCCATTTTCTGCAAGGTCCTTTCGATCTTTTTGAGCCTCTGGGATAAATTTTTTTCTCTTTCCATGGTCTTTCCCATTTCATCAAAAATGTCATCTTTGACCTCTTCAAAAATGTCCTCTTCAAAATTATTCCTTTTAACCTCTTCATAATTATGATTATTTTTTTCATTTCCCATATCAGCCCCGACATGTTTTCCTGTGGACTTAGCAATTGCCTTGAGAGTCCACTTCTTCATATTATTTTGGTGTTCAGTGAACTTAGTATCCAACATCTTCTGTAATTGTTCCATCAAGCCTGTTACGGCCTCATCATCGATATTCATTTCAGATTTTATGCTCGTGTTCCAAATCCTGTTTTCAAGGAAACAAAAGAATATATGGTAACACAAGGGTGCTTATGCCTCAGATTTTGTGCAACAATGAATGCAGTTTACAATTAATGCACGTGCATGCAGGTTTCACTAATTATCGGGTAAGCTTGGGTTACCTTAGCAAAATATACCTCAGACGTAGTTAGACTAGTCTTCTTTGGTACTTGGCTAAGGCTTGTGGTGTTCGACTGATAACGCCCAAAGGGTTCAGCTTTACTAACCATGGATTTTCCTAAGATTCGGACTCGGACGATGCAAAATGTAATGCAAATGGGTGCGTGCAGTGTGTGTGTGCAACACCGAGAAGTGTCAAATTAAAACCCTAAAATCCCAAATATGTTTCAAGTTAGATTCATATCCCCAGCAGAGTCGCCACTGTGGATACCGTCGAAATCGGTTAGGATCTCTAAATATCCTAAATGGGAATCACGTGGAAATTATTATTATGAAGAGTCGCCACCCAACTTAGGGAGTTGGGACCCAAAATAGCACTGGTCCAAAAACAGAGAAAGAGTCCGGGAATCAAAATACGGGCTAGGAAGGTGTGAGGCACCTAACCCGTCCAATCCAAAAATTGGCCTCTACTTTATAATTGGGATTTTAGGGTTTGGATCACAAAAAGATATAAAAATAAGCAAACTTGAAAATATTATAAACCTACAAAAATACCAAACTATTAGATACTCCTGATAAATAATTAAATTAAATTCTAAAGCACAATTATTATTATTACTATTATTATTGGAGAAAGGGGACCATTATCATTATTTTTATTAAGAAAGAAAGGAAAACAAATAGTTCCCTAAGCTATCAACTGAATATCCAGTACTAGGTCGTATGTCCAACTAGCTAAACAGAATCCAACTTATTATGCGCCGGTAAAAATATATGAACAGGAAACAACAAACCTTGTCACCATGCAGCTCATGCAACTAAATAAGGCGACATATATAATAACTAGAGCACAAATGCATTTTACGAGGACAAATCCAAACTAGTTCTCAAGTTATAACACCAAAACGGTAAAGCATATGAGCAGCAATACTAATCTAAGTGAATATCATGCGAACCAAACCGAATAAGTCAAAACCAAACGTTATAGATATCAAAACACAAATCCACTACCATGTACTCTATCCAACAAAGAGGAATAAGGTCACTGTACCAAACTTTGGAACAAAAGAATAATCATTAGTCTAAATAATATAATAATAATATAATAAAGAAAAGTTTTAACAAGTGATGCTATAGGAATATTTACCGATTTGGCGCATTCCAATACAGTAAATTTGGTACTGCTAGCACGGGCTTGTTTTCGCAAGTGGAAGATTACAATGTTACTTAGAGTCGTCAACCAACAAATATTATTGCCGCAAAATAGTATCCGGAAATATTCCTCCCAAAATTATTCCACAAACTTTTTCTAACAATTTGTTCTCCCTCTAAATTCTTATTGATCTCTTCCCTTAGAATTCTACCCATTTTTTTCCCCTTATTATTATTATTATTACTGAATTTTTTTCTTCCTCCTCCAAACTCCAAAACTAGCTCTCTATTTATATTCTTTCTCCATTAACCACGACCTTAGGATTGCTTGACTTTGATCGGACCGCTCACATTAAAACCTAAATATCATTTCTCATTTTAAAAATATTATTTCTCATATTTTAAATATTATTACCAATAATTCAATATTTTTCAATTAATCCTAGGAGTTTTGTAAAATGGTAAGACTTGGGAACAAAGCTAGAAGGGATGTCGACATTTTGAATGGGAGGACAACTAACTCGTTTTAGTGTATAAGAAAAGGACGGGATTTGATATTCTAGTGGGCTCAATAGGCAATGGTGTAGTATACATTTAACTTGGGCCTTAATGGACTTAAGGTGGTTGCCACCACATCTTGGGCTTGGCTGATTTTTAAGTGGGCAAGTTTAACTCTACTGGTATAGGCATAATGGGCTTACATCTATACCATTTCGGATACGAACTCGCGACATACTTTGACCGTGCAAAATTGGGGTGTCTACAGCAGTAGAAATCAAATGCTGGAACTCTCTGCTCATCCCCAGCTCCTCAAACCCGATCACTATCACCGAGCCATCTTCATTCTCCATCTTTTCATTGAACACGTCTTTCCTCCTTCACAGCTCCATGTCGTCTCCTATCATTCTTCTCATCACCGCCTTCTCAACGGCAACAAGCCGTTATCTTTATCACTTCCATGTTCAAGACTTCCAAGCTCATTGCTGAGCTCTGTCACCCATCAATCCATGATCACGAACTTCTCCATCACTGCCAAGCTCAACTATATATTCAATGGCAGCACCTTCATGTTCCTCGGCGTCATTATCATCTCAATCAACAACAATAGACTAGAATCAGTTCTATAACTCCCAATATCAGTCGTTCCTCGTCTCTTTTTTTTCCGTCTAACGCAGTCCCAGTATCACCAGCTACTATAACTCACTCAACACCATAAAATCCATCTGTATCCTTCTCATCGCTACCCCTTCTTCATCGTCGAGATGCCATGGCAGCAACATGAACCATCTTGTCATCACTGCCATTAGCCACAACGACTGATTTGTCGAAATCAGACAATAACCCATGTTTTCCACCATCCATAGGAACCCAGTGATGTCCATAAGAGCCCGAAATCCCCTCTTCTGAAATCCATCGAAATCATGATCATCATGATGACCACCATTAAGAACATCTCATGTTCTTCATGTTCATAATAAGGAAGAAGAAGAGGTGCCCAGAGATAATAGGCGGGGTTCCTTTAGCAAATTTTGAATTTGGCAACCCCCCCCCCCCATTGTAAAAGACCTGACTGCCTCTAGCGGTTGCTTTGAACTTGGCTGCCCCTTAAAAGGAAGGTGTCCCTTATCATTCAGTTGGGGTGCCAATAGCACTTGTCATGTAAAATGACCATTTTGCCCTTATAGTCTTCCAAGTTTTTGTTTTTCTCATAACTTCTTCATACGAACTCCAAAGTCCGAATGAATCCGTTCTTTCGCCATTGCCTTTGTCTTCTCGTCTTCTACAGAATGAAAAGTAGAAATCGTGTACTTTAACGATTTCCACTTGATTTTTGGCCCTTCTTCACTTGTAGATAGCTTCTTTTATTGCAAAATTAAGCGCAAATTCACTTCTTTTTGGATGATTCCCCTAATAAAACACAAATAAGAGAAAACAAACGTAACATACAATAATTTGCAAGAAACCCAACAAATATTAGCATGGAATTGACACCAAATATATGTGAAATATGCGCTTATCAGTAAACCATAACGAGACTATAACTCGTCCACTAGGGACACCTAGGGGTTTAAGGCTTGTTATACATGCTAAGTGTAACTGTTTTATCAACGACATGGGGTTGTTGTATTTAGGATTAGTTTTATTTAGTTTGCTTGAGGACTAGAAAAAGCTAAGTGTGGGGGAATTTGATAAGTGCATAATTCATATGATTTTAGTGTCCATTCCATACTTGTTTTAGCTATTATTCTTGCATATTTTCGTATTATTACTCTTGTATGCTCTTATTTGCCTCTATTAGGTAAATCATCCAAAAAGGAGCTACAAAGTGCTGAAAAGAGCTAGGAAGAGAAGTATTCCAAGTATCCAAGTGCCCAAGTCCAAGAGAAGTGGAAGAAGTGCAACGAAAAGGATCACAACGCTCAATTAGTATCATTCTTGCTCAGAAACTAGATTAGTGGAAGAAGTGGAAGGATGTGAAACTTCTACACTTCATTCTTGCCTAGAAAATCTTTTAGAAAAAATCAAGGATGCTCACGTACTTGTTTTTTTTTCTTTCCAAAAACACTTTTCCTTAAAACTCAAGAGACATAAAAAGAAAAACTCTCTGTATAGAAAAAAAAGGTTTCAACAACTCTCAAAATTCTTTTCATCAAAATCTGATTTATAATAGTCAAAGAATTAAATAAGATTAAATGAAATGCATTAATAAGTTGGTAATTAGTATCATTAACCAATTCAACAAAAAACGGATTTTGACATTAAAAACAAAATTAATTTATTCTTTAAAGGAAGAATAAATGTTACAATAAAACCATTTAAATGAGACACTAATTTATTGGAAATTAATAATGTTTTTAAAACATATATTCCCAACAATAATACTTTTCCATCCCTATCAATTATTTTCATCAATTATATTGTCGTATCATGTACAATTGTTTGCTTCTTTTGTCATAGGTACAAAATCTAGCCTTTATTGAAAATCCTTGTAATGGTACATTGCATTTCCATTGCTACATGTGATAGACAATTATTAACATATATGTGGCTATCAACAAGTTGAAATATATACATAAATTCTGACGAACACGTCGATTTCAAAAGCAAAGGCCAAAACAAGCAATAAGTTTGCGAGATCCACCCCTATTAGCCATGACATTCGGCAAATTTAAAACAAAGCAAGTTTTGGGTCGTGAGAAAATATCAGATCACATAAAATCATGTTGCTCACAGTCAAGGGTCAGCAAAACACAAGCGCTGCTCTTTTTAATGGTCATGAAAAAATAGAAATGAGTTAAGAACATGTAAGATGGAGAAAATTTACCTGACCATCCTCAGCGTCAGCAATAATTTTTTTTTATGTAATTCCAACCTTGATTCAAGTGTATATGATCATGCAAAAAAGTGGCCATCTCATGGAAAGTCATTGGGATCTTGCTCTTTCGACTGTGATTTTTTTCGAAACTTCAAATAAAATAAAATTAACACATATGAAGGATTGAATCCAACCATAATGAAGGATTAAATTAAATTAAAAATTTATCTCAAACATATTTAAAACACATGTTAATCTTGCAGGTGTTGGTGGAGTTGAGTATGATCATATAAAAGAGTTGATATTGAAACATAGCTTACTCAAACAAGGTGAAGTCTGAATTTCATGTTTTTTTTTAGTAGAAAACAATGCAATGCAAAACAAATGAGTAATATTCATTTGTAAGTAATATTTTATTTGAACATGATATGGGGCACAATAGTAGAAAATTACAGAAAAATAAAAAAATAATAAGGATTATGAATTACAGAAAATATGAAATAACTTTTTTTATCGTTTGACATCGCAATAAATGCATCCTCGTTAAACCAATCGTTGTAATGAACATAATAATTTATTTATTATTCCAATATTTTCCGTTGAATTAAATTAACCTTTTAATAATCTACTCTTAAATATCACGAGAACAGTGGATTTATTTCGTTGTCTTCACGATTATCCTCCCATTTAGGTTGATCATAAACCTAACTAATTTGATAATCATAACTCCAAGAAGGCGCCCTGTTGGAATTGAAAATAAAGAGAAGTTGGGTGCCTTGATTACATTCTTTTGTGTTGTGAGTAAACTTGTTTTCTTTAATCTTCATTATTACTTTCCTTGATTCAACATTAATAAGAATTAATTATACGTATCCTTAACTAAGTATGTAAAACTTTATTTGCTTACTACCATTTTGATCCCAACATTTTTTGGGAGGACTTTACCTTGGTATATTTGGAGTTATATTTGATCTTTAATGGTTCACTCCATAATAACATCACATATTTATTTTTTATCCTCTTTGTAACTTTTCCCTCCCCATATTTGTTATTGGAAATTCAAAGATCTCACATCTGAACTAAAATAGAAAACTAATGGAGTTACAAATGTTAGTTTCAAAAGTCAATAATTCAATCACTTATATGGATTTCAGGTAAATTTCCTTGTGTAACATGTTCTATAAAATTGCAGCAAAGTTGTTATTAACTAGATTAAAACCATTAATGAGTAAGTTTGTTTCTTGGTCTCAAAATGCTTTTGTCAAAGATAACTAGTCAAAGGAAAATAGTTAGTGATAATATTTCTATAGCAAAAGAATGATTTCATTCTATGAAAATATCTACTTCAAAAGAAGGCGTTATGGCATTATAAGTAAACATGCCGTATGATCGAGTTTCTTGGTCTTATATGAGTTTTATGCTTATTCAAGTGGAAAAATAGGGTACTCTTCATGATTTAATATTGGAACGTGTTACTTCTTTATTTTTTTGTGCTAGTGAATGGTATACGTCATGGTAATTTTAAAATTGGTAGCCACAGTAATTCATATTATCTCCTTCACTTTTCAATCATCAATTCACAAGGCCTTTTATTGATGCTAGAGAATAGGGCTGGCAATGGATAACCGATATCCGGGATCCTTTTCCGATTATTCGAAATCCTATAGGATTTTATCCTTTATATCGGATATTTTCTCTTAACCTATCGGAATCGGATTGGGATCTATCTGATTGGTTAATATCCGATATCCGATAAGGTAGGGGCGTACTAGTAATTTGCTACCAATTGGGTCGGCCTTATCTCAAGACCAAATCGATAAGATAAACTCGATCTCATCTTCTCCTCCTTCTGATCCTAATATCTCTCTCCTGTAATTAATTTCTCTCATCTGAAATCAATCTAAAAACTCCAAAAATGAAATCCATGGAATACGTATGGTCAAGTCTTGGTTAAAGGTTGCTCTCATGAATTTTAAATTAAGAACCAGAACCAGACCCAGAGAGAAAATGGGGAGGAAATCTGAGTGAGAGAGTGAATCTCATCTCATCTCACACCCATCATCAACATTATCATCATCAATCTGATTTAGAACTGGAGTAGAGTAGTCAGTAGATTGATCTCTGTAAATTTAGCAGTGATGGAAGCAAAGGAGGGATTGGTAGCTGGTTCTCATAATCGAAATGAGTTTGTTATGATAAGAAATGAAGGAGATGTAATCCGAAATGAATTTTATTATTATTATTAATTTTCTATATTTGGATCTGATTGTTTGACTCATTTAGTGATAGTGAAATTTGAGTTGGATTTTGGATGGACCATGATCATCAAAGGATGCACTAATTGAATCGACTAGATTTACACCAATGAGTTTTAGTATTATCAAATTTGTGGGTTTAGGAGCTGAGATCTATTTATAAAATCTGAATTTAGCTTCAAAAAAAAATGAATTTTAAATCACCTGATTCTCAGTAAGTTTATTTATTTCTTAACATTCATTCATTGTTCTAATTTGATTACTCGATTATGTTTTTTTGTTTTATATTTGATGATTTTTTTTCTTCTATGTGTATCAGTGTATTATCGGTGATAATTTTTTGTGATTTGGTTTGCTAACGGATAAAAATCCGATATCCGATAGCTTAACCTTAACCTTATTGAATCAGAATTTTTGGTATCCGCCGGATATTATCGGATACCGGATATCCGATAATCCTTAACCTTAACGGAATTGCCAATATACGCCGGATATCTATCTGTTGCCAGCCCTACTAGAGAATATGTGCTCAGAATTGGGTTTTCTTTCATGATACAAATTCTCTGACAAGCTCCTATTATTAGCCACCTAACGTTTGCAGATGAGTTATTCTTCTTTGGAAGAAATTCAACACACATTGTGGATCGATAAAAGCTTATTCTGAATGCATCCTCTTATATTGGCCAAATAATAAATTACAACATACAATTTGTACATTTCAATTGTCCTCTTATATACCACAATCAATAAACTTGGTGTTAGAGAAATGGCTAACGTTTGGTACCGAGCAAATGTCCAACACCTAACTTTAGTACCCAGCATTTTAAATATTAAGAAGGGTTGGTACCTTGACTGGTCAAAGATTGTCAAGTCAAGTTGTTGACTACGTGAGGTGCTCTGCTTAGTCAATTGTTACTTTTTCTCGCTTGCACAGGAAAGAAAGTAGCGAGAAAAAATGGAGAAAAAGATAGAAGATCTGTTTGGCATACGGATTGTAATTAGCCTTTTTCGTTAAAGAAAACTAAAAAGTAAAAATGTGGGTTGTGTTTAATAAAAACGTGGGTTGTATTTAGTCACTGCCTTTTACGATATTAAATTCATTTTCTGATAAAACCCTAAAACATATCTGCACCAAAAATCTGAAATCCATATAGCGGCCATAGAGAAAAGAGAAGAGAAGAAACATTTCCGACGATTCCAGTCCGTCTTCAGGTGAAAGTATCGGAATCTCTCATTACAATTTCGTCATATTCAGAAACAGCTCGATTCATCTTCTGTTTGCCATAAGTTTCAATTCCTGAATTCTCATTTTCAATTGATTCAAACCCTGATTCATCTCATTTATAATTTTCTCTTAAATCAAAACCCTAAGTAATCAGTAAGAACTAAAGAAGACAGAAATGGGTTCTTCAAGATGGAGTATTGGTTTTGTTGTATGGGATTCTGGTGGAACGAATGAAGAATTTTTGGTAAACACGCGAACACTAAGACAGCATGATGGTATTTGCTCTCAGTAAACTCACTTCGAATCGGGAAATTAGGGTTTCAGCCATATCGTGATCCTCACGGAGCTCCATTCAAGGGTGGTGAACTGAAGGATGGAGCGTATGATGCTGAGGACATTTTTTTGGACGAAATTCAAAATTCAAAATGTAAGTAATGGTCTGGCCGTGTTTGGATATAGCTCATAAGATTAAAGATGTCAATGAAATGTTAGATCGCAGCACCAAAGAAATTCAATTTCATTAGTAGTACTTCTGGTTCTAATGTTACTGTTTTGAATGAAATTAGATCAGAAACATCTAATTTATGAGGACTATTTACGATCGCATACTAATGGTTCACTTGTACTCACTGTATGAGGATTATTCATAATGACGATGATTGTGAAGATGTAGCTGGTCAGATTAATAGAGATACAGTAGAGGTTAAAAGTTCACAAGCCTAGATGACAAGGAACAAGCTCGTGCTAAAGGAGGATAAACATACTAGTTAACTTAAGTTTAAAGGCTCGAGAAAAAGTGCAGATTTTCTTGATGTGTCAGTCAAAGCGCAGTCAGTTCAAGCAGCTAGGCGGATTGAGAGCAAAAGGAAAGAAGGAAACAGTAGTAATCATACCAGCTGATGATGAAGAAACTAGTGTTGCAGCAGATTTCACTGAGGAAGTGGCTAGAGACAAAGGGAACAAGAAAAGTTCATTGAAAGGAAGGTATCAGTTTGAAGTTGGGCATCGCTGTTGCAAGACTATATATGCACTAGTGGAGAGAATGACAAAGAGTCTGATAATCCTGTTCCTGCTATTTGGCTGAATCCGTGCTTATTGAAAAGAACCATGTGTCTGAAGGACTGGAAAATCATTCTTTGAAAGAGAAGAGTACTAATTCTGGGAGCTCTGATCAGGTAATCTTTGATATAAAACTCTTCTTAAATATTCTTTCACTATCTTATTTTTGTTGAGGCGAATTGATATATTTCTAGCCAAAATAGTTGATTTTGAAATCTGCTGTTTAGTAATTTGTTATCTAGTCTGCTTTTTAGTCCAACTATTTTGCTCTTACAATATTAGACTTGTTAGTTTCTGCTTGTGGATTGTTTTATTAGTCTGCTTTCTGCTTTCTGCTTGTTGGAAAACAAAGATTCAATTCTGAATGCCTGAAACAGTATTTCATTTTGTATGGAAAAAATGCAGCTAGCATTTTGAGCTCAAATCTTCACTTGGAGCATTGAAAGAGTGTTACCACTACAACAGTATACTGAGTAATAATCATTTTTCAGACACATCAATATAAATTGCATGAGAAAGTGCAAATTCAATTGAGGATTCAAGTTACAGATGTAAAACTTTTCAAAGCTTTAGAAGTTAGAATTGCATTTAAGTTGACATTTTAATTTGCAATTGGTGTAGTTGATTTTGATTTCAGTTAGAATATTTATTATCTCTTTTATGATTTCAGTTGATTTTGTTTCCCATAGATCGAGTCAAAATTACACTTAGACTGGATCTTGTGAGTAAGCAGCCTTTTCAAAAGACTCTTCCATGTCATCAGCGTGAAGGATATAACTATTATGTAGAATGAAGGGTCTAGCTATTGCGGAGATATCCATATTCGAGTTCTAGACAAATAATGGTTATTTGTTTTTAACGTTTTTTGAAATTTCTGATTATTATACACCTAGAATTCAATTCACTAATTGATTCTCTATGTGTATAGAATCAAGTTTGGAAATGTCTCTTGTGAAGAGGTTGAGTGTGGTAAATTTTGTTGGATAATATTACATTTTTTTTGGGTTTACTGAGTGTGAAGGCTGTTTATAAAACATTAATCCTTTGCACTTGCATATACCAATGATGAGAACTTGAAAACCATCTGGGTAGTTTTGACTGGTAGTGACTAGTGATGTTTATCTTTCCTTTTTTTTTCCCCCATGTTTGTCATCTTTGGCTGTGATTAAAAAGAGAGAGGGCTCTTGTGGGGCACTATGAAATTGTTTCTTTTTGATTTCTTGATTAAGGAGAAGAAGAAAATTGGAAATTAAGTGTCATCTTTCGATCATGCATGTCAATCTATGATTCAAAAGTATTACATATTTTAGAAATATCTATTCTTCTCCAAGAAGAAAATTGGAAATTAAGTGCCAAAGATGTAATACTTTTGGAGAAGAATAGATATTTCTAAAGTACTACATATTTTTGAATCATAATAATGAACCCTCCAATGCATATTGGCACCCCCCTTTAGCGATCATGTATGTCAATCTATGATTCAAAAGTATTACATATTTCAGAAATATCTATTCTTCTCTTTATAATTGTTTTCAGATTGATTATATTTTTCCACGGTAACTGAGTCAAAATTAGACTGGATATGAGCCTATTGGTATCGAGATTGTACTAAATTTGGTTTCTACGAATATTGCATGTATTGGATTTATTTAGTGGGAAGGTTATGTATGATTCCGTCGCTGTTGTGTATACCTGATGCATAAATTGATGTATGTTAGCGGCCAGACAACCGTAGGTATGTGGTATCCCCAGATAACAGGTTTAACTCAGTCTCGATTTGTCTACTAACTCCATCTCACATTTATGATATCAGCTCAATTTTATCCAACTTTTTTTTTTTCTCGCATGTTGTGTTTTAATTTTTCCATGATTATGCTGTTTTGATGGATAAGAGAGTTTTGGGCGTGTCTCTCGGGAGACAAACTGCAGGATCAGCCTCGGTCAGTCTAGAATTTCTGGTTGCAAAATGCTAGGCGCACTGTCTACCTGACCTAGTGGTGGATTAATCGGATAAATGCACGGTATGGTGAGGGCGAGTCTCCTGGGTCATGCAGGACAGCCAATGTTATCGAACCCAAGCTAGGTCTAGCGTTGTTTTCTGGATTATTAATTTAGCCAATATTACTTGACTGACTGTGGGTTGGGTATCTCGGGGAGACGGGTTGGACTCACTGTCAAAAAAAATCCAGCCCCCTGCTATTTGTCATTTTCGTAATATTTGCTGCTATTATGTGTGTTGCAGTACTATGATATAAGCTTCACATGGGACAGACCAAAACCCCACCCCTGCTAGTCCTATGGTGGTGAGTCTGCCGACTCTCCCCACCCTACGACTAGTAGTGGTGGTTTTTTGGTCCCGTGAGTCCTATTTTGGGTCACGCGCAACCCAACTTACGGTCTGTAAGATTCAATTCTGAATGCCTGAAATGTTTCTCATTTTGTATGGAAAAAGTGCAGCTAGCATTTGGAGTTCACATCTTCACTTGGAGCATTGAGAGACTTACCGCTACAATAGTATAGTGAGTCAATCATTTTTCATACACATCAATATGAATTGCATGAGAAAGTTCAAGTTAGATTTTCATTTGAATCGATATTCTGTGTGCAATTACTATAGTTGTATTTGAGGTTAAATAAGATATTTGATACGAACAATGCTAGATAAACAACATCAAACAAAGAAAACAATTCAAAAAACTTGATATGAGCGTATAATGTTTATCAATGCTAGATATCATTAGTGTTTTTGTTTATCAGTGCTAGATATCATTAGTGTTTTTGTTTATCAATGCTAGATATCATTAGTGTTTTTGTTTTCGAACATCCAATTTTCTTTTTTGTGTTCATCATGATACTTGTTTTTAATATGGCCAGACAACCGTAGGAATGTGGTATCCACAGATAACGGGTTTAATTCAGTCTCGATTTGTGTACTAACTCCATCTCACATTTTCTAATGCATTTCATTACCATCAGTATTTTTTGTATGTATTGTTTTAATTTCACCATTACAAAATGCAAGTTTTGCCTTCGAATGTGTCCTGTGTGTTCAAACTCTGGGACCCGTCTAACCTGCAAACGTAGTCTATGGTTGGGGGTCCCTTGGGGATGTGTCACGCAGAACAAAACATGGGACACAGCTGACAGTAAGGCTAGCAGCGCTGTTTTCATTGTTACACTGTTTTGATGGATATTAGAGTTTTGGGTTAAAACCTGCTAATTTTTGATCTTGGGGTGAGTGGCCATTCCCTTGGTTCATGCGGGATAACCTGGGAGAGTCAACCCACAGTAGGTAGTAACCGTGGGTTGGTTCCTACGATGTTCCGTGTGAGATTGGTGGCACCCACGGTCCAAAATGTACTACCCAGACCCCTGCTGCTTGTATGTTAGCTTATTTTATAATTGAAGCACAAATCCATCTGTTATATGTTATTCACATCTGTATGTCATCTATAAAGCAAATTTGATTTTGCTTTTCCAAGTTATCTAGCTCATGATGCCTTGATTCCATGTTTGTAAGCTCGGGTAGCCACATTCCTTCCTACTGACTGCATGCCATTTTTTCTGTCTTTTTCATCAACTGCAACTGTTTGTGCACTGATACATTGTTTGTAGCTTGTGGTAATGTCTACTCCTTAAGTATGCAAGTCTAGTTCTTAGACTACCCACGTAGTAACATTTTGATCTTGTCGCATGTCATTCATAAAGCAAATAGGTTCTCTTGGTATAGACTTTGTGTCGGAAAATGACTAAATGAGAATGCTTTGCCAAGCCAAGCGTCTTTGCTATTGAATAATCATCATTCATGTTGTGGTCTTGGTGTAGCCCAAACTTTGTTTCTCATGTGCACCGTATATCCCTTATATTGGTGCCTTTGTATTTTTAGTAATTCTGCTCGCATTGTCTTAGTATACTACGAGTGCTTACTTTTTGGATTATGGTGTTATGCTGTCAGATTTTTCAGGGGAGTGGAAAAATTGATTGATATAAGCTTGTCATGGAACTGAGTGATTGACCGTGGTTTTGGACTACTCCAAAACCATCCCTCATATGGAGTGGGACTTGCCCACCAAAACCTACCAGGGGCCCATTGGGTTGGGTCTCACTTCATGTGAGAGGCTGTTTTGGGGTTGTTCAAAACCACGGTTCACGAAGAATTTTGCTAAAATCAACATGAAGGTTCGATCTTGGAATGCTCAGGGTTGTGCTAGTACCAAAACCCTAGATCATCTTCGATTTCATGTTGACAAGCATAAGACTGATCTGGTATTTGTTTCTGAGACAAACATAGGCTTCCAAAAAATGGAACTTATACTCAAAAAATGTGATTTCAATAATTGGATTTTAATTCCATCTATTAGAAGGTCCAAGGGAGTGTTTGTTGCTTGGTCTGGTTTAATACAAGTAGAACTCATACATCATATACGTATCAAAGTCGACAGGAAGGAGGAACCATGGGTTATGTCTTGCCTCTATGGTGCCCTGCATGCACTTGGAAAATATGAATTCAAGAGAAGACCTTTGGTGCTTTTAGGTGATATGAATTTCATTATGAATTCAAGATAAAAAGGTGGAAATGACACATTGTGCAGTGCTTTAATTTCATACAATTTACTATTCTACAGTTAGGTCTTATAGTTTTAAACTTCATAGGGACATGGAACACCTTCAGTTGGACAAATAATAGAGAATAAGCTACTAATATCAGGGAAAGAATTGATAAAGTGTTAGTTAACCAAGTTTGATATCACTCTCATCCAAATGCTGCTGTGCTGCGCCTGACTAGAGTAGAAATTCATAATTTAGCTCACGAAGTCCTTCATAGCATAAAAATAGACAGAAAGAAAACTGGACACTTAGCTCTCCAACTTGACCTTTCTAAAACTTTTGATAGTAGTGATTGGGAATTTAAATTTTTTATTTTCAAGAAGTTAAGTTTTGATGATAGATGGTGTAGTTTGATTTTTGAATGCATATCCGCTGACCTGTTTCCTGCCGAATTTTGCTTAAATGGTCTCGTGGACCTGAATTTTCTGAACCTACTAGGGGCCTTAGTCAAGGAGATCCGTCATCTCCCTATTTATGTATCACTGCTTTAGAAGGCTTTTCTAGACTGTTTTATGGGCAGTACAAAATTGTAAACTTTTTGGTAGTAAAACTACTTCTTATGAATGTATGACCCGCATTATACCCCATATCCAATTATACATTTTTCTATGAATTTTGAAATCATACAAACCAAAATTGCAGGACTGGATGGATTTGTGGAGACCTGAGCTTGCTGGAAAGATTTCAATGGTGCAGTTTTGAAGTATATGGGAGCTTCATACAATACAAAGGACTTTAACTCATAAGTTACTGGTGGAAGGGATGCTGTCTTGCAGAGTCTGCTGTCACTTCAAAACAGGTATTGGTTGGAAATTATTTTTCAGCTTCTCTCTGCTAGTCTGTCTAATGGTGCAATTTTTTGGAGTAGTGATAGTTCAATGATCACTTTCAGCTACATTAAATAAGGTTAGGAGAATGATCTGGGGACTTCAAATAATTAACCCCACCATCTATGTTACAGTCGCAGAGCCTATAAACTTCTTAGCAGTCACATGGTGCTGTCTTCTTGCTCCTTTCTCAACATGGGTCAGAAAAGCTGAACTCCATTGTTGCAGAAAGTCCAGACTAATGAGCTTGAATGTCATTCTTTCTGCGGAATAAGTTCTGAAATTGTGGATAAACACATCTGTTATAACCTCAAGTTTTGTCTTATTGTGGATTTTTCTTCATAAGTTCCCCGTCTCCCTTTGCCAAATAGAGACTGAAAGAAGCTTCTATTTATATGCCGCCACTTCAGTCGTACTCGTCGTTTCTCGAATAGAAAAGAAGTATCTTTTTTCTGGGAACATGGTCAACCAGAAATTCTTCTGTTCGAGACGGGCCTCCAAGGCCTAGAAATAGAAGCTTATTTCAGTCTCTATTTGGCAAAGGGAGATGGGGGGACTTAGAAAAAAGCTCCAATAGAATCCTGATTTGACCTAGTATCCCCAACTTCTTATTATATCAAGGAACTAGCAAATCATAGAGGTTCCTTCAGAGAATATAGTTAAGTGCTTTTAGGAAAAACAATGGTGAAGCGACCACCCTGCTCCACTGGAGTTGGGCATGGCTGTTGCAAGACTATATAAAGATTGGTGGTTTTCAAGTAGGATAGGCACTTGTGGAGAGAATGAAAAAGAGTCTGGTAATCCAGTTCCTGCTATTTGGCTGAATCTGTGCTTATTGAAGAGAACCATGTGTCTGAAGGACTGGAAAATCTTTCTAAGTCCCTATGAAGTTAATTTGCCAAAGAAAAACTCTGGACTGACCAGGAGATCTCCTGGGAGACAACCTGCAAGATCAGGCTCGGTCAGTCTAGAATTTCTGGTTGCAAAATGACAAATCCACGGTATGGTGAGGGCGATTCTCCTGGGTCATGCAGGACAGCCAATGGTATCGAACCCAAGCTAGGTCTAGCATTGCTGTCTGGATTATTAATTTGGCCAATCTTACTTGACTGACTGTGGGTTGGATATCTCAGGAAGACGGGTGGGACTCACTGTCAAAAAAGTCCACCCCCCTGCTATCTGTCATTTTCATAATTTTGCTGTTACTATGTGTGTTGCAGTACTATCTTTACTTTTGTATCATGGTGTTATCCTGTTAAAATTTTCAAGTGCCATTAGAAAAGTTGATTGTTATAAGCTTTACATGGAACTGACTAAAAACCCACGCCCTGCTAGTCTTACGTGATGAGTCTCCCCAACTTATGATTAGCAGGGTGGTTTTTTTATCCCATGAGCATGGAACCCAACTTACGGTCTGGAAGATTCAATTCTGAACGCCTGAAATGTATTTCATTTCGTATGGAAAAAGTGCAGCTAGCATTTTGAGTTCATATCTTCACTTGGAGCATTGAAAGACTGCTACCACTGCAATATAATGTAGTGTGTCATAATCATTTTTCATACACATCAATATAAAAGCTCAAGTTAGATTTTCATTTGAATCGACATTTTGACATGCAGTTACTGTAGTTGTATTTGAGGTTAAATAAGATATTTGATACAAACAATGATAGATATCATTAGTGTTTTTGTGTTTGAACATATAATTTTCTCTTTTTCTAATTCCCTTCAGTGATTGAGTTTATTAATGTCACCTGATATGAGCCTATAATGTTTAGTAAATTTTGTTGCTGAAATGATGTTGCATTTATTTATTTGGTTTATTGAGTGTGAAGGCAATGTATTCCTTCGCAGTTGCGTATACCAATGATGCAGTAGTTGAAAATCAGTCGAGATTAGTTTCAGTTGGTAGCGACCAGATTGTAGGAATGTGGGTTTAATTCAGTAGTTGACTGATCTGGTTTTTGTTTCTGAGACAAACGTAGGCTTCCAAAAAAAATGGAACTTATACTAAAAAAAAGTAGTAATTTCAACAATTGTATTGTAATTCCATCTATTAGAAGGTCTAAGAGCATGTTTGTTGCTTGGTCTGATTTAATACAAGTAGAATTCATACATTATACATATGAAAGTTGACAGGAAGCAGGAATCATGGGTTATGTCTTACATCTGTGGTGTCCTGCATGCACCTGGAGAGTATGCACAGTAGGAATTTATCAGTAACATGAACTAATCATTTCAAAAACCTTGGGTGCTTTTAGATGGTATGAATTTCATTATGAGTTCAAGAGAAAAAGGTTGAAATGACACGATATGCCATGCTTCAATTTTCATCTAGTCTACTATCCAACAGTTGGGTCTTATAGATTTGAACTTCATAGGGACACAGGACACCATACAGTTGGACAAATAATAGAGAATGAGCTACTAATAGTTAACCATGTTTGGTATCACTCTCATCCAAATGCTGCTGCGCTGCACCTGATGAGAGTAGGATCTGATCACACACCTATATTCCCTGGATAGAAAGGCCATATATGTTCTTTAGGTGTTGGTTAGAACAAAACGAATCTATTACTTTCATTCTTTGTATGTGCTGCAGATAAGAATTAATAATAATTTTCTAGTGTATATTGGCAAGAAAACAGCAGATATAATTTCTTGAAAGAAACATGATTGGAACACTAGATATTTTCACATAAAAAGCTTCCCAGAGAAGACGGCACAGTCACATACCTAAGCTAAGAGATTCTATTGGTTTGTGGCTGGAACATAGAGAACAAATGCATCATTTGCATAAAAATAATTTTTTTTTTTATATTAGTTGTTCGTCTGATGTTGCAATTCATGATGTTTTTGATGATATGTTTACACATGCTATCATGAAATAACTAGAATTCCTGATAAAGATGAGATTTATGGATATGAGAACCCTGTTTACCCATTAGTTTTAGTAATACTTCTTATAAGATAATTTCTGAAATCCTTGCTAATAGATTGAAACTGTTTTAGATAAATGCATTTCTCCTCAGTGATCTGCTTTCATTCGAAAGAGACTAATAGTAGATAATATTGTTATTGCTAACGAAGTCCTTCATAGTATGAAAATAGAAAGAGAGTGGTGTTCTAGTGAATCTTAAAGGTTATATCCTATTGAAAAGTGAAATGTTATATCCTATTGAAAAACGTTAGTTGATTGTATCTGACTTAATGTTGTTCCATCACGTTTGTGTCTTCGTTACGAGTTACCTGAGAGGATAAGGTCTTGACCATTATGACGTCTATCATATCAGCATATGATTCACTATATATGTCTCAGTATTTACATGTCTCTCTTATTGGGCATATGCTGTTTTTTTTTAGCATGGCCAAATGAGAATTGGTATGCCAAGTGCTCTTATCTAACAGGAGCTACTGTTTTACACCGTTAACAATCAAGAATCATAAGTAAAAATAGGTAACCTTGTATCAACTTGCAGGACGTACTAGTGTTCCACTATCTTAGCCATCTCAAATCTTGCATATTTTCAGGACTCGATGAACACGTTTATTTTGATTGTGCAGCATTCTTTTCCGAGGATTGTCTTGGCAATTCTTTTAACTTAAACTTGCCACAGTTTTACGACCTACATAGAACAGTACTATAGAAGCAGTAGATACCCGAAGTATCAGAAGTTGTTACGCCTATTTGACAAATTTCACCTTCTCTGCTTCCATTCTGAATTTCCTTTATTTAGGTAGAGTTTTAGATGTATGTCTGGCTTTCTGTTTTCATCGTTTAAGATACTCAACATGTTCCTCGGTCCTGCTTCCAAGATGCACTGAGGGAACTTTATTGTGGGGCCTGTGTAGTATTATATATGTGTTTGACTCCAGATGCACTGTGTAAACTTTCATATTCCTTGATTGGTGTAAAAAAGTTGTTCGAGCACTTCATATTTATCTCAGAATTCTGCAGAGATTAAGGATGTTTGTCCGATGCTTGAAATAAATTATACAGTGGTGATTGATCCCTAAGTCTTCATTGTTTTTTCAGGACAATATCAGCCAAACTCTGTCGCATTATGGGGCCATGTGTGATAAACATGCCATTGCAAAAGTTCTTGTAAAACAAAATGCCGATACAGATCTGTGCGAATCAGACTGGTCTTGTACATGTTTTGCCTTTGGAAATGTACTAAACACAAGTGACTGAAAGTATACATTATCAGTTTTTTCCAACCCTTAGTTTTAGCTCTACAAAGTTCATATTTTCTCTGGTAGTTTTAGCATGCTGTAAATGCATATTCTCTATAGCTCTCGGTAGTAGTTTCAACTTTCATTCTCTGTCGAGGCGATGAGAGTGGTAATTGTGGACTTGCATTCTCTGTAGCTTACATTCTGAAGTGAATTGTTGTTGATTCAATTGTTCACAAGTCTAAAATTTGCAAATGTTGTGGCAGTTTCTTCTTCTGTTGGATGTGAGGTCACATATGGAGTTACTTGCTTCAGGTGTAGTGTAGACCTATGTTGTGTGAGGCGCTTGACGCGAGTCGCCATGCCTTGAGCGCTTTATTAGCTAGGCGCCCCGTGTGACTTGGGCGCCTAGGCGAGTGCCTGGACTAAAAGTAATCCGTGACTAAGCAAGGCTTTAAGGATTCTTTTTTCCACCCTCTCCATGTATATTGTTGGGCCCACTCATTTGGATATGCCCCTGAGCAGGTTGAGCCCATAATTGGTATCTCCCTGTTTGTCCGAAAATTGTTTGTAGTATTTTTTTTTTTTTTTAATCCAACATCATTGTAACGGATAAATGATTTTTAATCTATACAAATTTTACTTAACAAGTGTGTTAGCACATATTATCACAATATCTATATGTTCAACAGTTAGTTGTGATGTTAGAACGAAAATGCTTGAATTGCATGCGAGCAAATATTTTTCTAACCTATCCCTTGAGCTGAATGTGAATTAAAGAATGGTTATCTTTATTTAGACGCTTCAAGTGTAAGCCTCTGTATTAAATGTTTAAGCAAAGTAGTCTAACTCGTCCATGGGACCTATGCGGTTGGGGAGTGAGCAGTAATAGTTCAGGCTTGGAACTTGCTAATACATGGATGTTCTTATTAGGCACTTAGAGTCCTATTGATCACATATATTGCTACTAATATCAAAACTAGAGAAAATTGGTCGTGTTAATCAAAACTAGAGAAAATCAAACTTGAAACTCACAAAAATACGGGAAAATCATACTTGAAACTTGCCGGAAAATTAGATTTAAAATCCGAGAAAAAACTCGAAAGGGAAGAGGAATTGAAGATTGCCTCGTCAGACTAGCGACTAACGCGTCTCGCTTGAAAATCAACCTTGTAGACTGATCTTAACTACAATGCGCTTGAGAGCTCACATATGTAATATTTCGCTAAAACTCATTTTATTTTATTTTTTTGAGGTGACCCGTTTCTTGTTTCACTTTGCTTTTGTTTCTAAAAAGATTATACTAGTGCTAAAAATTGTGGATAAATTTTTTTCATTTAACAAAAACGAAATACTCACATTTAAAGGGACATAACTGGATACAAGATAGAGGACCATTTGAGTCCAATGTCGAGGCACTTTAAGCAGAGACGGATCCAAGATTTTTCTTTGGATAGACTAATGTTGCTAAGGTCATCAACACGGCCAAAGGCAACTGCAATATTTTGAGTCGAGCCATATATTTAGTGGACAAAAGTAATTTTGTTTAAAATACACATGGATTTAATTAGTGTTGATATTGAAAAGAATAGATTATGTAAAAAAAAAACGCAATTAACAAGCAAAAAAAAAAAGTTTATTGTTTCTAGAATAAAATAAAAGGATAAAGTTGTTAGGAACAAGAAAGTTATAAAAAATTCTTAAATAGAAGTGTTAGTTAGATTTCTATTATTTATTTTTTCCATGGATCATTCATGATTTTCAAAGATATAATAACAATATAACTGTTATGAAATAAGAAGGATTCAAAAATAGAGAGAAAAGAAGGGAGAAAATATTAATATTCACAGAAACGGAAAAATAAGTTCTATTTATATACCGTTAGACATATAAACATCTTAGTAAACAAACGTTTACCCTATATTTATCTTAGTAATGGGTAATTTTTCGAGTATTATCTGACATACCTCATGGGTGGTTGGATAACCGAACCATCGGTTATCTTATTTTTCTATTCGACCATGCACATTAGCTTGATGAGTCGGTTTTGGTTTCATTTTGCTGATTTTGAATATGCTTTGGTCGATTTTAAATAACATATCACCAAAAAATTATTGTTTTAAACTTTTTTAGCTCAATAGCTATATATATGTGCGTAGAACCAGTTGAATTATTATACAATGTCATAAACCAAATCATACTTTCATTTTATCTATTTTTTGAACCATATCAAATGTTTTCTTAGTTAAAATTTAAATGGGTTATGACCAGATATAAACTTATCTAATAAATTCCGCCAAAGGAGAAACTAATAAACATCTATAAGATTTCAATTCTTTAACAAGCCATTAGTTAATGTAGTATCCAGTTCTATTATTTAAAATGTTAGTTTGCACCGAATTACTCGAACCAACTGATACCATATTCTCGTATAATTCTAACAATTAGTAAAACTTTATTTTCGAACACATTGCTAAGCATACTTCTTAGTCACATGTTAATCTTATAGGTTGGCGGAGTTAAGTACCACATTAAAAGGTTGATAGTGAAGATATCTTACTCAAACAAGGTGAAGTTTAAACTTCATGTTTATTCCAAATAGAAAAGAGTGCATGTAAATGTAAAACAAATGACCAATTTTCATCTAAATATAATATTTTATTTAAACATAGTATGAGGCACTATATTAAAAAATTATAATAAATACTTTTATTATTATACTATGGGCAATTGATCACATAAAATTTAAAGTAACTTTTTTATCCATAACATTGCAATAGATGCGTTCTTGCTAAAGTAATCGCTATAATGAAAAAATCATAAACATCGCAAGACATGCAAAATATCCATACAAATATAAAGAGACATGTAGTACAAAGTCATCTCAGCCTCTCAGAAACAATGATATCTAATCGAGAATTATTTTTTTGCAATTTTAATTCTCTGCCGACTTTGAGTTATCTGCAACTGTAATTCTTACCCTCTATAAGACTTTTGAATTCTTCATAAAGAATCTTAAAAAATTCTTACCGAAGTGGTTCCACCAAACCCTGCAAAACTCAATTGACTTGAGGTGTAACAAAAAACACTGAGAAATTAAATCTGGTGACCAACAATCATTGTAGCAAGCTTTATATGGGAAACCTCATTCGCTAAATATGAGAGACTCCAGATTTGGTAATACATGGAAAAAGTCGAGTAGTATTTCAAGAATCCAACATGAAGTACCAATTTTTTTTTTGTAAGTATTACTTCCAAATGAATCAAATTATAAAACGAAGGCAACTTCGTTTTGAAATCTTCTTGATAGGAAAGAGACATTAAGCTAACATCACATATTCATAGATGTTTCACACTTGAAAGACTAGTAAAATTAAAATTTAGTCGTCTAAATATTAAATTTAAGCCATTCCTCCCATTCCCATTTGTCTGAAGATGAAATCAAAATTCGTGCATCAAGTAATGTTGCAAAATTATGCAAAACAAAATACTTGGCAAGAGTTAAATATAAATTGACATATTGTAAATTTGGTGTATCTATATCGATATCCAAGCTCATGCACCATCTATGAAAAACCACTTCAAATTAGGATAATGAACACACGAATATTGTATATCTCCTCCATGATTACGATCTTCCAAATCCAACGCTTCAAGTATGGGGGAGTTGGATAGCAACTTTGTAATCAAATGCTCGTTTTCCAATTAGAAAGATAGTCGAAGGATCTTGGGGTTTGGAAACTTTACTGGTTCTGGAACTGTAGGGATGATAGAATTACCTATCTCCAATGTACTCAACGATTCACAAGTAAAGAGATATGGAGAAAATTGGACCACGAAGAACAAGCTCTTCACTTTACGTTGAAGTATTGTAGAAATCCATCCATAAATCCTCGATTCATCAAAATGATGATCTGAATAGAAAAAAAAATAGTTATCAGGGGTGAATCAACATCCTAACGGAAAGAAAACGGTCTCTCAGAAAATCTAGTGAATGCAACGACCTACTCTCCATAAACACACCATAAAAAACCCCATGAATACGAAAATCAATTATCAGAGTGGATGTCCATATATGCTTCTCCTTTGTTGATGGAATACTTGTGGAAAAGATGGATTTGATTGGAGAAAATGGAAAAAATGGTTTGTTATCTTTACACACATATTTTATATTTTGGCAGTCATATATGGGATATGCCATAATACAACACAACACACCATACTGACATACCTCATTAAAAATAATGCATAACTTCTGCTTTACGTAATACGAATGTGCCTAAAATGGTCACATGTCCAAGTCAGAATCACATCTTCCATTTGGACATGCGCGTCTTCGCGTCAGATACGTCAGTAACAGAAAAATTAAATTTAGTAACCTCCACTGATCATAGTTGAATCATTGTAAATATGATTTCAAGTAGATTAATTCAAGGAACTAAACCCCGATGTTATATAAAAGAGATTTTGTTCTTGTAAGGAAGAGTTGCAATGGGTTTAGGATTTATTTGGATACGTCATGTCTCTAAAGTAACTTAGGACTTGGATCTAGTTCTGTTTGGTGCAATAGAACGTTGGTTTGTTATTTTTTCTTTTTCTGATGCTCTGGTTCGGTTCATAAATATAACTCGATCATAGTTATTCGAGTCAGTTATTATTTTGTATTGTACCTGATCTACTGGGAACATTTTCGGATAATAAAGTTTTCAACAATTTAATAATTTTTGAGTTAGATGTCATAAGTAAAACCAGACAAGTCAGTTGAGTCAGAAAAAGAAAAAAAACTTGTTATGTTATTTTTCTTGCCAAATACCTCGAGGTAGGACTGTGAATTTATACATCAAAAATACTTCTGGGTAAACCTTAGGTGTGTTTTGTATTTTTGACGTTGTTTTTTACTGTTTCGTATTTTTGAGGTGTTCATTGTGTCTTGGTCTTGGCAAGAAGAATAAATTGATTTTCTTTTTTACTGACTTAACTAGGGTTGTAAAAATTGATTTACTCCAAACAGATCTCGTACTTAGCTACTAAAAGATCCCGTCAGGCCATGCCAGGAAAAACATTTATTTTGAGGCACATAATCTGCCCAAAGTTCGTTCCATTAACTAGACTTGTCTAGGAATTATAAACAAGATATATGTTTTTTGTAACCATAAAATTCTGTAATTACTGATTTATTTCATATTGGGTATTTGGAGATTTAATGAATTATGATTTAACTAGAAAAACCTCAAGAAATCAATTTTCGAACCATGTGGAGATCATATCTACACTTGAAGATCCTCTATGCTTTTTCTCATCACGGTAAATGTTAATATCCCCATTAAGTTGTATTTCTTTTCTTCGCATAAGTTAACTTGATTTTGTTTTCTTTATTTTTGGGCCTTTTTTTTTTTTGAAGCATGCAAGTATATTATAAAATTAGATAGTTATTACACGAGGGAATTTGATTATTTTTGGGCCTTGATTGTATGTTTTTAACAAAAACCATTTAAGTTGTATTTTTGGGATTTTTCTCATCACGATAAATGTTAATATCCCCATTAAGTTGTATTTCTTTTCTTTGCATGAGTTAACTTGATTTTGTTTTCTTTATTTTTGGCCCTTTTTTTTTTTTGAAGCATGCAAGTATATTATAAAATTAGGTAGTTATTACACGAGGAAATTTGATTATTTTTGGGCCTTTATAGCTGCCTTTCATCAAACTCCTCATAAACAATCTCTTTTCAAAGAGTTGCACCAGAAATCATGGCTAATCTTCTGAGCCTCACCCGCTTAGTATGAAACTTATCCTGGTAACGACATCTAATAGCATCAATCTCGTACAGTAAGTGTTGGGTAAGGTTGTGCCTTCCTCATGGATTATCGTCAACTGCTACGTTAACATGCCTGCGGAACTTTGCAGTCTCAACCGTAATCCCAATTACGGGCAGGTTGAAGTCACGAGATACAGTTTCACACTGGTTCAATTAAGCAAACATTAAATCTTTATGGTCTGTCATCGCACGAACACTATGCTTCTGCACATAATCATAAACCACCCTCTTTCTCTGCACGCAAGCATTAATCCCTTCGACAAGACTGTTGGTTCATGCATGTTTTTTGGGTTTTTGGATTGTCAAGCATGTACTCTTTTTGGACTTGTTTAATGTTTTAATTAGAGATAACTAAACCCACACTAAAATTCTAGTTTGCGACCATGAAATTTTTAATAGACCTTTATCTAGTGGGTGTTCGATTGATTAATGATAGTTTAGCTCAATGTTATTTTAGAAAATTTATAGTTTACCATGCAAGAGTTTTTATTATTTTAACTTCAAATTAACTATGTAGGCAGCTACATTGGGGAAAATAAAGTGATATATTTCACACAAGTGTAGGTTGGATTTTTGAGCAGTATTGGAACTTCATTCATTACATGTTCTTCAACATTCAATCTCTTAAATCCAAGCTTGAGTTCGACATCCAACTTGGATTCAAATCTACTAATAATTCCTAATTTTCCAAACAATTGAGTAATTATCTCTTACTTTGTAAAGATATTGCTACCCACACATCAAAGTATTTAGTGCTTCAAACTGGTTTTGGGAAATTTGATACTACTAAAAATATAAAGTAATATAAAGCTACAAATCTTTGCAATATCATCTTCTCTTCAACTCCAATTATCGAAGATCAACTACAATCTTTGTTGACCATGTAAAAAATAACAAAATCAAACACAAATGGGAGTAATGAACAAAAATAATCATACTAAACAATGTCGTAATTCTTTCAATTCATCTCTCATAGTTTTATAATTCTTTCTACTAATCCCAATCACCTGCATAATAACTTAAACTAAAAATATCTCAACAAACAACTCAACAATTAAAGCCTCCCCTTCTTCTTAAGGAACTCCATCCCAACCACCCACATTTGCGAGTTTAATGGAGGTAAGTTTGTGAATAATAATACTCTTTTCACTGGTCAGTATCATTTTTCTTGCTCTCCATGTGTTTGTATAAATGTCTCACCGAATAATCAAATTTCTATTTTATTTTTCAGGAAGACAAGAAGACCGGTAGAGGTTCTGATTCCTTCTTATATATCTTTAAACATGATGACATTGGTGAGACTATATTGGTTCAGTTGCTGAACTATCATGTTTATGTTAGCAAATCCATACTAACCCATTTATTAAAAGGCATTTTATGAGACCTAAATGCGAACTCGGCTACGAGGATTTTCAAAAAATACTAAGTTTTCTTCGAATGAAAATTATAACAAAGTTCAAGAGTGTTTCAAGGTGTTGGAATTTTCTTCCTCAAGATTTCATTTTCACTCAACTACATCAATCAAGATCACATCTTGAACTTTTGATCTTTATGTACGAGCATGATTCTATCATAGTGTATACACTGAGCAATGTGTTTGAAGTCGAAAAAGCTATTCCTAAACTGAAGATTCTGTGGAGTCAAGTTTTCATACTCCGCACACTTAATGGATTATTATGCTTCTTCAATTTACCAATTAAGTGATCTTCTCATTTGTTTAACCTTGCAACTAGAGAGGGTAGTCCATGGTTTCCTACTCCACATCCATTGCCATCTCTAACATGAGGTTTAGTCAATAAAAGTTAATTTTGTAATTTTCTACTACAATGCCCCATGTTATGTTCAAGTAAAATATTATATGAAGATGAATATTGGTCATTTGTTTACACTACATGCACTATTTTCTACTTGGAGTTTAGACTTCACCTTGTTTAAATATGATATGTTCTTCACTAATTAACTTCACCAGTACCTGCAAGATTAACATGTGTATTAAATGTTCAACATGTGTTTGGAAATAAATTTTTATTAACTGTAAGAATTTCCTGAGACTATGATATCGGTTGGTTCGGTATACTTTGGTGGTTGAACCGATCATCAATCCAATATATCAGGTATCTTATTATTCGATCATTCACATCCATTTGATGAGTCATTTGGTTCGATTTGTTAATTTTTTATATACTTTTTCTGATTATAGAAACGACTTATGCATCTTCTAAATGGTTTATAGGTCTTTATAGTCGAGTGTTAGTGTACTTTTTATCTTGAGCCAATTTTTTGGTAAATATTTTGTTACTCAACCAAGTGGGAGAGTGAGACTTTTTATGGTTTGTGCAACAAATCTTTATTAGTTCAACATGATTAGTTTAAGATAATTTGGTCTAGTTTAAGATCATCCTAGTGTTTTTAGTTTAACCTTTCTAAGTCAAGAAAGGAAAAAAAAAAAATTCACAAGTTCTAGATTTTGCAAATGTAGATTGTTGGTATGTATTCTTCTTCTCTTCCAACTACGTAAAGGGACATATAGTTGCTCTCATATGTCAGACATGTCTCAAAATAAAAAAAAAATGACTTCATGGCTCAATGGATAAGGCGTTGGCCTACAAACTAGCGATTTTGGGTTCTATATCCATTGTGAATTATTTTTTTAACATTCTTATAATGTTTCCTTTTTGTTGTGTGGTGAAGAAAAACTTTTTGTAAATAAATACACTGGCATGGACGTTGCAAGTTTACGTTTGGAGATGCATACTACTAACTTTTCTTCATGCCACACACAATTCACAGAGATATAAATCTAGCTAGCAATATTTTACTAGATGAATTTTGAGCCAAAAGTTACATATTTCGGGCTCCTAAGAGGATGAAAAAACACTGACATAATTTTTTTGTTCTAATATAAAAGAGAACTGTTTTACTTCCGGATTCAAGACTCAATTAAGATTCTTTTAGACAGATACTTTGACTCTCCCAATCAAATCGGTGATTACAAGCGGATATGTGAAATATTGTCGTCAGGATACAATGAAGCAACATCATCGGATTCAAGGTTTATACCCCTTGATCCAACCAAGAACACACAATAATAAGGCACTGATGATTCTTAGAAGAGAGAAAAACATAAAGCTTTTGATGTTCTTCATTACATGAATGAATATCAATCGGCACTACTTAGGGACTCATAACAATTGGAAATGCCTATTCATATCTAATGAGAATGGGTGTGTCTTATGTGAAGCATCACCATGCCCTTTGGAGATGCCTCTTCGTCTCCAACTAGTAATTTCTCCTGATAAAACCCTGAACATTTTTACATCTAAAATCTCAAACCCATAACGGCATTAGAGGTGAGGAGAGCAGAGCAGAGGAGAAACATTTCCGATGAGTCCAGTCCATCTTCAGGTGAATTTAGGCTTCAAAGTATCGAATTCTCTCATTACGGCTGCTTCCATGTTCTGATTTCCAAATTTCTCATTTTCTTATTCTTCCCTCAATTGATTCAAACCCTAGTTCATCTCGTTTTTAATTTTCTCCTAAATCAAAACCCTAATTAATCGAATCCAACCTTTTAAATCTCAGAAGGAAACGGTAGTAATCAGAGATCAACTTTTGAAAGGAGGGTATCAGTGTCCAAGTTTAAAGGACCAGGATGGCACCAGTGGAGGGGAAGTAGATGAGAATGGTAAGAGAACCATGTTTCTCAAGGAATGGAAAATATTTCTTTAAAAGAGAAGGGTATTAATTCTGGGAGCTCTTATCAGGTAATCTTTGATATAAAACTCTTTTTGTTGAGTCGAATTGATATATCATTTAGCTGGTTTTCAAATTTTCTGCTTGGTAATTTCTTTCAATCTTGTCTGCTTTCTAGTCTAACTATTCTGTTCCTACAATCTCAGGCTTATTAGTTATTGTATCCCCAGTTTTCGTAATTTTGCTGTTAGTATACAATCTGTATTGCAATGCTATAGTTACTTTTGGATTATGGTGTTATATTGTTGGAGTTATCAATTGATTGATATAAGCTTGTCATGGAGCTAACTAAAAACTCACCCTAGTTGGTTCCCGGATGGGGAGATTTCTCGACTCTAGGATAACCATCGTATTGTCTAGCATTTTTGGTTTGGAAAACGAAGATTCAATTCAGAATGCCTGAAACAGTATTTCATTTTGTATGGAAAAAAAAAGGTTCATCCAGCACTTTGAGTTCAAATCTTCACTCGGAGCATTGAAAGAGTGCTACCACTACAACAGTATACTGAGTAATAATCCATTTTTTGGACATATCAATGGGAAAGTGTAAATTTAATTGAGAATTTAAGTTAGATTTGCATTTAAATTGACATTTTGATTTGCAACTGGCATAGTTGTATCGGAATATTTACTCATCTCTTTTATAATGTCAGCTGATTTTAGTTTCCCACTGTGATAGAGTCAAATTACATTTAGCCTTGTGAATAGGCAGCCTCTTCAGAAGACTCCTCCATATCATCAACGTGAAGGATCTAACTGTTGTGTAGAATGTAGGGTCTAGCTATTGCGGAGATATTCATATTGGAGTTCTAGACATATAATGGTTATACGATTTGAAGAAATAGTTGAAAACGGGTAACCATTATGCGTTTTAGATACATCTAAAACGGGTAATGGTTATTCGTTTTTAACTTTTTCTGAAACGTATAATCATTGTTCGCCTAGAATTCAATTCAAAAATTGATTCTATACAATGTGTATAGAATCAAGTTTGGAAATGGCTCTTGTGAAGAGGTTGAGTGTAGTATATTACATATCTTAGGTTTGTTGAGTGTGAAGGCTGTTTATAGTAAAGGAGAAGAAGAAAAGGGGAAATTTGGTGCCATCTTTTGTATATATTCTTCTCTTTATGATTAATTTCAGATTGAGTATATTTTCCCAGAGAGTCAAAATTACACTTGATATGAGCATATTGGTATTGCTTATACAGATTGTGCTAAATTTTGTTTCTGCGAATATTGCATGTATTGGGTTTATTTAGTGTGAAGGCTATGTATGATTCCGTTACAGTTGTATACCAATGATGCATAAATTGAAAACCAGTTCTGAACTTGTGGTTAGTTCTATCTATTGTTTGCGGCCAGACAACCGTAGGGATATGGTATCCACATATAATGGGTTTGATTCTGTCCCGATTTGTCTACTAATTTTCATCTCACATTTATGATATCAGCTCAATTTTTATCCAACTTGTATTCTTCTTTCACATATTGTGTTTTTGTTTTTCTGTTATTATGTTATTTTGGTGGATAAGAGAGTTTTCTGTGATCAACTTGCAAAAGAAGAACGCTGGACTGACCAGGGGCATGTCTGATGCGGGACAACCTGCAGGATCAGGCTCGGTCAGTCTAGAAATTCTGGTTCAAATTGCTAGGCTCACTGTCCGCTTATCTTCGATTTCTTGTTGACAAGCATAAGACTGGTCTGGTTTTTGTTTCTGTGACAAACATAGGCTTCCAAAAAATGGAGCTTATACTTAAAAAATGTAATTTCTAGGATTGGATTATAATTCCATCTATTAGAAGATCTAGGACAAATTCACGGTAGGGTGAGGGTGAATCTCCTGGGTCATGCAGGACAGCCCATGGTAGTTGGATTATTAATTTGGCCAATCTTAGTAGACTGACTGAGGATTAGTGTGGGTTGGATCTCTCAGGGAGACGGGTGGGACTCACCGTCAAGCCAAGCGTCTATGTGTGCGTACTTTTTGGATTATGGTATTATTCTGTCTGATTTTTGAGGGGAATGGAAAAATTGATTGATATAAGCTTGTCTTGCAACTGAATGATTCTGGACAGATTGTGGTTTTGGACTACTCCAAAACCGTCATGCTCATATGGAGTAGGACTTGCCCCCCAAAAGCTAGCAGTCGCCCATTATTAGGTGGGTTGGGTCTTACCCCATGTGAGATGCGGTTTTGGTGTAGTTTAAAACCACGGTTGGCGAAGAATTTTTGCCAAAATCACTAGTTGAAACATGAAAGTTGCATCTTGGAATGCTCAGGGTTGTGCTAGTACGAAAACCCTGGATCATCTTCGATTTCTTGTTGACGAGCATAAGACCGATCTGGTTTTTGTTTCTATGAAAAACGTAGGCTTCCAAAAAATTGAGCTTATACTTAAAAAATGTAATTTCTAGGATTGGATTATAATTCCATCTATTAGAAGATCTAAGGGCATGTTTGTTTCTTGGTCTGATTTAATACAAGTAGAACTCCTACATTATAGTTGAGAGGAAGGTGGAATCATGGGTTATGTCCTGCATCTATGGAGCCCTGTGTGCACCTGGAAAATACACACTCTAGGAATTATTAGTAATCTGAACAAATTTATTATGAATTCAAGAGAAAAGGGTGGAATTGACACAACTGTAGTGCTTCAATTTTCATACAATTTATTATCCATCAGTTAGGTCTTATAGATTTGAGCTTCATAGGGACACCCTACACTTGGACAAATAACAGGGAAAGAATTAATACTATTACTATTATCAGGGAATGAATTGATAGGGTGTTAGTTAACCATGTTTTTGGTATCACTCTCATCCAAATGCTGATCTCACACTCCCTGGATAGGGAGGCCATATAGGTTCTGTAGAGGTTGGTCAGAACACAACGAATTTAATACTTTCATTCATAATGCGCAGTTTAGAATTACTTTCACATATAAGCTTCTCAGAAGAAGAAGGCACATTCACATGCATAAGCTTAGAGATTTCACTGGGTTGTGCCTGGTGGTGCTTGAAAATCATTTTCTCACATTAGCTGTTTGATGCTGCAATTCATGATGTTTATGATGACATGTTTACACATGTTATTTCTGATTCTGAAAATCATGAATTAACTAGGATTCTTGATAAAGATGAGATTCATGATGTCTTGGAAGGATTTGTGGAGACCCGAGGTTGCTGGGAAGATTTCAGTGGTCGATCCTCCTAGAGAAGTGATTGGTGCAATTTTAAAGTATATATGGGAGCTTCATACAATGCGGAGGACATCAACTCGCAAGTTACTGGAGGAAAGAATGCTGTCTTGCAGAATCTGCTGTCACTTCAAAAACAGGTACTGGTTGGAAATTATTTTTCAGCTTCTCTCTGCTGGTCTGTCTAATGATGCAATTTTTGGGAGTAGTATTAGTTCAAAGATCACTTTCAACTACATGAAACCTTCCAAGAGTACATTGACCCCACCATCTATGTTACAGTCGCAGGGCCTCTCAGTCATATGTGCTGTCTTCTATGCTGTCTTCGCTCCTTTTTTTTCCAAATAATGAGGTTACAAAAGTTGAACATGTCATTCTTTTGCAGAACAAGTTCTTAAATTGTGAATCTTGCTCCTTTTTTAATGTGGGTTACAAAAGTTGAACTTCATTGTTGCAGCAAGTCCAAACTAATGAGCATGCATGTCATTCTTTCTGCAGAACAAGTTCTTAAATTGTGAATGTTACATATCTGTTATAACCTAAGGTTTTTTCTTAGTTGGACATTTTCTCCATCTACAAGGTTAGGATTTGCTCTTCATAAATATGATGCATGTTTGTAGGTTCGGCTTTTCGACAATGTACACTATCTAAAGGCCTTTGGAGATAAAGATTTGTGGGTTTCTGTTGGTGTTCTTCTGCTGCGAAGCACATGTCAAATGTTGCAGTGGTGGTTCCCAAGTCCAGAGCTAGTCTATGGGCAGACTTATGTTCTCGGACACATCTATCCTGGAGTACATGAAATGAAACTTCTTGTCTAAGCTGGCTCTTCAGAGTGTTTAGCAATTAAAATATTGCATTCTGAGTTTTATTTCTGTTTTGTAGGCAACCCCTCAAAATTTGCTTCAGAACGGATTGGTGGGAGAGTAAGGAGTCTCCATTAATCTACCAATTGATGAACAAGCTCTTTTCCATTTCAACAAGAAGTTATTCCTGGATCATCTCCCTTTGCCCTTGAACAAAATCCTCCAATTGACGGGTTTCAAGATACCATAAATGGGAAGCCGAAGTTTGGAAGCAAGGAAAAACCTCATTTTTGGCGGAGCCTCAGTTTCTAATTTGCTAATCTAACAGTATGCAACGTTAGATATTTTGGTTGAAACCCAGTCTGTGAGAACCCTGATAATTTCAGTTAATAATCTTGGGATTTGTCTTTTAATCCTTGTCGCAAACAGTTAAGGAGAGTGTATAATTAAGGTTGGGATCTACCATCAATCCAGAATTTCTTTCTGCAATCCATAAGAACCTGCGTGTTTGGTTTTTACTACTTGTTGAAATACTGGGTGCAAAATTTCCTAATTCTTGCAAAGTTATGTGGTCCGGCGAAAAAACAGAGCAACAGTAAATGACTTCATGGCCCAATGGATAAGGCGCTGGTCTACGAAACCAGAGATTCTGGGTTCGATCCCCAGTGAAGTCGGTTTTTTTTTTTTTTTTTTTTTCTTTTTAACATTATTGCAAATCTAAGCTTAAATATATTGAAGTAATTATATGGGAATTTTGATAAAGTACTTTTTTTTTCTTTTTAACATTCTTGCAAATCTAAGCTTTAGATATATAATTGGAGTAATTATATGGGAATTTTGATAAAGTACCCCGATATATGGATATCCACTAAAAAAATGTCCCGTTCTTTTAAAATGCCCTTATTGTCTATTTTCACGTCTTGAGTCCACATATTGAGTCCACAATCGTTTACTAAGTAAAAAAAAAAACGAGTCAAATTACCTCCATACCCTATCATGTTTAACTACCTCAATACAACACGCCTCTATTCATTCCTTCATTCTCTTTTGAAAATGCGGGGATACAACAACCATACCCAACAATTCGTTTGGCAATCTGAGAGGACTTACTCCAATATACTTTCTAGAGAATCAACTAGACAGTCAGACTCAATCCGCAATCAACAAATAGAAATCTGTGAGCCTGATTGTGACACCTCAAATTCCGAAATGCTACTTTTAATAACAAGCCTAGACCTCCACACTTGGTCCAAGTTCAAACAACTAATTCTTTGTCTAATCTTTATTTATGTTCAATTCAGAAATTATGTCGCAACGGATACATAAAAATTATTTTAGGAACATCTAACCGTTAACTTGGCGTGATTTTTAACCCACATGAACACTAAAGAACTATGGTTTACCATAAAAATTAATTTCACCGTTAAACATTCCAGATTTAATCCAAAAGAATCGCATGTTTAAGGAAGAATCATAAAACAAAAACAGACATCAGTTCACTCCAAGAATTTTACTCAACCAAATTCAATTCCAAAAATTATTATTATTATATTTTCTAAATCCTAACCTAGCATTCTTCCAGTCATACAATTTATATAATTTTTAGTTTATCTTAAAGACCTTTTGACCCCAGTCAAACGCGTTGTTGACCAGCACTGCAGAAACGTAAAACAATGATAGTTCATTTTACAAAATTCATATCAATTCTCTCACAACTTTAAATTATCTTTGGTTTACCATTTTGAAAAGACGAAAGAATTATATTCAAGTTTATATAATAGACCAAAGACTAAGACATGCCATGGAATATTTTAAAAACAGAAAAAACTCCAGTAAAGTTGAATTTGACAGAAAACATCTGAGTTTTGTACACTGAAAAACAATTGATTTAAAAATACATGCAAGTTCCAAAATTCATGGTAATTATATGGATACAATATATACTGTAAATAATATTAGTAGTAAATTATTCGGAATTTTCAAATGAGTTGAGTATCTTATGACAACAGTCAAACGTGTAATTGATCAGAACTACAGAAAAGAAAAACAAAGATAGTCCATTTTATAAAAATCGTATAAAATCAATCACAACTTCAAACCAGGTTTAATTTACCGTTTTGAAAATAAAAAAGATAGATCTTCAAGTTTACATAAGACACGAAAGTCTAAAACATACCATAGACTAATTTGAAAAAAAGAATAATTTAATATAGTTGAATCTATCAGAAAACGTCTTAATTTCTTACAGTGAGAAACAATTATTTTAAAAATACTTAACTAATTAATTCAAATCATATATAAATTTAAAATAATTGCAAAAATCATAAAAAGAATAAAATAAATTCACCCATATATGAAATTCGGATTCATCCGTCGACCCAGTGTAGGGGTTTAACTCCTCATATTGTAGACACGCTCAAAATTCATTTTTATTACTCAAAAGTGCTTACAAGAGGTGAAAAGATAAGAAAACTAAATTTCGCAACGCTGTAAAGCCATTACAAAACTATTACAATGATTGTGATAGAAAAAATTTGTTTTGTTCTGTCGCAGAAAACTATTGTTCATGGAAGAAACAATGACAGTTCTAAATGAGAGACTACAAGTGTAGTCTGTTCTTCTTCTTCTTCTATGTAGCAGCAGAGAAGTTTGCTCTACAATCTTCTATTCTTCACCCCCAACTCTTGATAACCCACTATGCTACACCAGTATCAAATTTATACTCAACAGGGCCACAAATAACTCATCATTACTCCAGATAATCTCTCCATAACTCGGCAGTAAAAGAAAATAAACTCGGGATATATTTTTTCCTTCCCACACGTTAACTGTCATCTACGATCATTCAAACACGTTCCAAACACGCTGCCAACACACCAGAAATTTAGTTTTCTTCACTGCATCCAAGTGAAATCACAGACAAGCCCATGTAATCTATTCTCCCTGTCCCAACGATGTAGCCCAATTCTTTCGAATCCAAAGGACTTACCAGTCCTGTTTAGATCAACCAAGACCAAACCAATCAATTCCAGTGATTAAGCCGCATCAAATCCATTCCAGATCCATACAAAACTTTCCGGAGCCAAGTAAACCCGAGACTGATATTTTTTCAATTAATGATTATCCAGCCCATTTTAAACGAATCTGAAACCATTACCATCCCTGTTTAGATCATACAAGTCAACATAAAAGATTCCATCCATTGAATCTCTCTTAAACACTTTCAAATCTCGAACCCTAAATCTGCCTGTGACTGGTTTGCTTCACATCAACGATTCTAGCCAATTTAAATCGAAACAGAGAACCTTACCGGCTCTATTTATCCGAGAAGATTATACCCATGCAATTTCAGCCTTTTAGTCTCGTTATAACACCTTTAATTATCGAACCCTAGTTCTATTCCTTGAAAACCAATTTTCCCGCCATTATTCTAAATTCAAACGAAAAGGATGAAGTCCCCTTAACCAGTGATGGGGTGCATTTAATGGGTGACTCTATGGGGGTGCAAATAGTAAAGAAGGTGACCCTTATCAATTGAGGTGCCCCTTATCCAATATTGAGAGTCCGAATAACATGTGTCCTCTGGGTTTAAATAACATTTTTTCGAACCAATTCTCCACAAGAGCTTATTCTTCTAAAAACAACTAAAACAAATTTATTAGAGAAATAATAAGTCCTAACTAATGTATTTATGGGTGAAAATGTGTCGCACTTTCATTCTTATCACATAGCTATGCAAACTCACAATAAAGGCTATTCCAAACTCTAGTAATCCTTCTCAAAAATGAGAATAAATTCTCATAAGAAGTTTCCTAGGTGTCAAGACAAACTCGTAATGCACATATAAAATGATTTGTCCTTAGAGGGTAGAATCAATTTTTTTCGCTCGGATTTATACCAAGAATAGATATCAAAGGCGTATAAAAATATTTTCTTAACAAAGAAAAACATATAAAGTCATTAACGACCATGCACCATAGTTCATATAAAATGATTGTGAACCTTCAAGAATCTTATAGTAGTGCGTACTAGCTACTACCCATTATTGAACTTCCTTCTTTGTTATTCACCAACAACATTCTTGTAAAAGCTACAAATGAGCTTAAAAGAGTAGTACTCCATGAATCCAAGTGCCCAAGTCCAATAGAAGTGGAATAAGTGCGACAAAATGGAGCAAAACACTCAAAAATAAGAGACATGACAAATACCAATCTTAACTCATCCAATTTCAGGAATTGTCATATCCAATTTGAAGAGAATTCAAAGAGTAAGAGAATGCAAAAAGAATGAGGTCGGACAAAACAAGTTTATCGAATATCGACGTTAAATATGCATACTGGTTGGCAAACGAATTTTCATAACCTGGGGGAGTATGCAAACGGTATGCATACTTAAACTCCTGGATTTTGATTTTAAATGATGTTATGCATACCTGGTAGGTGTACCATGAAGTCCAAACATACCGAACTACTATTTTCAAACCTAAATGTTTAAAAACCTTAAACACAAATCAAGTTAGGTAGAAATGAACAATAATCAAGGTACATGGATCATTATAAGTACTCTAAGCAAATAAAAACACAAATCTTTCTCAGGTTTATAGACATACCTTCTTAGAAGAATCCAATTGAATTCTACAGCCTTACCGAACATAATCTTTGTGCCCTAATTATTGTGCTTCCATTACAGTATACATATCATGGCATTCCTTTGGTGAGGATGCACTTACAACAAAATCAAGTTGTGTTGATGTCTTGCTCACCACAAGTGACTTTTGGATTATCATGAAATAGATCGCTTTTAGAACCTTTCACATCCAAATCCATCTTTCCAAAAATCTTTTTAAGTTCCAACATCATGGATACTTCCTTCTCCATAGTTATGGAATTTTTTGGGAGATCATTCCTTTTCACGCTCAAAATATCATCAATTTTATTTGGTATCCACTTCTGAGTGCATTTAAGAACAACTATAACTTTCTTCCAATTACTTTCTTCTAGATTTCTCGAAAGAGAATTGGATTGACTATTCTTTTGCAAGTTAGTCTTTCTCCAATTGGGAGCATTGGATCTTTCCTTCTTCTTTACGAAGTTATCCTTTTAATAATCATTATGATTATGAAAAGGCTTCGTATGACGTTTATAGGAAAATCTAGGTTGATCACAACACTGATTCCATTGCCTAAAAATTGGAAAGTTGCAACCTGTAACATTAAGGGGATTAGTATTAATATATGATCTTGGTTTCACAACTTCTTGTGATGCCAAGACGAGAACATCATGAAGTTTCTCATTCCTTATACGAAAATGACATCTCCTTTCCACGTGACCTTTATTTCCGCAATAGTGGCAAACATAAGGAATGTTCTTAACTCGATCCATGTGTGTTGACTTTGGAGGTTGATAAACTTTGCTCTTTTGAAACTTAACTGCCGGTGAAGGTATTTCACTTTTTCCATAAGTGGAAACCTTTTGTTGAGAAGAATCACTAGACTTGACAAATTTTACCTCTTTCCTAATACTTGGATCATTTGTTCCCTTATATCCTAATCCTCGTGTATCACGATGATTTTTACTTGCTCCTAGAATAGTAGTTAATTTGCTTGAACTAGTATTGAACTTTTTCAAGTCATCTTCCAACATCTTGATTTTATCAAGAGCAACAACTAAATCATCCTCAAGGATTTTTTCTCAAGCGATAAAAGCGCTTTCTCTATCATCAAAACTTGGTTATTGAGTGTTAATTCTTATTTCAATTTATGTAAGTTTCTCTTCCAACATGAAGTATTTTTGATAAACACGATCACATTCAAGTGACTTTCTACTCAAGCTTTCCTCGGTATCTTTGAGGTCCGATTTGCAAGAGTGATTCTGACCAGAAAGACCTCCGTAAATCCTTTTAAATTTCTTGTTTTCTGGACAGAGAGGAGTTAGAAGTGGTGTGACATGAGAAGTTGTAATATTCTTCATTTTCAATGAATCTAAAAACTTAACATACTCTAAGACTTCCTCATCAACATATTTATCAATATATGAATCACCTTCATCAGAAAGTTCATCCATCTGTTCTTCTATGAGAGTTTCCAAATCAACAATTTTTACATCAAGAGAATGTTTAGATATTGACTTAGACGTGACATTTCACCCAGGTGAATCCAAGATTTTAGAATCATCTGGTAATTTATGATCTGGTACGTTATTAGAGATAGTCTAGACCATAATCAGATCGCTGCAAATACATACTTATAAGGTCTTCAATGTGTTTTCCTGCTCTGATACCAATGGAAAATGCGGGGGTACAACAACCACACCCAATAATTCGTTTGGAAATCTGAGAGGACTTACTCCAATATACTTTCAAGAGAATCAACTATACAGTTAGACTCAATCTAGATTAAAGTATATTAAAGAGTTTAATATCTCTAACTCTTAATTCAATCCGCAATCAGCAAATAAAAATCTGCGAGCCTGATTGAATATAAGAGGAGTTACTTGAACGATACCAAAGACCAATGTTCAAGTGTCAATCAATGTGAATAAACAACCAAAGGTTGGATAGTTTAATTGATTGATCTTAACGCACAACCTATGATTATTTCAATTATATAACAAAATATAATACGAAAAGAAATAACATAAACACCAGAATTTTGTTAACGAAGAAACCGCAAATGCATAAAAACCCTGGGACCTAGTCCATATTGAACACCACATTGTATTAATCCACTAAAGACACTAGCTTACTACCAATTAACTTCGGACTGGACTGTAGTTGAACCCTAATCAATATCACATAGATTCAAGGTACGGTTGTGCTCCTTACATCTCTGATCCCAGCAGGACACTATACACTTGATTCCCTTAGCTGATCTCACCCACAACTAAGAGATGCTATGACCCAAAGTCGAAGACTTGATAGACAAATTTGTCTCACATAGAAAAGTCTATAGGATTCAATAAACTGTCTCCCATATAAATACCTAAGAGTTTTTGTTCCGTCTTTTGATAAATCAAGGTGAACAAGAACCAATTGATAAAATGGACTTATATTCCCAAAGAACAACCTAGTATTATCAATCACCTTACAATAAACTTAATCGACTAGAGAAACAAGTTATTGTGGAATCACAAACGATGAGATGAACTTTGTTTGTGATTACTTTTCTATCTTGCCTATCGGAGATATAAAATCTCAAAACAATTATTTCAATTACACTCAAAACGATAGAAAAAACAAGATCAGATCACACAACTACAAAGATAATAGTTGGGTATGGCTTCATAATCCCAATGAAGTCTTCAAGTTGTTAACCTAAATGGTCTCGAGAAGAAACCTAAGGTTAAAGAAGAATCGACTCTAGTTATGAAACTATTAACATACAAGAGGCGTGGGGATTACGTTTCCAAGTTGCTAGAGTTATCCTTTATATAGTTTTCAAATCAGGGTTTGAAATCTAAGTTACCTTGGTAACAAAGCATTCAATAATCGACGTTAGATGAAAAACCTGATTCAACCAAGCTAATATCTTTCAACCGTTATATCGAACTTAGATTGTTACATACAAATAAAATGTACCCTCATTTAGGTTTATGTAACCGTACCTAAACGTGTACACCATGTTGGTTCACAAATAGTTAACCGAGGTTAGCCATATGATTACTCTCATATCAACCTTATTCATCTTAACCATAACTAGTTCAAATGACTCAAATGAAACTAGTTAAGAGTTGTTCAATTATTTAGGAAACACGATTGAAATCAAATCGGTTTGATTCACTTGAATCAATCATGAAAATTATAGCCACGATTTGCAAAGATTGCATTCCTTATGATTTAAATGTTTAAGTCCATGAACTGGCAGACTTGACAAAGTAACCAGCTTAAGTATGCATTCGGGTATGCGTACTTAAGCAACTGGTTTTGAGTTTATAAAGTTCCCAAACTCAGAAGAAAATTTCGGTTCAAAAACTTCCGCTAGTATGTGTATGGGTAAGCATACTTTAGGTGACTATTTAAGAGTTTTGCCAAAACCAAACTCAGCAGAAATTCTCGGTTTCGAGAACTTCCGCTAGTATACGTACGTGTACGTATACTTAACCTATCTCCTTCACCAATTTTGTATACACACATATGCATACTATTGGCTCCTGGTTTATGGACTTATACACTAATGTGCGAACATACTATATATTCTTATATCCAAGGATGGTTACATCATTAACTCTTTATTTCAATCATTGAAACATTCTTCTATAATGACAATAGCCGTTTTCACACACTATTAGCATCAAAGCAATTTTCAAGATATTGAAATAATCATTATTAAAACCTTCCAAGTCTTACACTAAATGATTGTATCACACAAACCATGTAAGATGTTACTCGGAAATTTTCTCATGATATAAGATGAACTTAGTCGAAGCGAAAGCTTACCTCGAAATATGTAAGAGAGATATACTCAGCTCGAAATCTCAAATGTGTATAGAGAAAACTATATCGCAACACGACTTATGTATCAATATAGGAGATAGAATAAAATAGCCTTTCCAAGTGATAGATAAGTTCAAGTCTCCACATACCTTTTGTCGAAGAAGTTCCACAAGCTCCCCTTAGTAGTTCTTCGTCTTCAAGAGATGAACATCGAGAGATTTAGAATCAACTACATTATATATGTCCTAGTCCGAGATATCTAAAAATAGGCAAGAAATCAAGACTTATAGTTTTGTTCACTAACATTGAAAAACATGCTTGAGATAGCAACACATGCGAGTTCGACCAAGCAATGCTCTAATATATTTGTCTTTTTTTTTTGGATTTGGAAGCAGGGAGAAAAAGAGATTCCGCCTTTTGTTTTCTTCATCACCACCGGTTAATAAAGATGTTAGAGAAGAAATCATAAACAAAGAGATGTTAGGAAAAACTATGAATAAATTTCTGATTAGGGTTCTTCTGTTCTTGGGTTTTTTTTTTTAAATTAGGGATCTTGTGTTCTTCATGAGATTAAATTTTTCTGATTCTGTGTATGTAAGTTTTTTCTTTTCTTTTTTTTTGATATGATTAAATTGATTCAATTTAAGATATGGGTTTGTATTAATTTATGCGTGAATGTTTGTTTTAAACCTGATCGAATCAATTGTTTAATTAGTGTTTAAATGATTCAATTTGAGGATTTCTCCGAATTAGGGTTTTTGAGATATTTAGGGGGTCTGTGATGCAGTGAAGTGGAGAGCTTAAAACAATATGCAGTGAAATGGAGAGTTTGATTATTACGGTTACATGGATGGAAGAAGGGTTTGGTGGTTTTGTATTGGGGTTTTGGTACTTGGGAATTTGATTATTACGGTTACAGGAATGAGAGAAGGGTTTGGTGGAATTAAAAGATGGTTGCTGCTAATGATAAAAAGAACAAAGGTTGCAAGAATTTGTTACTGCCATGAAAAGGAAATAATTCATGGATCTGTTAGAGGTGTTGGAGAGTGGATATTGTTGCATCTGTGATGAAATCATGGAGGAAAATTGGGGGTATAATTAATATGGTTTTTTTTTTTTGGAAATGGTCGAAATATGGGTTTAAGATAAGAAATTGATGATTAATTGGAGATTTGATGGGTATGGGGAGAATTTGGAAAAGAAATGGATTTGTAGATTTAATTAGATGAGATATAATATATATTAGTTTTGTTTCTTTTCTTTTCTTATTTTTTTTGGAAATTTGGAGATCAATTTCAATCTTTGGAGGTAATATGAGATGATGTTGCATTTATGATATATCTAGTTGTTTTGATTGTGGCGATTGGGACATGTTTATGGATTTGAAGCAATGAAGAAGAGTAGGGATCCATCGTAACACGACTTTGTGAAAATTGACTCGACTCGCGTTTCAAGTCCGTGATTCAATTGGATTCAACTCTATTCAGTAGGAAGGGATTTTTAGACTTTTTGACGCTGCCACCTAAGCGTTAACATCTGCTAACTTCCGTTTACATTTTTTTAAATAAAACGGTCAAGGGAAGGGCGCTTTGACAAATCTCTAAAAAACATGGGCATTTTCTTAGTGTAATGTGAAAAGTAAGAGTACTTTATCAAAACCCTAATTATATTTATAGTTTTATGTATATTATTACCGTTTCATGATAATCAACACAACCAACATTATTGTTTTGATGATCTTGACTTGATGTAAGGTTTTGTACAACGTTGAATGATCTATTATGAGAAATTTCGCAAATTGTGGGTTTTAACCTAGATTAGGTCCATCCCACTATCACTGAGCAGACCGACTCCTTTTTATTTTCCCGTTGAGTAAGCATACTTACAATGTGTTTGTTTTTTACTGATTCAGAGTCTGAATCCGACTCATGAACGAGTTATTTATCATATCGTTTTTATTTTTACTTTTTTAAAATTTGAATCAAATATGACTCGTTATATGAGTCAGACCAAACTCCTGACTCAGACCTTTTTGAGTCAGTGAATAAAATGTTCATGGCTCATGGGACCAAGTTATTGACTCACATATTTTTGAGTCGGATGAGTCAGATCTGACTAAAAAATCAAACATACAGAATCATATCCACATGAGTTAGGTGATTTCAGTAAGATCCAAAAGAGTCAAATTCAAACGAGTCAAACCCAAAAATAAAATAATAATAATAATAATAATGTTGTTTGCAAGATAACAAAAGGTTTTGACAAATCTCCTACACCATCCGATGATAAAAAACCGGTGGTCTATTTTTATAACGATGTCGCGATATTTATATTTTTTATTTAATCGTCATAGTTAGTCGAGCCAATAAAATGTTGTCTTATGGGCATTTAAGTTTTATATTGTATTTCTTTATAACAAAAACAAGATCTTCATGTTTTTTTTTTTTGGTAAACTATATACCTATCATAAATTAGGGCCTAACAAAAAGGGATAGGCCCGACCCTCCTTTGAGTATCATAAAAAGTTCAGCTGTGATGAAATTTGGCGGAATAGAAATCCAGAAAATATTATTCATATTGCATTACACTGCTTTCTTAACCAAAAAAATCAGCCACACGGTTGCCTTCTTTATACATTTGTGTACGTATACAAACATTTCCACAAAAACTACCAAAAAATGAAAATCCTCAACCAAATGTTGGAGGTACCATGGGCTGGGAACTAACTTACGACAAAGTTGAATAACATAAGTGGAGTCACTTTCAACCTCCACAAAAGAGTAGCCGAGTTGAACATCCAAAAGAAGACCTTACCCAATTGCCCAGATTCCCGCAGCGGTATTACCATTACGATATATACGACTCGCAAAAAAATAAATAAAAAACACGATCTTCGTTGCAGTTTTAAAATAGAAAACACGATCTTTGTTGCATCTATTTTTCGCTTGGACCTTGCAAATTAAAATAAAAACTATTGTCTATTATCATGTTGAAGACTTGTCAACAACCCATATGGTATGGTCTATCAGTTTTAAAATTTCAAATAGTTGTTATTGTCAAAATTTAAAATGATGACGACTCCGTTTTTTTTCCCAGAATTTAAATGGGTCGTCATAGACATGGAAGATCATACCATGATGACCGCAAAAAAAAATATTACGATAAATGATTTTTTTATTAAAAGACTTATTAGAAAAATTATCAAAAAAATAATTAATTTTGACTTAAAAAAATTAATAATTGAATAAAAAAAGATATATAAATAGGATGACACATGTCACAGTAATGTATTCTATTGACTAGATTTAATTACCCATTATCTTCCTCTTATGGGTGGATTGGGGTTCAATAGCCCCCATTTAAAACCAACATATTAACCGAGGAAACCAAAGACTCTCCCGAGTCTCCTCCTTCGCCAAGAACTCTATCTTCTCCTTTGGTGTTTTAGATTGCCTACACTTCCGAGTTTTTAGAGTTAGTAAGGAGAAAGTCAACACTACCCGAACTTGGTAGTTTAATGGAGGTAAGTTTGTGAATAATAATACCCTCTTTACTACTCGATCTCATTTTTATGTTTTCCATCTGTTTTTGAAAATGTCTCACCATATTATCAAATTTCTGTTTCTACCGAATTATCAAGTTTGATAAAGAGGTTTTAACCCATTATTGTATATCTTAAGACATGATGAGATCGCTAAGAGTATTGTTAACAAGCTAACGACTAGATCAGTTGCATATCTATATTTTTTATGTTGGAAAATCCATGTTAACCCATTTATTGAAAGCCGTCTAAAAGTACCTAATCAATTGTACTTAGCTAGAACTAATATTCAACTTTATTCTTGTGAAATATCTAGTAAACTTCAAGTGTCTTTCCAAGTATTTGAATGATCCTCCTCAGGATTCATATTTCATTAAGTTATATCTATCAAAAGTACAACTTTAGGTTCTGATCATGATGTACGAGCACGATTTCATCACATTATATTCACCGATCGATGAGTTCAAAGGAGGAAAATTAAATCTATTCCTAGAATGAAGATTCCTTGGAGTCAAGTTTTCATACTCCGCCTAATTAATGGATTTTTCTATTTCTTTGATTCACCAAGTAAGTCTTCTTGTTTTTTTTTTAACATTGCAACTAGAAAGAGTACTCCATGGTTACTTACTCCGTAGTCATTACCATCACTGAAAGGGGGTTTGGTCAATAAGGTTAACCTTGCAGTTGGGTTTGATCCTTTAATTAAATTGGAAGTCACTACAATAGTTGTAGCCGGTGAGATGAACACTATTTTACAGTCATTAGAAATTATGGTTATATGTTCGTTCGCATCTAATTGTCTATTTGCATCAAGTTGTCTCCTTGTTAATCTTCCTTGGATTTATGACTTGCTTTATGCTTTCAAGGATCTTAAAATTCAATAGAAATCTCATTGACCTATCAGTTTCGCAGCAACTTCCTATTTCAAGTGTTGCAGATTCTTGTTCTTCAGAGGCACCACCTAACAAGGACTAGGACCATGGAGAATCATTCTGGTTGTGTGAAACTTCACTCATGTTTCCTTGCTAATTATCTACAGTGATTTGATTTTTATATTTCTATATGTTTCATAAATTATTTTCAGATTGGAACTGATTTGTTATTGTAAAATGAAATCCACGTGTTTATTGAATTTTAGTGAACTTTTCGCAGATTTAGAAGTTGAGTAATTGTAGTTTGTTGTGGTTTTACAATGAATTTAGTGAATATAAGTTTAATTCAATTTCACTTTCTTATTTTGTTTCAATCATATATCATTTCAGCTAAAAATTTTGTAGAACCAATTTTTTTTTTTATGTATTATAATTTAGTGAACCAAATCTTTTTTTTTTTGTATTATAATTTAATGAAATGTATGCTTCCACCCCTTGAGATTTATGGGATGTTCAAGGAAGTCGTAATTTAAAAAAAATGAAAGAATATCAAAAGAAGACGCTTTGAGAAATAAGCCTACAATCTTAGGGCTCACAGAAACAGTCCTTTTTAGAGGTTTGAAGTGTTTTTCTAGCAGACTTTTTATTTTTATTTTCCACTAGTGAAAAAAAAAACAAATTAAATTGGTATGTATGTGGAAAATTTCTCGAGGAAAGGCCGGGTGTGGCTTGGGTTCTAGTAAATCTGAGCACGTCATTCAAGTATTTACTGCGAGAAGGGATAAATGAAGGACAATAGATGAGTTACCACCGATTAGGCCTTTTGGGGCTGCAATCTATGCTAATGGATCAATCTACAAAAGAAACCATGGTGATAACTTATTCAACCACTAGACTTCGAAGATATTTTGGCTTTTGACCTCGAAAGTGAGCAGTTTAGAGTGATACCAATTCCCGACTTTAAATTGGTTATTGTTTTAACACTTCAGGAGATTATTGTCAGCATGTTGATTCTATGATAGAAAAAAATGAAGATATGAATCTCTAATGATGTGAACTACAAGACAGGAGGACAAACTGATGTGAAATAGTTGAAGAGACCATTCACCTTCCTTTTTAATGGCTAATTGGAGAGTGTCTCTTATTCCAAGGAAACGAAGGCACGAAATAAATAATCATTAGACAACCATAATAGAGAAGATGTTTGGAATATTCACATCTATGATCTTGTTTGGAAGACCTTTCGAGATATTTACATTTTTGATTTATACATGTGGAATGTTCACATCCCGCGAGACTCTTCGATCTGGCGGTTCTAAAGAAAAAAAAAGATTAATGATTGAAGACACTTGGAAAAAGTGGTGCTTTAAGTTTAATTACTCCATATTTATCTAATGTTTTGTTCCAAATATTATAGGGCTTTGTAACTGTACGTAGTTAGCATATGCTTTATCTCTACGTGTATATTTTGACAATATATTTGTATTGTTTTCAATATGCTATGTGTATGAACGGTTTAGTTTCTCTATGTTTTTAATTTACAATTAGGTTTTGGTTCATAGTTTTTAAACTTCTTGGAGGTCATACTTGTCTTGATACTTGGTTTATGTGGACTGAGGGTTAACTTTTTTTTATATGTTTTATGCTTTTGTTACCTTGTCCATGGAGATTTGTATATGTATTGATGAATTTCCGGGTTATTATCTCCATGAGGATTAAATAGGTGGTCGAATATATTGGTTTATTTTATGACCGTAACTTATTTAATGGAGGAGTAAGCAAACTACATTACATCAAAATGTTTTCTGGATATTTTTGTATGATATCTCATATTGTTAGACTACTGAGTTGTATGATTTTGAGATTTTACTAGATCGCATATTATGTTTAAATAAAATATTATGCTAAGGTGAAAACTTATCATTCGTTTTACATTTACATGTACTCTTTTTTACTCAGAAAAAACATGAAGTTTGGACTTCACCTTATTTGAATAAGATATGTTTTCACTATCAACCATTTAACATAAAGGTACTCAACTCCACCAACATGTCCAAGATTAACATGTGCTTAAAAAGTATATTCCACATGTGTTTGAAAATAAAATTTTATTCACTGCTAGATTTACACAAGAGCATGGTATTGGTAGGTTCAGTCTAGATGGCTGAACCGATAGCCGAATCGATATATCAATTGTATTTTATTTATATATATAATTCAAACATGAACATATAATTAATTAGTCGTTTGGTTCGATTTGTATATGCTATATCTAGCTATTTTCGTGGATCCTTTCGTGTATTTTTAGGGCATGTTGAGGTATGTCATATTATTCTCGATAAACTACCCATTAGTTCAATTCGATTCACATTAGGTGACTTATACAATTGTTTCGAATGATCAAGAACGATAATAAATCGTGGTTACAGTTTATTCACTAAATTGACTGACTTAAACAATTTTTGCTAATGATCAGGAACAATAATAGATCGTGGTTAAATTTTTTTCCATCATCTTGATTAAAGTTTTTTCAAGTACCGTACGTTGCATAATTTTTTTCAGGTGACTGATAAATAATTTTGTAGATTTTTCTTATACTTTTCTTTATGTAGACTTTTATAAAACATATAATGGAAAATAGCTCATACAATATGGGAATTTCAACAGTTTTATTCATCGGACGTGTCCTTAATCCTCTATGAAAGTAGTCGATTATGTATGTATATTTCCAGAATCACTAAATTCTTTTATGATTTATTTTCTTGATCGATGTGAACGATTTTAATGAAAATTTCAAGTCATTACCATTTCATTATCTTTTTTATTTTTCCACGGAGACTTAATGGTTGACAATAGCCAAACTAAGGGGCGAATTCAAAGGGGAATGTGGCGTCACAAGCCCACCATAGTATTTTTGAAATTACACAATAGCCTATATATTTATAATTTTACAATGTTTAATTGGCTTCTAACCCCCAATTTTATTAAAAAAAGGATAAGAAACCTATATATTTTTATATACCCCTTGTGTAGGTTTTAATCCATAATATATTATGTCATCCAACATACCTCGCATTAAGTAGTTGTAATGTAATTTTGTTGATATTTTTGTATAATCTATTCATTTAAGTGCATATTCTTATTTGGATGAATTGGCGATTTAACTTAGCTTAACACCGATGTGTGAAATTTTCAACTATAAGCTTTTTCTTATTGTGATCTTCAAGAACAAGGTATATATTCCCCCCATTAAATTTTTGGTCTGGATTCTCCACTGGACAAACTTACAAGAAGATTTTAGCTGAATCATTCAGTTACGATATTATTAGCCATTGGGTTTTACAAAAATTCTAAATGGACGTCTAAAAAACAATGCCTAAGTCGTCTCTCTCATACATTTTCTGTTTCCTTTAGGTTTTATAGCATCCGGTAAGAGTCATCAAAAAGTGTTTGTCACCCCTCTTATTGAAGTATACGGTTTTGAACCGCCGTAAATTTCATACAAAACCTTCGTAAATTTCAATATGATTTTAATCTTAGCATCCATGTAAAAACTTTGGTAACTGTAAAAATCAATGAACATCGATCTTGCAGTCATGGTAGTAATGATTTCGAGACTTCTACCCAATTCATGTAAAAACTTTGTTAACTCATTTACATGTCTCAATCGCTCCCATTTGAAGCTCTGGAGAACCATATATATCCTGACTTTGGTATAAGTCTCGTATTCCCATTTGCAAAACATTAATGCTTGATGGACTATGGTTTTTGCAAAAACCGATAGACACATTAAATAGGCTCCTGAAATCGGACTATGGTTCTTGCATTGTTGTTCTTAGCAAGAACCTTCACCAAACCATCTCTCACAAATGAGTCGCTTTCTCCACTTTTTTTTTTTCAATTCTACCGGAAGTGTAGTTGTTAAGTTTAAACAAATACATATGTTTGTCTAGCTGTCATACCAACACCTGGTTTCGTGGTGTAGTTGGTTATCACGTCAGTCTAACACACTGAAGGTCTCCAGTTCAAACCTGGGCGAAGCCATTCAACATTTTTTTAATTTATTTATTTCTTATTTTCTCCATAGTAAAGTCATTATTATATTACTCCCTCTCTCAATTTCTCTCCATTTTCTTTTCCCAAATCAAAAGAATCTTCAATTATTAATCTTAAGAGTTGTTGAGAAGGAAGAAGGGATCTTTGAATGGATCCACTCTAGAACTGCAAGTCTTCTTCATTCTAGAGTGTATCAACAAAATGGGTGTACTGTTCAATGGAGCTCAGAGAAGTGATCTCAAACCAGGGGATCATATCTATACTTGGAGAGTTGTCTATGCTTATTCTCATCATGGTAACTGAAAACCCTTTTCTCTTCTTCTTCCTTTCATATTCAATTGACTCTCCTTTTACTATGAAGAACTCCATTTGCATGTGTGTTATTTCACCAGAAACCCTTGGATCTAGTTGTTTTTGGATGATTTAGGTCGTAACCCTTTTTGGGTTTTTTTTCAATTTTTGGAATGTTTTTCGGTTTTTCTAGTAATTGGCTTTGTTTTGATGTCGATACTATGTTTTGTTGATAGAGATATGAACCCTAAAATAGAAATTGAGCTGTTTTTTTGTCTGTAATTGAATTGTGGGGGTCTAATTGTAGTTCATGAGAAGATTAAAATTGTGTTTGATGCCTTGTTGAATGGGTGTTCTGGTTGATTAATGATGTTGTTTTGGAAAATTTGTAGCTGGAATGTTAAGAGTGTAGTTGTTTTGATTTTGATTTGACATTAAACAATGTAGGAATCTATATGGGAGGAGATAAAGTTGTACATTTCACTCAAGAGCGGGATGAATCTTCGGGTTTCGGAGCTTCGCTGAATACGTCTGCGCCAAGTTCGAGTGTTCCATCAAACTTGAAATTGCCAACCCCCTCAGCTACAGCTTCGAATTTCTCAACAAACTTGAAATTGCCCAATTCCTCAGCTTCAGCTTCGAATTTCCCATCAAATTTGAACTTGCCTAATCCATCAGCTTCAGCTTCGAACTTCTCAGCAAACTTGAAATTGCCCAATCCTTCCTCAGGTTCAACTTCGAAGGCTCCGTCAAACTTGAGTTCTTCCAATTCCTCTGGTTCAGGTTCAAATTCGGGTTCGTTCAATTCCTTCGGTTCGGGGTCGAATCTTGCATCAACTTGTTCAAATTTTCCTGACTGCGGATTCAAAAACCCGAACAGTGGAGTAGTTATTTCTTGCCTAGACTGTTTCCTTGGATCAGGAAGCTTATACTTGTTTGAATATGAAGTTACCCCGTCCATTTTCTTTGCCAAAATCAGGGGTGGGACGTGCACTACGGCCAAATCCGACCCGACGGATATGGTAATCCACAGGGCAATGTATCTGCTTCAGAAGGGTTTCGGTAACTATGATATTTTTCTAAACAACTGTGAAGACTTTGCACTGTATTGCAAGACAGGTCTTCTGACTCTCGATAAGTCGGGCGTGGGAAGGAGTGGACAAGCTGCTTCTGTTGTCGGAGCTCCGATAGCTGCCATACTTGCAACTCCTCTGAGGTTTCTTATGCCAGCTCCTGTAGGGATGGCTGTAACTGCTGGAATGTACTGTGTGAGCAGATATGCTACTGATATTGGTGTCAGATCTGATGTGATCAAAGTGGCTGTGGAAGACATGTCAGTTGATCTTGGTTGGGTGCGTAATCCTGGTAAGGAAGCAGCTGAGGAGGATGACGAAGTTTCTAAGAGGGAAATGCCAAACCATGGACTCGGTTCTTCTTCAAATCCAAAGCGAAAAAAATCTAGTTGACATGAATTCGATCTATGTAAGTGTGAATAGGTCAGTGTAGATATTTCCTACTTGACCTGTTGATGATATTATCTTTTTCGTCTGTTGTCGAGTGGGTTTCCCTTCTAGTTAAATTTGTGCAGATTGAGGCGTAACTTGTAAGGAATCTTAGTTCTATGATATAATAAAATTTAGTAGATTGCGAGTACATTCTGTTATCCCTTTGTTCTTGTATAAGAATTATGACAGGTAAATTTGAAGTAGTGACAATTGGTAAAAGTTTTTTTTTCTAAGCTTGTAGAAGGATCTTCATTACATCTTGCAGTTCTTGGTCATCTGACATAATAGGTTTGTGTTGTATTTTCTTATTCTCGTCACTAGTCATGCTTGCTAATTGATTGACAGCGTCGACTATGACTATGTCTTCGCTTCTTGCACCAATTTCCACCAGTAGTGAAGTTATGGTGACAAGATTTAGAACCTCTGTCAGAGGTGTATTTGTCTGTGTCGCTGTAATACTTTCTGTTATCTCCGTCTGTGATTTAACAAGTAATGGTAAGAGTGGTGTTGTTGTACTCTGCACTTCCTGGCATGTTGGAGTTCCAGTACTGCACTGCTCATCTCTCCAATTGAAAACTCTGTATTTGAAGATTTCGACATTATTTTTTTTATCATGACAGTCAGCTTTTTGAGAACTGCCGAAGAATTTGAGCTCAGCCTTATACAAACATTACTCAGATGCTTCTTTGTTCTCTCATGTGCCTACGTTTCAGAGCTTCTACCCATTGAATTTGAGCACATCTTCGAGTCGAGGTCCCAATCTTCAGGTACTGATTCCATGGATTCCGAAAGCTGAACTGACCATTATAGCTCATAACGTGTTGTTGTTGTATTGTAGGTGGGGTCCTCAGCTAGCTAGAGCAAGCTACTTACAAGAATCGTTCTGAACAGGTATACACTAATTATTATTGTTGGTGGTGTGAGTTGGGGTCTGCTGAGTCTGTTTACTATCTTGTGCATTTCGTGTTGGTTTTTTGTTAGAAAGTTGGGATGTGGTAAAATACGAAACAGTTTTGTTTTTGTATTTGCTGTTTCTTGGGTTCTTTGAAGCTATTTAGTCATTTTGTGGTGGAATATGTGACTGCTAATTCAATGCTCCTAAGTAAACGAACAGGAAATGAGGTTTCCCCTACTAATGGCAATCTTAAACTTCAACATCTTTCCACTTTTGCAACAAAGGTGATCTTCTAGCAATGAAGAATGTCATAAGATTTCGCAACTCAAACAAGGTTTTTCTCTTCTTCTTTAATCCCCCTTTGAAATTAATATGGAGACATCTTACTATGTTTTAATTACTGGAGATTTTTTTTTATCTCATTTATCAAAATTTCATTAGGGAAACCAATTTTATTTTCATATTTTTGGTTCTTCTAGTTACTGGCTTTGTTTAGTTGATAGAGATATGAACCCATAACTAGAAACTGAACTCTTCTTCTGGGGTCTAATTTTAGGAAATACTACCTCCGTTTCAGGAAAAGTGATACTTTTCGCCTAAAATTATGCCAAATTGAACGGAGCGAGTACTGGTTGCAATTACGCTTCTCATACGCACCGAGAAGGAACACCGAGGTTCTGAGGATTGCAGCCTCAAAAGTTTCTCCACAGTGAGCTGCAACCCAATAGCCAGAGCTCCAGCAAGAAAAGTTCCGCCTACCCGGTTTAAGCCTTTTTCCAGTGTTGCACCTACGAGAAGAACGAACGACGTATATCAAGTTCGATTCAGCACAACTGCATTCATGAAGAGATTCTAGTAAAATTTTGGAGTACTTACCAACGGTGTATTCAGAAACTACAACAACAGTAAGAACTGCCCGCATAGCATTACTTCCTATACTTTCATACAACGGTCTCATATAGTAAAAGAGCGAAACAACAGTAAGAGCTAAACCCACTTTCAAACAGTGATAAACCCTTCTAGGGTCCTCAGATCCTACTCCTCAAACTTTACCCCAAACCTTTGATAATTTTGAAAAGCATAACTTGAAAAGTACAGAAGAAAAAAAAAGATTGAAATTCTTTAGTTAGTGGTGGTCCTAACTTTTTGTTTTTGTTTGTTCCTCTTTTCTCCATTCCTCCCCACAAAGTCATTACTCCTCTCTCACAATTTCTCTCCATTTTCTTATCCCAAATCAAAAAAAAAATCCTCAATTGTTAATCTTAAGAGTTGTTGACAAGGAAGAAGGGATCTTTGAAGGGATCCACTGTAGAACTGCGAGTCTTCTTCACTCTAGAGAGGTATCAGCAAAATGGATGTACTGTTCAATGGAGCTCAGAGAAGCGATCTCAAACCAGGAAATCATATCTACACTTATAGAGCCTGCTATGCTTATTCTCATCATGGTAACTGAAAACCCTCTTCTTCCTTTTATATCTAATTGACCTTCGTTTAGTATGAAGAACTCCATTTGCACGTGTGTTTTTTCACCAGAAACCCTTGGATCTAGTTGTTTCTTTTAGTTTTGGTTGATTTAGGAAGTAACCCTTTATGGTTTTTTCAATTTTTGGGATGTTTTTGGTTTTTTCTAGTAATTGGCTTTGTTGGTATGTTGATAGTAGTTGGGGTTGATAGAGATAGGAACCCCAAACAGAAATGTTTATGGGGGTCTAATTTTAGTTCATGAAAAGATTAAATCTTGTGTTTAATGTTTGTCTAGTTGGTGTTTTGGTTGATTAATGATGTTGTTTTGGAAGATTTGTTGCTGGGATGTAAAGAGAGTATTTGTTTTGATTTTATTTCGACTTCAAACAATGTAGGAATCTATATAGGAGGAGATATGGTTGTGCATTTCACTCAGGAACGGGATGAATCTTCGGGTTTTGGAGCTTCGTTGATTACGTCTGCTCTAACTTCTTCGAGTATTCCATCAAACTCGAATTTCTCAGCAAACTTGGAATTGCCCAATCCCTCAGGTTCAGCTTCGGAATTTCCATCAAATTTGAATTCTTCCGATTCCTCTGGTTTGGGTTCTAATTCGGGTTCGATCAATTCCTTCGGTTCGGGGTCGAATCTTGCATCAACTTGTTCAAATGTTCCTGACTGCGGATTCAAAAACCCGAACAGTGGAGTAGTTTTATCTTGCTTAGACTGTTTCCTTGGATCAGGAAGCCTATACTTGTTTGAATATGAAGTTACCCCGTCAATTTTCTTTGCCAAAGTCAGGGGTGGGACGTGCACTACGGCCAAATCTGACCCTACGGATATGGTAATCCACAGGGCAATGTATCTGCTTGAAAAAGTCTTTGGTAATTATAATATTTTTCTAAACAACTGTGAAGATTTTGCACTATATTGCAAGACAGGTCTTATAATTGATAAGTCGGGCGTGGGAAGGAGCGGACAAGCTGCTTCATTTGTTGGAGCTCCATTAGCTGCCATACTAGCAACTCCTCTGAGGTTTTTAATGCCAGCTCCTGTTGGGATGACTGTAGCAGCTGGAATGTACTGTTTGAGCAGATATGCTACTGATATTGGTGTCAGATCCGATGTGATCAAAGTGGACGTGGAAGACATGTCAGTAGGCCTTGGTTGGGTGCGTAATCCTGGTAAGGAAGCAGCTGAGGAGGATTACAAACCATGGACTCCGATCTTCTTCAAATCCGACCCTACGGATATGGTAATTCACAGGGCAGTGTATCTGCTTCGAAAGGGTTTCGGTAAGTATGATATCTTGCTGAACAACTGTGAGGACTTTGCACTATATTGCAAGACAGGTCTTCTGACTCTCGATAAGTTGGGTGTGGGAAGGGGTGGACAAGCTGCTTCAGTCGTTGGAGCTCCATTAGCTGCCATACTAGGAAATCGTCTGAGGTTTTTAATGCCAGCTCCTGTAGGGATGGCTGTAACTGCTGGAATATACTGTGTGGGAAGATATGCTACTGATATTGGTGTCAGATCTGATGTGATCAAAGTGGCTGTGGAAGACATGTCAGTTGATCTTGGTTGGGTGCGTAATCCTGGTAAGGAAGCAGCTGAGGAGGATGACGAAGTTTCTAAGAGGGAAATACCAAACCATGGACTCGGATCTTCTTCAAATCCAAAGCGAAAAAAATCTAGCAAAATGGGTGTACTGTTCAATGGAGCTCAGAGAAGTGATCTCAAACCAGGAGATCATATCTACACTTATAGAGCCTGCTATGCTTATTCTCATCATGGTAACTGAAAGCCATTTTCTCTTCTTTTTCCTTTTATATCCAATTGACCTTCGTTTACTAGTTGTTTCTTTTTGTTTTGGTTGATTTGTTGCTGGGATGTTAAGAGAGTATTTGTTTTGATTTTGTTTCGACTTCAAACAATGTAGGAATCTATATCGGAGGAGATATGGTAGTGCATTTCACTCAGGAACGGAAAGAATCTTCGGGTTTTGCAGCTTGGTTGAATACGTCTGCTCCAAGTTCGAGTATTCCATCAAATTTGAATTCTTTCGATTCCTCTGGTTTGGGTTCTAATTCGGGTTCGTTCAATTCCTTCGATTCGGGTTCTAATCTTGCATCAAATTGTTCAAATCCTCCAGATTGCGGATTCAAAAACCCGAACAGTGGAGTAGTTCTGTCTTGCTTAGACTGTTTCCTTGGATCAGGAAGCCTATACTTGTTTGAATATGAAGTTACCCCGTCCATTTTCTTTGCTAAAATCAGGGGTGGGACGTGCACTATGGCCAAATCCGACCCTACGGATATGGTAATCCACAGGGCAATGTATCTGCTTGAAAAAGGTTTCGGTAACTATGATATTTTTCTAAACAACTGTGAAGACTTTGCACTGTATTGCAAGACAGGTCTTCTGATTCTTGATAAGTCGGGCGTGGGAAGGAGTGGACAAGCTTCTTCGGTTGTTGGAGCTCGAATAGCTGCCATACTTGCAACTCCTCTAAGGTTTTTAGTGCCAGCTCCTGTGGGTATGGCTGTAACTGCTGGAATGTACTGTGTGAGCAGATATGCTACTGATATTGGTGTCAGATCTGATGTGATCAAAGTGGCCGTGGAAGACATGTCAGTAGACCTTGGTTGGGAGCATAATCCTGGTAAGGAAGCAGCTGAGGAGGTTAATGCCAAACCATGGACTCGGTTCTTCTTCAAATCCAAAGCGAAAAAAATCTAGTTGACATGAATTGGATTTAGGCAATTGTCAGAACATTTCCGGAGACAAAAGTGTATTGGATTTAGGCAATTGTAGGAACATTTCCGGAGATTTCTGAAAACATCACTTTTCTCAATCTCTGCCCTCTTTTGTTTATGTTTCTCTTTTAGAGACTTGGCCGAAATCACATCAATATGCATGCATGTATCACATACTAGTTCAAAGGTCACTAGAATGAAACATATATATACTCTCTCCGTTCCATTTTAAATGATGTTTTAGGGTTATTTTTTTGTTCCAAAATACTTGAAAGTTTTCATATTTTTCCGTAAAACTACCAATAACATCCTTATATTTTGTCTTGGAACTATAAGTTTATTTTTAATATCATTTAATGTTTGAAGACTTTTCTTAAGGTTATAAATGGAAATCTTCACATCTCTATTCATCTCTTAATTTACGTGAAAAATTACAAAAACATCATTTAAAATGAAAAGGAGGGATTATATTTTAAATCTAATCATGATTCGAAAACATACGCGTTTGATTAGAATTTTTGTTTTACTCGGTTGACGTCAGTTCTTTAATGGAGATGAGAGAAAATACTTCAAATATGAGTTGTTCCGTCGATAATTAAGAATCGAGTGCACGTGATGGAAGCTTAAGAATCAAGAGAATTCAAATCTATTGATGACATATGATTATGATTTTTGAGGAATCCACCAAAACTCATGCTAGGCTTCTAAAGAAAGAAAACAGATATTGAAGAAGAAAACCACCAATCGATGTACAGTCACAGATAAAGGCGTATCAGGAAACTACCATTTTATAAAGAAGATGAATCTCATGTATTTAATGAAATTCTGATGACAATCATGAGATGCTCTTAAATCCAAGTTGGTACAATTTTGAAGATTTTGACTAATACTCCGTAGTTTTGATGGGTTTTTTTTGATGAAAGGTGTACAGTAGTAGTACTTAATAGTTAGATGCAAACAGCAAAATGTGTATATGATTTGATTGAATGGATGGATGTACTATAAAAGTCGAGGTATATCCTTTGTATAACGGGTACATTTTAATTCGTATACCAGTTAAAGATTTAGTTTCTCATCTAGTGCCAAGGACCCGAGGTATGGACATTTTTTTTTTTTTTTTTTAGATGTGATACAAATAGAGGTTTCATAGCCGAAGACATATTAATTTTTTCAATAGTATGTAATGGATTTATAATGGTCCATTTGTGTGGAAACAAGAGGGAGACTGAAAGATACATCAGGATAAGGTGAAGAAAGTTATCCGGTACGTATGCACCGGGTCAGTGGCTTGTGTATATAAATAGGGTCCGGGTCACATCTACTGCAATTCTTCTCTACAGCGTCTCTGAACCGCTAATGTAATCTGAGAAAGAAAAATGCATGCTTTTCAAAAGCATAACATGAAAAGTACAGAAAGAAAAATGCATGCTTTTTGTTTTTTGTTCCTCGTTACTCCTCTCTCACAATTTCTCTCCATTTTCTTATCCCAAATCAAAAAAAATCCTCAATGGATCCACTCTAGAACTGCAAGTCTTCTTCATTCTAGACTAGACTAGAGAGGTATCAGCAAAATGGGTGTACTGTTCAATGGAGCTCAGAGAAGTGATCTCAAACCAGGAGATCATATCTATACTTGGAGAGTTGGGTATTCTTATTCACATCATGGTAACTGAAAACCCTTTTCTCTTCTTCTTCCTTTTATATCCAATTGACCTTCGTTTACTATGAACAACTCCATTTGCATGTGTGTTTTTCACCGGAAACCCCTGGATCTAGTTGTTTCTTTTGGTTTTGGCTGATTTAGGAAGTAACCCTTTTTGGGTTTTTTAATTTTTATTGGATTTTTCTAGAAATTGGCTTTGTTTGTATGTTGATGGTGATTAGGATTGATAGAGATATGAACCCTAAACAGAAATGTTTATGGGGGTCTAATTTTAGTTCATGAAAAGATTAAATCTTGTGTTTAATGTTTGTCTAGTTGGTGTTTTGGGTGATTAATGATGTTGTTTTGGAAGATTTGTTGCTGGGATGTTAAGAGAGTATTTGTTTTGATTTTGTTTCGACTTCAAACAATGTAGGAATCTATATGGGAGGAGATATGGTAGTGCATTTCACTCAGGAACGGGATGAATCTTCGGGTTTTGGAGCTTGGTTTTATACGCTTGCTCCAAGTTCGAGTATTCCATCAAACTCGAAATTGCCAACCCCCTCAGCTCTAACTTCGAATTTCCCATCAAACTTGAACTTGGCTAATCCATCAGCTTCAATTTCGAATTTCTCAGAAAACTTGAAATTCTCGGAAAATTTCTTGAAAAAATTGCCCAATCCCTCGAATTTTCTTGAAATTGCGAATCCTCGAATTTCCCATCAAACTTGAACTTGGCTAATCCATCAGCTTCAACTTCTAATTTCTCAGTATACTTGAAATTGCCCAATCCCTCAGTTTCAACTTCGAATTTCCCATCAAACTTGAACTTGCCTAATCCATCAGCTTCAATTTCGAATTTCTCAGAAAACTTGAAATTGCCCAATCCCTCAGATTCAGCTTCGAATTTCCCATCAAACTTGAACTTGCCTAATCCATCGGCTTCAACTTCTAATTTCTCGAAACTTGAAATTGAATCCTCAGTTTAGCTTGAATTTCCCATCCTTGAACTTGCCTAATTTGCTTAAACTTCGAATTTCCATCAAATCAAACTTGAACTTGGATAATCCATCAGCTTCAACTTCTAATTTCTCAGTATACTTGAAATTGCCCAATCCCTCAGTTTCAACTTCGAATTTCCCATCAAACTTGAACTTGGCTAATCCATCAACTTCAACGTCTAATTTCTCAGTATACTTGAAATTGCCCAATCCCTCAGATTCAGCTTCGAATTTCCCATCAAACTTGAACCTTCCTAATCCATCGGCTTCAACTTCGAATTTCTCAGAATACTTGAAATTGCAGAATCCCTCAGGTTCAGCTTCGAATTTCCCATCAAACTTGAACTTGGCTAATCCATCAGCTTCAACTTCTAATTTCTCAGTATACTTGAAATTGCCCAATCCCTCAGTTTCAACTTCGAATTTCCCATCAAACTTGAACCTTCCTAATCCATCAGCTTCAACTTCTAATTTCTCAGAATACTTGAAATTGCCCAATCCCTCAGGTTCAGCTTCGAATTTCCCATCAAACTTGAACTTGCCTAATCCATCAGCTTCAACTTCGAATTTCTCAGAATACTTGAAATTGCCCAATCCCTCAGGTTCAACTTCGAATTTCCCATCAAACTTGAACTTGCCTAATCCCTCAGCTTCAACTTCGAATTTCTCAGAATACTTGAAATTGCCGAATCCCTCAGGTTCAGCTTCGAATTTCCCATCAAACTTGAACTTGCCTAATATCTCTGCTGCAAATTCTAATTTCTCAGAATACTTGAAATTGCCCAATCCCTCAGATTCAGCTTCGAATTTCCCATCAAAATTGAACTTGCCTAATCCATCAGCTTCAACTTCTAATTTCTCAGTATACTTGAAATTGCCCAATCCCTCAGGTTCAGCTTCGAATTTCCCATCAAACTTGAACTTGCATAATATCTCTGCTTCAACTTCTAATTTCTCAGAATACTTGAAATTGCCCAATCCCTCAGATTCAGCTTCGAATTTCCCATCAAACTTGAACTTGCCTAATCCATCAACTTCAACTTTTAATTTCTCAGAATACTTGAAATTGCCCAATCCCTCGGGTTCAGCTTCGAATTACCCATCAAACTTGAACTTGTCTAATCCATCAGGTTCAGCTTCGAAGATCCTATCAAACTTGAAATTGCCTAATCCCTCGGGTTCAGTTTCGAGTTTCACATCAAACTTGAACTTGCCTAATATCTCAGCTTCAACTTCTAATTTCTCAGAAAACTTGAAATTGCCCAATCCCTCAAGTTCAACTTCGAAATTTCCATCAAATTTGAATTCTTCCGATTCCTCTGTTTTGGGTTCTAATTCGGGTCCGTTCAATTCCTTCGATTCGGGTTCTAATCTTGCATCAACTTGTTCAAATCCTCCAGACTGCGGATTCAAAAACCCGAACAGTGGAGTAGTTCTATCTTGCTTAGACTGTTTCCTTGGATCAGGAAGCCTATACTTGTTTGAATATGAAGTTACCCCGTCAATTTTCTTTGCTAAAGTCCGGGGTGGGACGTGCACTACGGCCAAATCCGACCCTACGGATATGGTAATCCACAGGGCAATGTATCTGCTTGAAAAAGGTTTCGGTAATTATAATATTTTTCTAAACAACTGTGAAGATTTTGCACTATATTGCAAGACAGGTCTTCTGACTCTTAATAAGTCTGGCGTGGGAAGGAGTGGACAAGCTGCTTCAGTTGTTGGAGCTCCATTAGCTGTCATACTAGCAACTCCTCTAATGTTTTTAATGCCAGCTCCTGTTGGGATGGCTGTAACTGCTGGAATGTACTGTGTGAGCAGATATGCTACTGATATTGGTGTCAGATCCGGTGTGATCAAAGTGGCTGTGGAAGACATGTCCGTAGACCTTGGTTGGGTGCGTAATCCTGGTAAGGAAGCAGCTGAGGAGGATGAGGAGGTTTCTAAGAGAAATGCCAAACCATGGACTCGGTTCTTCAAATCCAAAGAGAAAAAAATCTAGTTGACATGAATTGGATTTAGGCAAGTGTGGATATTTCCTACTTGACATGTTGATGAGATTATCTTTTTTGTCTGTTGTCGAGTGGGTTTAGCTTCTAGTTAAATTTCTGCTGATTGCGGCGTAACTTGCAAGGAATCTTAGTTCTATAATATTTAGTTGATTGCGAGTACGTTCTGTTATTTCGTTGTTCTTGTATAAGAATGAATTATGACAGGTAAATTTTCTTATGTGAATTTGAAGTACTGACAATTGGTAAAAATTTCTGTTCAAAGCTTGTTGAAGGACCTTCATTACAGTTTGCGGTCCCTGGTCATCTGACATAATAGGTTTATGTTGTCTTTTCTTGTTTTCGTCACTTGTTGGTTCGCTGAAACTTATGTCCAGAGCTTATATGCATTGCGCACATCTTCGAGGAAGGCCCCAATTTTCAGGTACTGATTCCAAGGATGTCTTGAAAGCTGAACTGGGCATTTTACAAACTTGCTAACACAGTTGGAGCAAATTTGCAGAGATGATGTGCTAACTCAAACAAAGATACTTCGGTCATCAAAGGCAAGACGGTCAGCCAAGAAAATACTGATCATCCGTTAGATCAATACACTCAATGGTCATAATTAACCCTAGACAAAACGGGCAGATCTGTGAGCCTTATAAAAAGAATAGTTTGTCCCTCATTTCATTTTTCCTCCCCAAGCCCCAAATCTGAATCTGAGTTGAGAGTAAGATACAACTCAAACCCTAACCCCTAAAATTTAACAGAGATCTCAATCTAAAAAGTCCATGATCATGATAATAATGGATACAACACTAACTTGTCAGCATAATGATATCTCCTCTCAAAAACTCAAGACAAGCTTCAAATCCTTACTTCAAATCCTCACTTCAAGTCCAATGAGAACAAATTCTTGCTTACATGAATTTGATCTATGTAAATGCAGATATTCCTACTTTATAGTGTTTCTGTCAGAGGTTATGTTTGTCTGTTGAGTTTGGTTGAGTGCTTTGGCGGATTGATCTTCCCTCTGGATCAGGCTTAGTATCTTGGTAGTGGCTTCCTTGTGAAGACCGGATGCTAAACATGATGTCATGTTCGATTTTGCAACAAAAATGTTCTTCCGGCAAGGAAGAATGGCCTAAGATTGCATACCTCAAACAAGGTTCTCTTTCCCCACCTTTGAAATCTATATATTACAAAGTTTTTAACAAAAACCCCTGGATCTAGTTGGTTCTTTTGTTTTTTGGATGATTTAGGATGAGAGTGTATTTGAATTGTGAGGTCTAATCCTGTGTTTAACGCTTGTCTAGTGGGTGTTTTGGGTGACTAAATGATGTTTTAGCTCAGTGTTAAGATTGTATTTGTTCTGATTTTGTTTCGACTTCAAATAATGAAGGAATTTACATGGGAGGAGATGAAACAGTACATTTCACACAAGAACCGGATGAATCTTCAAGTATTGGAGCTTCATTGAATATTGAGTGTTCCAACAATCTTGAAGCTGCTCAACCCATCTGCTTTGGGTTACGGTGTTCCATCAAACTTGGAAGTTGCCCAATCCGTCAGGTTCAACTTCGTCAGTGCGTATCTCCTTCAAAAGGGTTTCAGTAACTATGATACTTTTCTAAACAACTGTGAAGACTTTGCACTATATTTCAAGACAGGTCTTTGACCCTTGATAAATCGGGAGTGGGAAGGAGTGGACAAGATGCTTCCGTAGTTGTACTTATGCATGTCAGTAGACCTTGGTTGGTTGCATAATCCTTCTAAGCAAGCAGCTGAGAATGATGAGGAGGTTTTCAAGAGAGAAATGCCAAAGCATGGACTTGGTGGTTCGAATACGAAAAAATTCTAGCTGACATGAATTCGATCTATGTAAATATGACCTGTAGATGAAATTTCGTCTCTTGTCGAGTTGGTTTCCTTTCTAGTTAAATTTGTGCAGATTGAGTCTAAACTTGCAAGGATTCTTGGTACTATAATATAATGAAATCGAGTAGATTGCAATTACTTTTGCCAGTTATTTCTTTTCCCTTGAATAAGAATTACTACAGGTAAAACTGTCTTATGCGAAGAAGTAAAAATTACTAGTCTAAGCTTGTTGAAGGATCTTGATTTCATTTTTATCTTGCAGTTCCTGGTCATCTGACATAACAGGTTTGTTTTGTTGTTTCTTCTTTTCATCAAATTTCGATTCGGTGAAACCAGTCATGTTTGCTAATTCATTGACAGCATCGACTATGTCCCCAATTCTTGAACTGATTTCCACTAGTAATGAAGTTATGGTGACAAGATTTAGAACCTCCATCAGAGGTGTATTTGCTTCCTGCGTTGTCGGAACAAGTTCTGTTATCTCCGTCTGTGATTTAACGAGTAATGGTAAGATTGGTGTTGTTGGTGGTGGGATAGGTAAGCACTTCATGGCATGTTGGAGTTCCTGTACTGCGCTACTCATCTCTCCGACTGAAAACTCTATTGTTGAAGATTTCTTCATTGTTTTGATCATGACAGTCAGCTCTCTGAGAACCCCCGCAGAATGAGAGCTCAACCTTATGCAGACATTGCTCAGATGCTTCTTTGCCCTCTCATGTGCATGTATTTCGGAATTGATGCAACTGTTGAGAGCTTCTATGCAGTAAGCGCAATTTCGAGTCAATGCTCCGATTTTCAGGTACTGATTCCAGGGATGCTGAAACTTGAACTGGCCATGAGACGGCTCCCATCTTGCGAAATTAGCCTGCACGGTTCGAGCAAACATGCATTCAAGAAAACGGGAAACCGAAGAAAATACACTGCAAACATTATGGAAATGTAACTCACCAGAGAATCTTCTGTCCCTTTGGTGTTCAGCGCAGATTTATATTTCAGAATTCTCTTACAGCGTTCTTCGTCGCCATCTATTAGAGTCTTATCATCTTCGAAGTATTTGAGTACACATTCTGCATTTGAAGTTATTGATGAATTGGTCATCTAATGACATTTGTGTTCTAGTATTTTTTTTTTTTTTTTTTTTTAATGTGAACTTACCATCCAAAGATTCAGAAATTCTTTCCAAGTTACGGACAATGAGAAAGTGCAGATCCTGTCCAGCCCAAACAGGACGGACGAATATGCAAATGAGCATGCAAATTGCAGTTCCTAGTACAACAGTCGAAAACCGATGATGAGCTAGTTCAAACAGTTCTTCAACGCGATATCCCGAAACCGAAACCAGGCTGAATGTCAGAACAAATATCATGGCACCGTAATCGAATCTCTGTTTAACTATTGGGATAAACCTAGAAAAGGTGGCTGCCGAAGCTGCATGAAAGAAACATGCATGGTTAGTATAAGAAAATATATGCATGAAGCTCAAAAAATGAAATACTACCTCCCTCCGTTTCACGAAAAGTGATACTTTCCGACTAAAAATATGACAAGTTGAAACTGAAACGGAGGGATTATATGCTGCAAGTACTCTCGTACGCACCGAGAAGGAACACCGAGGTTCTGAGAATTGCAGCCTCAAAAGTTTCTCCACAGTGAGCTGCAACCCAATGAACCCCAATAGCTAGAGCTCCTGCAAAAAAAGTTCCAGCTACCCGGTTTAAGCCTTTTGCCAGTGTTGCACCTATAAGAACAACAAGATGAAGACGTACATCAAGTTCGATTCAGGTATCTTAGACGTACAATTACATTCATGAAGAGATTCATATAAAGTTTTGTAGTACTTACCAACAGTGTACTCAAAAACTACAACAACAGTAAGAACTGCCCACATAGCATTACTTCCAATACTTTCATACAACGGTCTCATATAGTAAAAGAGCGAAACAACAGTAAGAGCTAAACCCACTTTCAAACAGTGACAAACCCTTCTCGGATCCTCCGATCCTACACCACAAACTTTACCCCAAACCTTCGATAATTTTGACACGAACCCTGACAGTAAACCAGCAAATCCTAACCAAATTCTCCTAGCTAGTCCACGCTCACTCCGGTCTTGTACCTCCTTCGATCCATGATCACCTGCTATTTGTACCTTACACTCCAACCCACTAGACACTTCTCCCTCATTAGCCATCTCTAGATATGATAAATGAATTTTTCCCAGCAGGCTAGAGACTGTTGTTGAAGGTGCACTGAAGAAAGAAAAAGTATCGATCGTACGTAGAGAGAAGCTATAATGAGTCAAGCAAGCACTTGAAATGTATAAATAAGGATCCTGAGTACAAATGTTGGGTCACAACGCAAGCTTATATAAGTATTGCAATAATCTTGCTACTTCTTAGGGTCTCAGCTAGCATGCACACATGTACTGCAATTATCATGTTTCTTCTCTACAGCGTCTCTGAACCGCTAATGTAATGTAAAAAAGAAAAATGCATGCTTTTCAAAAGCATAACTTGAAAAAAGTTTCGAAATTCTTTTACAGCTAAGTTAGTGGTGCTAAGGGGTTGCAACTTTCAACAGTATACCCAAATTAGTGGACACAAAACTATTTGCTATAAAAAGATCAAAAACTCTTCACTTGTTTTTCAGCTACATGTGCCATGAATTTCATGTTGGCGAATCAAAACTTGCCTCGCATTCATCAGTTATCATCATAAGTACTATTATCCGATCCAGACGCTTTTTATAGCGAACTTTCGGTGCTCGACATTATAATAAGGACGCGGTGACATCAAGGTTAAGGGACTAAACAAGCATGGGCTATGTGCATCACCAACTGCACTGAGATATTTTTAGACAAATGATATGCATGTAAGATGAAGTGAAGTCACTCTTTCGATTTTTCAGTTGTAATGCCATGCATAATGCATATTTTTAGAACTTATTTCCCATTTTAGTGGGATTTTCATATACAGATAAGTTCATAGATAAGAAAAGTTGGCAACTGCACCAACTCAACCCACTATGTAGTAGTAGCTAGATTTTGCAAAATCAAGCTCTACTTTGGTGAATACTTAGTATTAATGCACAATGGCTATTGTTCGGTTCGGGTAGGCATCGAACAAAAGTAAAAGATCAAGGTTGTACTGATCAAGAAGTCTCGAATCGATTCTCATTAAACATAGGACGGTTCTACACACCACATAACAGCATTTTGATGGCAATAACTTCACAGAATAAAGCAAAGTTAAAAAGAATAAGTTCTTTAGACCAATATGCCTATAACAATAGGGCATGACCTAATTTGGAGCCTTCTTCTCTAGTGGGTTTTTGCTTAGATATGAAAATGACAATTAGGCATGCTAAGTTACATTTAAGTAACATTTGCAAAGTTAGGTCAGTTTAATCTGTTCAGTGGTGGTGGGATGATATCACTTGATAAAGCAGCACTTATCTCCACCTTTAGTTGATCTGAAAAGCTAACACAACTATCAAAAATGACTTTGTTTAATATGCTAATTTCATAAATTAATTAATATATGGAGCTTAAAGGATTAAAACTAATACTGTTTGTAGTGACACTAAACATGGATACAACTATTGTTTATTACAAATTTTATGACAACTAACAATTTTTTAGGCACTGACAGGAGAGCCATAATAAGTGGATTCTTAGCTTCACATTCTTGTGTGTTGCTAATTCCGGAGATTCTTCTGCGTAAGCATCTGTTTGTCGAACCACTATTCCGCTAGATCGAATCTACCCGAATCTTTGACGACGTAATCGTACGCATAACTGAGCCGTACCAGAAGTTCACACCTTCCTCATTCCTAGACCAACTTTCGTAGCTGATTGAATTGAACGAACCCAATTGGCCGCTTTCACTACTCCCACACAGGAGACCCTAACAATTTATAGCAGCACTATTGGTCATTTCAACTAGCAGTCATGCAGAAGCTTGATGCATGACTTGCCTGGCTTTTCACGGTCACCGTATTTAAACACTTAAACCGCCTGTCATGGAAGTAACCGCATTCTTTTAGTTCAGACTGATTGGGAGTAGCACTGGAGATTTTGCTGGTATTCTTTCAAATGAGGGATAATGCTGTCAAGGACGTTAGTTGGCTGCTCCTGGTTACTTGAGTTGATCCCATCTGTTTCTGTTTGCTGTAAAAGGTTTGCTAGAGATAAAAATACATCCATCCTGGTTACATCCCTATGTGCCTGTACCTCGACAATAAACCTTGCCCAGATCTTATCATTGCGAGATTCCATCACTCCCTTTAAGATGGTTAGTCCAAAACCCCTTATTTTGTCCGCTATCTCAAGAAAGAAACCCCGTTCTTCGCAAAGCATCTGTAACAAAAAAAAAAATCAAGCAGGTTAACATCTGCATCCGGAAAGAGCTTTTGCAGTTCATGCAATGCCAGAAGGATGACTAGCTAGGCTTCTTACCTCTACTAGCATTTGACCTTTGGAGCTGAGATCTTCAACCAGAATTGGACAATACATGGATTTTCCGCCAACTTCAAATGCCCATGTAGCACCACCGCCAAGATTTGAGTTTTCTTTTAGAACTACGCCATTGTCTTCACTGATAATCTGAAATTGTGGCAAATTTTCATAAAGTTAATACGGCGTAGATAAGACAATGCCTTGAGCTGATTCTAACATATGTAAACGTGAATTATGGATTTAATGTCGTTACCTTTGGCTCCTCAGCTTGTTTGAGTGTGTCTGAGTATTTAGTCACACCTTGCAAGAAGAGCATGTGTTTGATAGTGCGGTCCAACAAAGAGTCGATGCTACACTGTAATAGAATTAAAATAACAAAATTAGTTAACTCTCCACAACATAATACAAATGTACACAAAATGAATGCCTCAAGTTCCAGAAATAAACCTTAGCTCCATTAGGCACAATCTCTCGCAGCTCTTTAACACGATCCTGTATCAGCTGACGGTCTTTCGGCCGTGGTCTAGTGCTTTCTCCAGGCCGGGCTCTTTTCCTGGTCACTTTTCCTTGTTGTCCGGGTTCCTTGGAGTTTGTGGTAACTGCACTCCCAGAATTGATGCTATAACTGTCTTCAACCCATGCTCCTAGCTGAGACTTCACAAGATTCTCCTTACATGCTGTGTTCATGTCCGACTTCTCCATTTTCTCCGGGTTGGATTTAGCCGCGAAAGTATCCATACTTTCTCCCAAGCAAGAAATGCTTGACGACTGAACTTGATTCCTGTACTCTGATGCACCTCCTGTTCTTGTTACTATACTTTCTGACAACTGCTCCTCTGTCTTCGGTTTAGTATCCAAGAACGGATTACCAGAAATTTCATTGAAAAGGTTTTCAACTGAAAAATCTGCAAAGTAATCTGCCTGGCTACCAACTTCTAAATTCGAGATACAACCAGAGATACCACTACTCAAAATCGGGTTACTAGCATTATTTGCTGGCATCAAAATATCATCCCAACATTCCTTCTCTATGCCACAACTGAAGTCAAACTCCATGCTATCAAATAGGCTGCTATCAGTAGGAAGTTGCATCGGAACATTCAAAGATTTCTCTTTCCCGTCAGATGCATTGCCAGAATCTAATGTACTAATTGAATTTTGCATGGAAGCAGCTGAGAAATTGACTGGGATACTGTCGAAAATTTCAGCTTCAGCCAATCCAGATGGTGCAACTCCAACTACTTGTGCAAGGTTGTCGTTAGTTACTGCGGGCAATCTTTGATTACCCTGCTCTGGCTGTTGAGAACTCCACTGGGGCATGGTTGGTCGAGCGTGAGTTGGAAATGCTGCATTTTCTGTGCCATATCCAGTAGTCCTACTAGCATCTACAGACCGTGCATTATTGACCGTACTACTTGGCGCACTGGAACCTTGTAAATTATGCAATGCAGTAATAATCGAATCCTCTTGAAAATTCTGAAACTTGTTTCCGCAATGGACGAGAGAATCTGGGTTTGAAGGGAATAGGTTCTGGGAACCCTGCATCCCCATCCCGGAAAGCAACTGCTGCTCGAAAGAAGTCAGTGCACTCATCCTTGGGTGGTTTTTGGTGGCAAAACTCTGGGTCAAACTGGGATGTGGTAACTCAAGTTTAGGTGTTGATAAAATCACTTGAGCTGGCTGGAATTGGTGTTTCTGGTTGTTAAATGAGGACGGATTAGCGGAGGATCCCATTCCAGCAGCATTATACAACCCCGAGGTGAACGGTAAAGGCAACGAAAGAGTTTTGGCTGTTTGGGTCCTTCTAATAAGGTCATTGCTGGCACCACAACTGGCGTAGTAGTTTTCAAAATCAACCGCAGACGGAAGGAACCCGCTGGGATCATACATTTCAGTGTTCAAAACCGAAGGCGTGTTGCCTGAGAGAAGAAGCTCATCAATTCTCCCTAGATGCTGAAACAAACTTTTGATTTGATTCGCAAATTCCATCCTTTCTGGTATCTGCAGCAGAAGGTAATGACACAGTTAACATCAAATCCTTACAGAATACAACTCTTAAGTACAGGTCAAGTATAGAGTTTTCGCAGGTACTGACCCTTTGGGTAGATCCGAACTGAATTACGCCCAGTGGAGCTACCGAAATTACTGCAATTGTCTGCAATTACATATGAAACAACCTATCAGTAAATTGCTATACCTTCTGAGATGAATGCAAGAATCTACAAATGGAGAGCAGTTGAAGCAGAAAGAACAAGTTCTTACCTCAATTCCGGAGGAAAATTGCCGATAAAACTCAGAATTATCCTATAAAAACACAATGTACACCCAAATTAGTGCAAAATCTTTGCAATGATCGAATGAATGAACGAATGAGGAACCAAAATGCACTGAAAATTACAAGACTGACATTTACCTGAAAAACAATTTGACTGTCTACAGAGTTCCACTTGCCGCAGTAAGTATCAGAAAACATCCATCGATCTTTACCCATAACAGCGACTTCTCCAATAATTCTAAAAATCCAAGAAAAAAGCGAAATTTAACCTTACTGAACCCCAAATGAACATGAAAAGACAAACTGAAGAAGAAGAAGAAGAAAAAAAAACATACCCTTCTCCCATGATGTGAGCTTGTTGAGACATTTTCTCAATCAGTATCCGGACCTTTTCTTCATAGTAAGCATCTTCCAATGTCAACAACCTAGTGGTATCAAGCACAACAACAAAACATCACTTAGCAGCAGCATAATGCCAGGAGGGGCAATTGCCCCTCCCCCCAACACCAACTTAAAGCTGCAAATCTAAACCCCCATTCACACCCATAGTCAGGGGGGCAATTGCCACTCCCCCAACAAAAAATTATTCAACAGCTACCAAAAGCTGCAAATCTAAAACCCCAAGAGGGGCATTTGCCCCTCCCTAAACAAAAAAAAATCACTCAACACCCACTAAAAGATAGAAAACCTAAACCCCCATTCACACCCATAAACCAAAGGGGGGCAATTGCCCCCTCCATTCACAAAAGGAAAACCAAAAAGTAGAGAAACAAAATCAATATCTAGTAGTACTAGAAGCTGAAAACTTACATGGAATTCCTGGGATTAACACGCCAAAAGACACCATAAGACCAGCCATTGTTGGAGCAGAGATTCTTCAAAACCTCTTTAAGCTGAGTCACCATCTTTCTTTGTTGTTCTTGATTGATGTAAAAAAAAAAAAATCAAATCTTTTGAGTGAAACAAAAATGAGATTTTTTTTTTTTAATCAGTGGGTTTGATTAATCTAACTTCCACGGCAAGATCCTCTTCCTGATTGTGTTTCCCAGAGATACCCGTGTCTCTCAAACTCAGGTTCTGTAATTTTCAACAACAACTTTGTTTCCATTAACAAACTTCCAGATTTCCTTTCTAATACAGATGAATAATAAAAATAAGTTCTTCTTCTTCGCCCACCCTCTCTGATAACAACTCTCTTTTAAGCTTCTTCTGAAACAGGGGAATAAGTGCTGAAAACAGGGGAATAAGTGCTTAAAAACAGGGGAATAAGTGCTTTTCTTGAATTGAAGTTGTTTTGTTTTTCGGACTTAAAAACAATTGAAGTTCAAGTGTTGGAGGTTGAGAAGACAAATCTAAGTCTTGGTTTGGTGGTATATATAAGTTGGAAAAAATATGAAAATGCAAGTGGTAAAAGTGGTAAAACAGTGGGAAAAGTGATTTTCATTCAAAGAAGTTAAAAAATTAAGTTTTTTTTTTTTTTTACTTCCAAGGAAGAAGAAGACACCATTAAAACATGTAAATTTGTGTTGGCAGAGAATGTTTGGTATCCACTAAACACAAAAACAGAGGCCTTTATACCGGTCATAGCCAGTCAGTCATTTCAATCAAGAGAATCTACTGCATTTTTTTACTACTGACGGACTTATCTTTAAAGTTCGAAAAGAAAAAAAACCCTAATTATTATCAATTATTAATTACTAGTAAAAAACAAGAATAATTTTTATTTTTTTTTGTGGGTTTTGGAAATCAAAATTTTTATAGGAAACAACAATAATTATAGAGATAATTAGTGTTTTTTATTTTGAAGGTAATGATCATTTCCACATTAACCTACGAGCATAGGGTATCAAATCTCGAGGACCTTTCGTCTAGATCTACCACGTAGCCGCACCTACCCAATTACCCATATACTTGTTTTTACCTCAAAAGTGAATCGTCCGAATATTTACATCTAAGTTCGTTTGTTTGGGTCTGACTCGTAATCTGAATCGGACGTATTTGTTCCGGATCATTCAGATGGCAAATTGTTTGTTTTTTTGATAGAGTTATTCTGACATTTGACTCAGAGTTATTTGGGACATGTGTCGTTTTGTATCTGACTCGGAGTAATAATTATAGTCATTTTATCTAAACCTGATTTGTTATAACAGGTTAAAAATTCATTAAGCAAGACCACCGTAGAAAACTTCCGAATCCATTTAGATATGTGCTCAGTGAGTCAGGTATCGTTTTGGCGGAGTCATCAGGCACCGAGCCAAATTCAAATCCAAACATACAAGGTGATAACTAATTTTTTCCATTTACATTGTTTTCTAAAATATTCAACCATGTAGCAGTGTTGGAACAATAGCAAAACGCATAGCAACTTACAAAAAAATTAATTCTTGATTTCCTGTATATTCTGGAAAAAATAATCAAGTTACGGCGTGGCGCCCTGCCATAAGGGAACAAATAATGTGCATTTCAATCCTTTTGATTGTTATATTTAGTGTTGATTAAGATTCCGTTTTAGGTGGGGGGTAAGAAGCAATAGGTGGTTCAAACCCTATGAAGCCTAGCTAGTAACACACAAAAAGAAGTGCAATGCAATGAACTCAGCACTGTGGTCAAGAATATGATTTCATATATGACCAATGCAGAAGAAGAAGCTATCTCTAATTCTATAGTACTGCTACAAAACCTAGAACCCATATTGATGTTGTGACCACCTGAAAACCTGTCATCTCCTCATCTTCTCATTCCAATGCAGCAGCTGCTGGTCCTAAACATGCACCAAAAAAGAACTATAGGTGATAGATCTTGGTTTAACCTAAACCATAGAAGAAGAAAAAAAACAGTGATTAAACAACAAAAGAGGAAAAAGTAGAAAAGAAGAAGAAGAAGATTAGGTTCTTTGCTTTTTAGTTTTACTGCTACTCCTTTTGCCATTTCAAACCAGACTCATGTTAACACGCTGCAATGGCCAGTGTTGCCATTTTTAGCCAATCAGGAAGTCGTATATTTTCTACTGTACTCTACAGTAACACAAAACTCATACTCTCAGGTTTAAAAAAAAAAAAAGTAAAGAGAGCAGTGGTAGTACATTTGTTTGCAAATGCTTTGTATAAAGTATAAATGTTTTGTGTATGGTTTTGATCTTTTAATGAAGCATCATGATCAAGTGTAATAGTACTAGACCATGTGGTTCTCCACTTCTATCTGCCATGATCCATGCATAGTGATTTAGTGTAAGTGATTGACAAAGGACTCCTGGATAGAAAATTTTACGAGTCTTTTTTACTCCTACTTGAAAATGCATGGGTGAGAAAAACTCTTGAGAACCGGCGACCGAAGCAAGATAGAAAGTCTGGAAGGGCTAAAACAGTAAAGTGGACTAAATGCGAGTTTGATAGTTTGATTGTTTATTGTCGTAAGTTTAGTTTATATATTTTAGAAAAATATTTTTCAGTTGTATCTCTTTCTTTTTTCTATATATTGCGTGATTCTAATGGTATAACCTTCGATGATTTCAACAAGCAAGAAGAAACAAACGTCTCAAAACATTAATTTTTCTCTCAAATTCTAGCGTGAGTTTTATAAAAAAATATTTTTCTGTTGTGCTTTAATGGTAGAGGACCCATAGTTCCTCCCTATTGACCATGTGTAGTTTAAGTAGATAAATTTGTAGAAATTCGTCACGTCAGTCTAACACACCGAAGGTCTCCGGTTCAAACCTGGGCTAAGCCAAAAGTTGATTTTTTTTTTTTTTTTGCAAACTTGCAAAATCCGCCATTTACTGGTAGTGGCTGGCCAGTGCAAAATAATCAAGCTTTAAGTCCCTCTAAAGATCCATCCAAGTGAGGAAAAAGGCAGCAGGCTAGGTGCTTAGCATTTTGACCCTAAATCCTTCCAGCTACTACTAATGCCAATTAGTGAACGCAATTAAAAGCAAAGCAAGATGAATATATATGATTGTTTGACTTGAAGGAAAAATTATAGCGCATGAGATGTGGAAATGATAAGAGAGGACCCATCTTAAATATATGCTTAGTTTGAGAATCTTGACTTGTTAATTGCTTTAAACAAAAACTGAAGTATAAATCATTTTTGTTTATCTTTTTTGTGAAATCTAATCTTTCCAAGTAGTATATTGGCAGACCATCTCTCAAAAGGGTAATCAAAGATATCATCCAAAAAGAAAAATAAAAATTTGTTGATTGACATCACCAAATCATACTTGTATAAAAGTATATACTAGTTAATTGTGAAACAATAATAAGATGATAGGATCCTTCTTCTTTTTTTGTTTCTTTTTTTTAAAGCTTACTGGGCAGGGTATCCAAGCCTCTTAGAGGAGCCGACTATAGTCCCTGGAGCAGGTTTTACAGGGTATCCAGGCCTCTTAGAGCACCTGATATAATTCCTGAAACAGGTTAAGACCATGACCTCCATATTCATATCCGGCCTCTGGCCTACTGGTTAAATAATTTAGTCTGAGAATGGCCATCAAGAATAATCAAACCCTCGCCTTCTAGTTTGTGTGGTGAGTGTCAGACTACTAAGTCACTGTAGTACAATGATAAAGTCACTGAGTGATGATAACAGTGACTTGATTTCAAAACTCGTTAAAAAAAAAAAAAAAAGTCAAACTAAGAAGTCATCTTTCTAATGGTTGATGTGATCTCCATGTATAGGTATACAGATGGGTCTGCGTGGAGATGATCGGAAGGACCTACGGAGTTGATGTGAGGGAGCTGCGGAGCACGCAATCGTACCCTGAATCTTCTATCGTCTAATGGTGTGCATAGAGAAGAGGAGCTAGCTAGTAAGCTAGAAGATGAAAAGGATGATAAAATGACCCACATGCATGACTAATGACTAGCTAGCAAAGTGAAAAATAAAATAAAAATTAAAGCCTGAAGCTCTCTTCTAAAAGCTGCGACTCCACTATTGCAATATGCATCATTTGTAGAGACCCTTTGTGTTCATTTCTACATAGCAAAAGCTTATGATTTTGTCTCCTACACAAAACACACAAAGTGTTTAGCTTCATCATGGCCGTTGAGTTGAGTAGTAGCTAGTACCACCAAGTCAATGCCACACTTATAATTTGTATCCAAAAGATTTCTTTCTTTTCTTTTTCTTCTTTTTCTTCTTTACTTTGAGCCTTTGCAGGTATTGGAAAGAGTAGTAGTAGAGACAAATTGCAAACAGAAGTGTGTTTTTTGTAGAGTTAGAAAGTGCTAATGAGTAAGGTTTAATTTTAGTACCTATAGAGAGAGCTTCATGAATCATAATCCTCCTCCCACATGAAATTTTGAATACAATGTTAGTAGAGCTCACTAGCTATTGTCAGTTGTGTAGTATTGTCATTACTAATCTTTCCTCTCTTTTTTTTTTTACTTTTTACTTTCCCCAAATGAAGTTATTATGAACTTTCAAGATATCATTAGAGAAAAGGTAGGATTAATCCGGAGGATGCCAAGTTTTCCCTGGGGATTACCAATCCAGAAGATCCAATGGTGAGGATTATTTTATTTTATATGGATATAATAATCCTTTATATCAACTATGTAGAAGAAGAAAAAAAAAACAGACACTGATAAACTGATAACAATGATTATGGCTACAAACGCAAAAAAAAAAAATAGTCGTAAACAACTGGATGTTATCTTGTACATTAATGCACAAAATAACAAAACCCAATTTTCAAAATGTGTTTTTTGACTATCGTCATGTGATTAAAGTTCTACACCATGATCTATCACTAGGATAAAAGGTATACCATATACGTTACTCCAAATTTAAGGTAAACAATTTCAACAGTTGATAGTAAAAAACCTAAAAGCTGCTCTTAGTTTGTTATATGTATGACAAATTAAGATTCAAGGTTTAGCTGTGATATAGAATCCAATGACAAACATAAGGACGAATGTGATAATTCATGAATGTAAGAAATATAGTGGACAAAAAGGCAGAAGAGGAAGATCCTAAAAATATATTTGTCGAGAAAGAAATCCATACTGTATCTCCTTTTTGTTTTCAAACCAACAAAAACAAAAGAGTACTTGGGTCGTTATTTATATTATAATACATGATCCATCTATATCCAGTACGGATTTCGTTTCAAACCCATCTCCACCAACAGTGAAGCTGTTTCATCCCTAATCTGCTAGTTAGTGCAGCTTAAACTTGATTAGTTAAGATTAGTTTAATGTTTAATCTCCAAACAAAAAGGAGGGTGCTCTTTTGTCGTCATGCGCAGATAAGGTTTACCGACCTTTATAGTTATTCTCAAATCTTATGGAGGACTGTTGAAAGGAATCTCGCAGTATTCCATGCTTATACCCGTGAGCCTAAGTCCAATGGTCTTCTAATCTAACAGCTAGATTAATAATCCATGCCAGTTAGGTCAACTTCCTAAGTCCCATGGGAGTGCTAATTTGTTAGATTAGCAGTCCACGTCAGCTGGGACCACCGCCCAACGCTTTAAATTTCAGACGTCAGCTCAAATTTTGTGATTTTTGTGAGCGCTGAACGGCTCAGCGCTAAGGTCACTTTTCGAACGCTGAATGATTTAGCGCTGAAAAAGTGATCTATACGCTGAATGATTCAGCGCTACTAGCTAATATTCAGGGCTTGGCGCTTTCTGGCGTTGTTCCATTCGACGTCAGATCATCAATTGACACTGTCTGACGCTTGACCTTTTTTTTCCCTACACCCCTTTTACACCACTATGGCAATTTTTTTCTTCAAATTCTCAATTTTTAAATGTTCATTTTTTTTTTCCTACACTTAGTTTTTATATCACCAACGACTATGTTTTCAAATTTTGAAGTGTGAAATGTTTGACAATTTGTTCCAATGATTGTTTGTAACAAAATTTAAAGATTTACCAAAGTAAAGAAAATATCTTACATTGCAAAACAAAGTTACAATGCTTTTTTTGAAGAAATTCAAAAATTACATTGAAATTAAAATAACTTAAGAAAATTAAAAAAGTACATCGAAATTGAAATCCTACCTCTAAATAACTTGATTAAAAAAAACTTCTAAATAACTTAAATTATTACTAATATATCACTTTAATTTATGGGATTGGTGGTAATCCATTACGGATCATATTCACGTTTTTCCATAGTTTGTAGAGGGGTTTCTCCCATTCCTCTATTCATTCAAGTTTTGGCGTAGGATCTTCAAGTCATCTTTTCTTTGTTGAGTTTTGCCAAGATTGTAGAGTTTTCCATGTTCTTCTTTAGGTACTCTTCCTCTGTTTCATACTTTGCAACTCGTTGTTCTTGTGATTTTTCAAGATGTTCGATGAGCCTATCCATTTTTTCATGTGCTTTTTGCGATGCTTTAGCCTCATGAGCCTTTTTCTTTGAATCCGTTTGATGATGAGCTACCAAACACTGCCATATCCTCCAAATCTTCATCCATAGATACTGGAGCAGAAGTATCACCTTCATTGTCTTGAGTAGGTTGAGTAGGTTATGTGGAAATACCAACTCCATCATCATTGTTCACCGCTTGGTTAGAGAAAGAAATCTGGAAAATCGATTTCTGGAAAACCGATTCGTGCTTCCAAAGTCTTCCAAACTCCACTTCATAATTCTTTTGTCCAAGACGATACTGGGAAAAAAAGTATTAGACAAAGAATGAAAGGAAAAATTTAGAGAAAGAAAGAAAGAAATAGATCAAAATGGGAAAAAAACATCAACAAAAAATTTAAGTACTTACATAATCATGTTCATTCAACCCTGAAGGTTTGTTTCGGAAGTAGGGCCTAACATATGAAACAAATCTTCTCACTTCAGTTCTCAATGTGTTGCACCTTGTTTGCAATGAATTTTTATCTCTTTCGGTACCATTAGAGCCTATTCTTTTCTTGTACTCTTCGATAATCATCCTCCAAAATACTGCACCTTTTTTTTTAATCTTTTCTATTAATCGGATCGTTGCTTGCCATAACCCAACCATAAATTAGTGCCTATGTTAGAGCATTGCTCGGTTGAACTCGCATGCGTTGTTATCTCAAGCATGTTTGTCAATGTTAGTGACCAAAACTATAAGTCTTGATTTCTAGTCTACTATAGCTAAGGTCTCGGACTAGGATATAAAGTGTAGTTGAGCTCAAGAACTCCATGGCAATCATCATACAAGACGAAAGACTACTCAAGGAACTGGTGGATCTTCATCGACTAAAAGGTATGTGGAGACTTGAACTTATCTATCACTCAAAAGTCTATTTATCTCATGTCTTGAGACAAAAGTCATTTTGCTATATAGACTTAGACTATACACATTTGGTATTTCTAGCTGAGTTTACCTCGCCTATCTATTTCTCGAAATATGTGTTGGTAAACTTTCTCTTTAGCCAAGTTCATCTTTACCTAGTGACGAAAGTCATGTTAAGTTTCAATCACTTTGAAAAATGGTTTGTGAATAACAACTATATAACGTCCTCTGAGAATGTTTCAATGATTGAAATGAGAGTTTAGACTATATTACTATTGGAGGATATAAGCATTATTGTGGAAACACATATATGTATAAGTCCTTATTCCTTGAACCAAAGTTTGCGAACTTTGTTGATCAAGAGAACCAGAGAAGTGTGTGAGCTAAGTCCACGAACTGGCGGAGGTTCTCGACCCGAGTACAAGCCAATTATTACAATTGTACTCGTGGAATAAAAATCTTGATGTTTCTATCGTACGAGTACAATTGTAATAATTGGCTTAAGATTTCTAAATCCGATAGGCAAGACAAAAAGTAGTCACAAACATCTTCGTCTCATCGTTTGTGATTCCATAATATTTTTTTTCGCTGCGTCGATTAAGACTATTATGAGGATATTGATAATACTGAGCTGTTCTTCGGGAATATAAGTCTGGTTTATCAATTGATTCATGTTCACCTTGATTTATCAAAAGACGGAACAAAACTCGTAGGTATATTCATGGGAGACGGATTTATCTATTACCGTAGACTTTTCTGTGTGATACATATTTGTTTATTAAAGTCTTCGACTTTGGGTCGTAGCAACTGTTAGTTGTCGGTGAGATCAGCTAAGGGAATCAAGTGTGTAGTATCCTGCTAGGATCAGAGACGTAAGGAGCACAACTGTGCCTTGGATCAGTGTGAGATTGATTGGGGTTCAACTACAGTCCCGACCGAAGTTAGTTTGGAGTAGGCTAGTGTCTGTAGCGGCTTAATACAGTGTATGTTTAATCTAGAATAGGTCCCGGGGTTTTTATGCATTTGCGGTTTCCTAGTTAACAAAATTCTGGTGTCTGTGTTGTTTCTTTTCCGTATTATATTTTGTTATATAATTGAAATAATACAGGTTGTACAATGCTCAATCAATTAGAATATCCGACCTTTTGGTTGTTGATTTAAATTGATTGACACTTGGATATTTGTATTTGGTACCATCCAAGTTTATCTCTCTTGTATTTAAATTGAGACTAGGAGTTTGCTTGAGTAAGATTTAAATCGAGAGATAGAGATATAAACTCTTTGATATACTTTTACTAGATTGAGTCTGACTGTCTAGTTGATTCTCTAGAAAGTATATTGGAGTTTGTCCATACAGATTGCTAATCGAAATATTGGGTGTGGTTGTTAGACCCCCTCTTTTTCAGCCTCATTTTATTTTGTAGTAAAGTGTGTCATAATTTTGTATGAACAAAGTTATGTGAAGAAGAAGAAGAAAATCAATGAAGAAGATAATCAATTGATTTTGGTGTGAGGGGTGAAGGAGAAGTAGTTCTCTATTGATAGGGTAGCCTAAAAATATAGTTGTTGAGGTTTCAAACGTCCACTAAATCAGAACCCTTGAGATTCAACGGTCATATTTGATGTGATAGCTGAAATTTCTCAGCGTTAAATGGTGCATCGCTTTAGCGCGGAATGATACATCGCTCCCTTCCATGTCGTTGAAAATAACGGCTAGTTTTTTGTCTTGCGGCTGTTAGGCAAAGCGCTGGGCACTGTTTGGTTCAGCGCTTTGTCTAATGGCTACATTTTCAGCCCAAACTCAGATCATTTCTTCTTTGTATATAAACTCAACACATGAACTCAAAATCCCCACCCCAAACTTGTGAAGTTTCACTCTCTTATTCTAAATTCTCAATTCAAAATTCAAGCATGGTTACATTATCAATTACCGAAGACAATGATTTGGTGAGAAGTTTTCACAAAATGAACATCATAAATCCTTTCGATAAGTCTCAAACAACCAACATCATTTGGGAACAATTTGTTGAAGAATTTATGATAATCAATATTAATGATAATGGAAGATGCCAAAAACAACTACAATGTTAGTTAGAAATCATCAAGCGTTATTGCAAGGTTTTTGTCGTTTTATTAAGGGCATCAAATGGTAATCGTTAAGATGCTTTGAATTTATACCAAATTGATCATGGAATGCCGTTCATTCATATCACCGCTTTGGAGATATTTGGTGGAGCTAGAAGTTGATTTGAATGAAGTATATGCATGAAGAAGTATTATGAAGTTCTAGTTAAATATGTAATGCAATTGTAAACATACTTAAGTGAAATAAAAGAGTATTATGGAATTTACAAGAACTAATTAAAATGTCTACTTATTAATGAAAACGTGCTTGATTCTCATAAAATGCTTGAACTTTACTCTCCATTCTCATAAAATTCTCCATCTCCTTGAGGGTCATATTGGTCTTCATCGGTGTCCACGTCGATTGTACCCTCATGAACTTCCATCAAGGCATCATCCATAAGCATGTTTGGAATATCACCATCTCTCAAACCTTGTCTTGTCGGTTCCAAATGTGTGTAGTGAGTTCCAAGCGAAGTTTCGCCCAAATCGAAGGGTTGTACAATATATGAGGACTAGCCTTACGTTTCCTTGAATTGGCGGTTGAGGTTCATCTCCCGTGATCCTTCCCCAATCCTCATTACGATATTCCAACTCAACACACATGTTGTGCATTATCAAGAACCCCCTCATAATTGCCTTCATGTCTGATTTTTTATAATAATGACAACGTTTCAATATAATGCCAAACTTACCTTTTAGACCACCAAATGCATGTTCCATGTCCTTCCTTTTGGCTTCTTTGTATTGATTGAAAAGAGATTCTTTATTATTTGAGGCGGGTTTGTACACTTGCATGATGCAACCATACATATGATATGCACCATCTCCTAGGTAGCACCCCTTGTCGTAATTTGTTCCATTGATTTGATAATTACAAGGAGGTTCCACACGAAGAAGTTTTCTATCGAACAAACCAGAATCATGCAAGACAATAAGATCATTGTTCTTCCTACCCAACCCAAAATATGAATGACAGATCCATCTATCATATGTATCTACAGCCTACAAAACAACCGAGGGATATGACTTATAGCCGCAGTGGAATCCTGCTTGATCCATTGGACATGCTCTCCATGCCCGGTGAAAACAATCGACACTACCAAGCATCATAGGAAATCCTCAAGCTTCATTCTCTGCCAAAATCCTTTTTGTATCTTGAGCGGTAGGATGACACATGTATCAACCATTATAAATCCAAATAATTGCATCCTTAAACTTCATAGCATAATAGTAAATAGTGGTTTCTCCCATTTGGGTGTAATCATCTAAGGAGTCGGGTGCAACACCTTTGGCAAAAAAATTCATGACGAAAACCATTTTCATATATGGAGTATGACCAAGAATACCGGAAGCATCCTCTTTTTGGCGAAAATCATGGTCATAATCACAAACTTGCTCTAAGATTCTCAAAAAAAGGGGACGAGGCAAAGCAAACCGACCTTTGAACTTCTTTGGCCCATACATATATTTGAAATTAAAGTATTGTTGCATCATACGAGCATCGACATCTACATATTTTCTGTGCAACGTTTGACGAGTCTTGACTTCATTCGGGATGGGTTGATGTATTCCTTGCCTCCTCTGTGACTCCAAAATTGTAGCCACTGCTAGAACATTCGTTTCAAAATCATCTTCATCATCCAGAAGATTAAACATAATTCATCATTTACTACTAGAACATTCGTTTCAAAGCTCCCTGCATAATGTACCTAATACAACGAAACATAAAGCTTTTATAACACCGCATAAAGAATAAAAACTTAAAACACTCCGCAAAAAACAAGGCATAAAAAAAACTTAAAACAGGCCATAAAAAACAAATAAAAATCCATAAAATATATAGTAATCAATAGTGTAAAACTCCACAAAAAACAAATAACACTACATGTGGTTTCATAAACACTACGAAGTACTTTAAACACTACGACAAGTAATTTAATTCAGGTCAAAGAAATTTCTGGGTTGTTGTTGGATGAACTGAGTATCATAAACAATATTAGTATCGCTTTCCGCCAACAAAGCATCGGTAAATTTATTTCCTTGTTGTTGATATTGTGATGTAGTAGCTTCATTTCCATATCCGACCGTAGGAGTGTAAAATTATTGACATGTAGTCCATTCATATGTACCACCTAATGTGAGGTCTTGTGATATAGTAGCTTCATTTGGATTGTTTGGTATTCGTGATTGGATAGATGGTACTGAAGAAGATGTAGATCTGCCAGATGAGAAACATGAAGTTATAGCTATTTTGTATGTCTCGTCCCATACTAGTTGACGATCTCCAAGATGGAATGAACATTGTTGTTCCATAAACCTAATGCAATTAATAAACCTATAAGTATATAAATTAGAGAATTTAGTCAAATATTCAAGAAACTTAAAATGAAAATGAGTACAAAATGTAAATGTACTTACCACTGTCAAATTCATCTCCCGAAAGTTATAGGGACAAGGAACCCTTGGAACTTGTAATTGACGTGCTACGCCGGCTTTATTGGAAAATGGTAAACTGAAATCTATCTTCCGGCAGTTGTGATGGGGGCTCATTCTGTGTATCATAAGTATATGTCTTCGACATCATGTCAAGAGGCGGATGACTAGGAAAAAAATGGTGAGGAACAGCTGAGCTACCCAATGCTATCTCATCGACATTCCGTGCATGGATGACTCAGTGACATAAGGTACAACACTCTTCTTATTCTACCAAGTGTTATATTGATCCTCGGAGACTGAATAATAGTCGATAACCTCTCTAATCGCTCTATCCTCAATTGTTTCCAAATTTGGAGGATTTGCTAGGACTACAATCTCACTTGCAATCTGCCTCTAGAATCTCTCTGCCAAGTAACAACTAACTCTTGTGTGTTTTTCCATGTCAAAAAACAAAACTCTCATTTTTGATACCTTTAGTGAATTATCACATTGTTCTCCTACAGAATACTCACTCTCTTCCCGTGGTTGCCAAATACATGATTCATTTATTCTAGTGTCAATCTGTATTCTTGCGCTTGTGACTGAGTGTTTCCTAGTATCCTTTTGGCCTCCAGGCGTCTGACAAAGCAATGGTTGCATGTTGCGGAAGTAGTAATAGTACCAATACTCAAGTACCATAACCATGCCAGCTAAATTCGTACCCTTGGTTGACCAATCATTGGGATATTTATCGGTATTACCTAACAAATCTATACCCCAATCATATTCCCCGACTCTATCTAAGTCAGCCAACAACAGAAACCAACATTTATCTACTCTTCCAGTAGAATGCACTAGAAGAAAATGACCAAAACACCACATAAAGAATGCTCGTGTCAATGTCTCTGCACATCCAATATTATCCTGGTCTTTTCTACATTCAATATACACTTTCAAGATAGCAAAGGGATAATGAATTTTTCTTAGAGTCCCATGCACCATGATTTTTGATATCCAAAAAATATAAATCATCCAGAGCATGATATGTTAGATCACTACCCAACGACGGTATAAGTACTGGTCGTTTACTAGGGTCACCAGTGAGAATTCCCGTTAACATGTACCAATCTAAAGAAAGGAGGCTGTTAGAGCATTGCTCGGTTGAACCCACCAAGCGTTGGTATGTCAAGTTTGGTTGTCATATTTTAGTGAACCAAAACTCATTTAAAAGTCGCTTGATTTGAATGTACTAGAGTCAACTTCGTATAGGTTAGCTTGAAAGTATTAGGGTGAGACATTACAAGTATTGCGAAGACTTAAAGAAGTGAAGAATAACGGAGCTACGACCACAACATCATCCTTCCACTTGAGGTTAGTGATATTTGACTTGAACTGTTTCATTCCCTAACGTATCTTTCAAGTCGTGCATATTGAAAACATAAAACTGCGAAACATGAACACTTAAGATAGACGTAGTATTAAGGAATTAAATATGAAGTTTATTTCTTAACCATTAAATTTTATATATAAGACTTCGACATAATCATATGAATGCTATTGTGATTATGTATGGGTATGAGGTGAGGATTTCATCCTAGGGAACAATATTTACATGTGTTCTAAGGAAGTAAGTTCATGATATATGTTGTGAACCGAAAAGGAAATCGCCAAGCATTATTAGGGATGTTCTTCATTGCATATCTTATGAACGACCAATATGTGTGATTAGTATAACCTCTCATGACTTGCTTGTGTTCTTGAAAAAACTATTCACATGAGGCCTGACTTATGTATTGGTATGACTTTTATTAGTGAAACCGATCTTAAGTAATCACCTGGGGTATGATCGGGTTTGTGAGTGTCTGACTAATTATTAAGAGAAGGGGAACCGACCCAAGTAAGAGGTGCAGTGCATCACAATGGGAACCGATCCTTGTATGAGGTGCATCAAGGTTTATGGAAGAACGAGGAACCAATCCTATGAACATGTGCAACACGTTTTTGGGAAGGGGGAACCTATCCTATGGACATGTGCAGTGCATACACGTTAGATATCAAATATATATGGAGAACCGATCCTAGTACATAGTCAGCCGAATTATGGTAAGCTAGTGTGACTATGGACAATACTCACATGGAGGTAGACTTCTTTTGGTAGAACCGTTAAACCCATGGTTTGTGATTGAGTGTTACTTAATCAATCACATAGTTCTTGAAAGTCATATGAACCAATTCTAAACTTGTCTGGAAGTGTGGTAAATCAGTTTCAAGTGAGTAAGTATGAAAAAGGACTTGCAAGAGTAAGATTTCGACACACTTTGAACACGATGCATTAATGCTTATTCTATATTGTTCAAATATATTCCTTAAATGCTAATAAGGAAGTAAATCCCAAGATCGAATTTAAATAAGTTAAGAATCTTTTTAATTAAGGTTTTTTAATTATATATGGAAAATAAGAATTAGTAATGTGTATTTACTAGTTAAAGATTTTCCAAGGAGATTTCGATCGTATTTTTTGACAGTGCATACACAGGAATTATGAAAACCTAATTTGGTGTAGTAATGAAAAATATCTTGAGAATATTTTCGGTTTTGGAAATTCCTTGGTGTCCAAACTTCCTTTTCTATAAATACTTTGAGTTTGCATTTCTAGCAAACTAATCCTGCATAACAATAGACTTCATCTTTTGTCTTTGTTACTGGTGAAGCCACCTATCGGAGATGAGAGTAATCTAATTAGGTGAAATCTCTTATGGCCTCTCAATTTAAAGTCTTTTTTGGGATTGAGAATCTCTAGCGCGACCCGTTGGTGGGAAACTAGATATTTTGGTTTATCTTTAGTTTTCTTATTGATTTGATTGACTAACGGTGGTTGAACTTTGATTGCACCTAGTTTGTTTATGCTTGAGAATCTTCTCTTCTGATATAAGATTTACTCAAACTAGTTCAAGGTTTCGACAGGGATCTTTAGACTGTTGTTAGATCTAAACACGATCTTATGATAATCCATTGTTAACAGACTCCGTTCTGTGTGTGATTGATCACAATAGATTCAAGTAGTTGTGTGCAGGTGTTTATTGAAGATCTAAGAAGATTTGAAGACGAAGAAGAGACATAAGATTTCTGACTTGGTGTTTATAATCTTTGGTGTGCACAATACTTGTTTGGGAAAAAGAGGATCCAACTATAATTGATTTATCCTTTGGGTATTTTGATAGAATAGTTGAGGAAGATCAGAACCAATGCATTTCCTTGGGATTAAAGGTATTGATTGGCTTAATCTTAACGATTACCTTTGGGTGATTGAACATAAGATAAATCTTGGAACCTGGCAAAGGAGTTTATGTTAAGATAAACAAGGGAACCTTTGCGCAACTCATATCACTTGGTTGAAGAGAGTTTATACCAAAAAGATTTGTTGTTCCTTTACTGTTTGGAATACGAACCAAAGGAATTGGTCCAAGTACGTGACTTGTTTACAGGTTGGAGGCATGGGAATATAGACAGAACTAGGTGAACTGTAGGTTTAGTTGCTTGGTCTCAACTATACGAAGTTTGTTTTATTTTGTATAGCGGTTTAATCCTGAGAGTATTCAATTATGGACTAGGTCCCGGGTTTTTCTGCATTTGCGGTTTCCTCGTTAACAAAATATTGTTGTGTCATTTACTTTATATTTTCGCATTATAATTGTTTTATTATAATTAAAGTAAGTTACACAAATGTTAATTCCTATGTACTTGATACATGAATCCTATTGTGTTTGGTTAAGTCTGAACCTTTGTATCAAGTAAACACACCTTGTTATTGTATTGTCTCGATCTCGTATCCATAGACGATGACGCAAAGTGTGAACCAATTTTTTGTATTGTCTCGATTCTGTCCATATACAATCACTTTCAGGGAAAAGACTTATAGGAAGGAAAAGTAATAGCTTGAGGTATTTTTGGGTACCCTCCCCTTTTCAGAGGCCAATTTCAAACTCCTGAAAATGAAAGCTCTTGGTTTTTGGCCACCATCTCTCAGCTATGGCTTCAACTAAGCCTCTATCCCCATTGTAGTTAAGCCACAATTGTCACAATATCGTTGTTCTACCGGATTATGTTTCACTATAATTTTGTAATACACTTCAATATCATTCAAACTACCTCTAAAGCTTAGTTTGCGAGGGTCTTTCGTAACATCTTGAAATACATGTTTATCACAATTCTTTGATGAAACTATATCCAAACGATCTAACAATTCATCCATACTCATATTAAAATCAATAAAAAACATGAAAACAAATATCAATCATACAAATTTTCATCACAAATAATCATACAAACTAATCAAAAATAATTCATTATCATTCATTTTCATCATACAAATAAAAGAATAATCAAATTATCATGCAAATTTACCTACAAACTAATCCTGGATTGATTGGGTTATACCCATATTAATCGGGGTATACCCAATAAGATAAAATAAGGTCATTTTGAAGTAAAAGAGGTCACCCCTTAACCATGTATTTTCAAAATGGCTAATATACCTTTGTTTAATTAACACTAAAAAATATGATTAGCTTAATTAATTGAGTTTAGATTAAATTTTTGAAATTATGAATCCAGTATACTAAACCTTGATTTTGTGTTATGCGTTTGATTTCGATCAAAAAATTTGATTTTGAAAATGTGAAAAGTCGGCAAGGTCGACGTTTGAATAAGGTGCCGACTAAGTTCCGTCGGCATGGTTGAAGTTGGAATAAAGTTCCGACTAAATCTAGCTGGCATGGTCCGCGGATGAAGAAAAAGCCGACTATTTGTAGGCCGGAAGGGTCTTTGAGTGAAGAATTTGCCGACTGTTTTGGGCCAACACTCTTATGGTCGGCATGCAAATAATTTATAACATTGTCGGCTGACTTATCGTCGGCATGAGAATAATTTATAACATTGCCGGCTGTTGAAAAGTCGACAATGTAACCTTGAAGACCTATAGCTATACCCAACAGAAAACAGAATATGGAAAGATGTAATTCACTTTATTCATGCAATTTTGGTTACTATATTGATTGAAAAATAAAATTTAAATCCTTGTCGGAGGAATAACGAATGCACTTAGCATGTGCATCAAGCCTTTGAACCCATAGGCAGGGTTTCTATGACGGACCGGAAAATTACGCCTTCGGCGCGTCGCCCCACAGGCCGCAACTCCCCCGGTGTGCCACTGATGAAGCTACGATCCAGGCCTCATCCCCTGGCAAACGCACGCTCACTTGCCCTTGCGAGCATGCTCGTGGAGCATGATTCAGCTATTTAAGCTTCCACATCTTTCCAACTTACCCTTGTTCTGCAAAAGGGTTCAAGGCCATAAGGCCAATGCCAACGCACTTCACATGCATCCCTGGCTTCGCCTCATCATAGGAAATCCATCACTGAATTTCCTAGCTAGCTGAGCAACCGTCGTATTGTCATGTCTTGTCCAGGCTTAAGGCATAATCCGTGGATTTAGGCACGGGACGAACCAAGCCCTTTCCATTTCCTATGTCACCTCGCTTACCAACTCTTTGTAGCTTGATAGGAAGTATGAGCATCCACTTACTGGCATGCAACTTAGCCTCATCAAGTATGGACACAATCATCTCTTGCTTCGATCTACCGAGCTTAGATGATATGAGGTGCCAACGTGCTGGACCGGAAATGCTGCAACTCATTGCGGCTGCCTACGTATCCTTCCCTACTATAAAGGAATCAAGCACAGACCGTAGTTCATCCACGAAGGGACAAGCAACTTATTCCAACTCGTTTGTTAGGCCGTGGCCAAGCAATAATGGTAATGGCCTAGTCCTTATAGGCCGTTCCGTCAAATACATCTAGGTGATGCGTCATCGAGTCCGTGGAATAGCATAGTGATTCCTTAGAATCATATGCCCTCTCTCAAGGCTAAGCAACTATAAATGATCCTTAGGCATCATTTATACCCTTCCGGCTAAGTTATGAAGCTTACTTGGTGCATAGTCCGCATATGCACCTTCAACCAACTACCCTTCCCTATATATGTTTATTTGACATTTTTAGAACTCTGATTGGGGGCGATAAAATCCTTCATCAACTCCCCGTTTTACTATTCATGGCCGTTGCCATGTATTTTCCTGAATAACCGGCCAAGGTGGCTGTACATTCAGTTCTGGTTCACATGCCAGTTCCTATGCTCGGCCAGGATGGCTGAACATTTCTCGAGCCAAACTCGATAAAGGGCCGTGATGGCTATATTTCCGAATTTGGCCCATAGGCCACACCAATGTCCATCTGTGATGGCTGTACATTCTTAAGGCCATCTACCCAATTGGCCTGAAGCACTCTTGGTGCGAGATTGTCTATTGGCCAATGTAACTTCCAACTAAGGTCATATTGTCCTTAGACAATATGCATACGCGATGTGCCTTACCTGGCACCCAATATTGACCCTTGGTCAATTGCCCAACGCAATGCGCCATTTTGGCGTGATATTGGCCTTAAGACAATCTACCTCTTACCAACCAACGGAAGCTTTGGATGAAGCTTCATCTCAGTCCATGGCGCATCTTTCAGCATGCGCCATGCTAAAAATACGGGGTGTTACACTCTTCACCCCTTAAAATAATTTCGTCCTCGAAATTCCAAATAAAAACTATTGTGGACAATCTTTTCGGTTTGGATTTCCTGAGAAAAAGTCCCATACAAGATGCTCAGAAATCACGGGTTTCTTCAAGTTGTCATGAACAACAATTTAGACCTTCTAAGCACATGTCCCATACCACCTGCCCAGGAATCCAAAAAGTTCCAACAACGTTACCAAGAATCGCAATTGGCCAATGCCAAGAGGATAACTCGACAAGGTATCATGAATAGTATCCCATACTACCACCCAGGAATCCCTAAGGTTCACAAGTTGAAAGATGTCATCTAAATGACAAGATTTCAGCACTGTACTGTGTGGAACAGTTTTCCAATTGCCTACCGTCCCTGACGGTCATCCAGGTTTCCACTCGTAAGTGGGATGCTAGCCGGGCCTGACAACGCACACCCTTGGATAGTTTCCAACGTCTGGGGATGATTAGTCCCATTGTCTACCCACCGTCCCTGACGGTCTTCCGGATATCCACTCGTAAGTGGTGTTCCACTTAGGCCAGGCAAACTCACAGTACATGGACAAGCTCAACTCGATTTGCACAGTAACTGGCAAAGAAGTTATAACTCTTTCCCACGCAGAAGTTGGCCTACTCTCCAACTTTAAGTTTTCCATTAAGGAAATACTCGTGGACAAGTCCACTCCGCACAAATCCCTAGTGTTTTCTCGGAACTTGCTCGGATACCATCTGTGACGGACCGGAAAATTACGCCTTCGGCGCGTCGCCCCGCAGGCCACAACTCCCCCGGTGCGCCACTGATGAAGCTACGATCCGGGACTCATCCCCTGGCAAACGCACGCTCACTTGCCCTTGCGAGCATGCTCGTGGAGCATGATTCAGCTATTTAAGCTTCCACACCTTTCCAACTTACCCTTGTTCTGCAAAAGGGTTCAAGGCCATAAGGCCAATGCCAACGCACTTCACATGCATCTCTGGCTTCGCCTCATCATAGGAAATCCATCACTGAATTTCCTAGCTAGCTGAGAAACCGTCGTATTGCCATGTCTTGTCCAGGATTAAGGCATAAGTCGTGGACTTAGGCACAGGCCAAACCAAGCCCTTGACATTTCCTATGTCACCTAACTTACCAACTCTTTGTAGCTTTATAGGAAGTATGAGCATCCACTTACTGGCATGCAACTTAGCCTCATCAAGTATGGCCACAATCATATCTTGCTTCGAGCTACCGAGCTTAGATGATATGAGGTGCCAACGTGCTGGACCGGCAATGCTGCAACTCATTGCGGATGCCTACGTATCCTTCCCTACTCTAAAGGAATCAAGCACAGACCGTAGTTCATCCACGAAGGGACAAGCAACTTATTCCAACTCGTTTGCTAGGCCGTGGCCAAGCAATAATGGTAATGGCCTAGTCCGTATAGGTCGTTCCGTCAAATACATCCAGGTGATGCGTCATCGAGTTCGTGGAATGGAATAGTGATGCCTTAGCATCATATGCCCTCTCTCAAGGCTAAGCAACTATAAATGAGCCTTAAATGAGCCTTAGGAATCATTTATACCCTTCCGGCTAAACTATGAAGCTTACTTGGTGCATAGTCCGCATATGCACCTTCAACCAACTACCCTTCCCTATATATGTTTATTTGACATTTTTAGAACTCTGATTGGGGGCGATAAAATCCTTCATCAACTCCCCGTTTTACTATTCATGGCCGTTGCCATGTATTTTCCTGAATAACCGGCCAAGGTGGCTATACATTCAGTTCTGGCTCACATGCCAGTTCCTATGCTCGGCTAGGATGGCTGAACATTTCCCGAGCCAAACTCTATGAAGGTCCGTGATGGCTATATTTCCGACTTTGGCCCATATGCCATACCAATGTCCAACTGTGATGGTTGTACATTCTTAAGGCCATCTACCCAATTGGCCTGAATCACTCTTGGTGCGAGATTGGATCTTGGCCAATGTAACTTCCAACTAAGGTCATATTGGCCTTAGCCAATATGCATACGCGATGTGCCTTACCTGGCACCCAATATTGACCCTTGGTCAATTGCCCAACGCAATGCGCCATTTTGGCGTGATATTGGCCTTAAGCCAATCTATCTCTTACCAACCAACGGAAGCTTTGGATGAAGGTTTATCTCAGTCCATGGCGCATCTTTCAGCATGCGCCATGCTAAAAATACGGGGTGTTACAGTTTTATTCCAATAACCCGCCGATGTTTAACCACTACACCAAATTCAGGGATTAGCAACTCGAAGTCGCAAAAGCTTATAACCTGTTGCGAATTTTCAGTTGCGAATTTCAGTTACAAAAAATCGCAACAGCTTCAAACAGTTACGAAACTCGCAACTGTTTGTTTCAGTTGCGATTCGCAACATAATGGAGTTTTACGTGTGCGACTCGTGCATGTGCTGCCCACACTTTCAATCTGAATCGGTTTCATCCTATTCAGATTCTTGGAGTCAGCTTCAAAACTGACTCAGGATTTATCATTATCGAGACCACTTCTTATGTTCTCTACCTCTCATTCTCTTTCTCTCTGGTTCTCTTCTTCTCTTCCTCACTCTCTATGATTCAGGCGATTTTTTTTTCCGATCATAATAAGTCACAAGTAATAAGTCGCTAGTGAATCAATATTAGGTTTTGCTTCCTCTTCTTCTTCAAACAGATCCATCACAGATAAAATTCCTAGACCTATATAGTTTTGAAATTTCTCTTATTCGAATCACTATGAAGAAATTAGGTTCTTAGAACGATTTCTCTATTTCGCGAGGTTAGTTTTCTATAATGGTAAGAATTACATATGGATTTTATTCAATTTCTGTTTTGATTCTTAGATTTGAGTTCTAGGGTTTTTGATAATAAATAAATTGATTTTTTTTTCCAGTTTGGTTGGTGTTGAAAAGGGTTTTGAATGAACCGCTTCAACAACTTCATGTGAAATAACTTATAAGGTATACAAACGTTATTACTTACTCCGACTTAAATTTCTCAAATTAGGTCTTATTCAGTTTAACATTTTTTCTTATTTGGAGTTTAAATTCGCAGATTTGGGTACTTTTGATTGATTTTAATTGATTATATTATTAGTAGACATTCAAATTTGGTATGGGTTTTTATTTTTTCTCCTTTCTTTTCAATTTGTGTTGATGGATTTTGATCTGCCTGCTGACTTGTTGTATTTCTCTTCTAGGCAACTAGAATCACCTGTGAGCAACGATCTATTTCTTGCATCAGTGAATCTAAGGTCTGATTACCTCTCATTTTATTTAGCATTTGGTTTGGTACTTGCCAGGTATCCGCTAACATGAAACTGTTTTGGAGGTTTCAGTGAATGCAGATGTAGTGATGTGGGATCTTGGACTAAGTTCAGAGCTGAAGTTGGCATGTAACTCTGCAATTCCAGACCTTACATATTGGATCCCAATTTTGTGTCTTTAAGTCGTGTATTAGGGTTGTTTGATGTTACTTGATATATTGCATTTCCATGATTGATTTCTAGTTGGAAAAGATTGTGCCTTTTTGGTTTTGCTCACACCCTAGATTTTTGTTTGCTTTAGATTGTCAAAATATTTTTTCTCACTTTTGAACTTATTTTCTAGAGTTGTGTTGATTTTAGGGTGATTGTAAGGAAAATTGTTAAAGATTTCCCTGAGGCAGCATCAAGTGATGTTAGTAAGCCAAAATTGCATTCAAAAGATTTAAGTTATTGATGTTGCTGGGTTGATAACATTTTAAGAATTATGCAATTGGCTAAAATCCTAATTAAATTATATTCGTGTTTGACCTATGAAGGGGGGCCTTTATGTGTGGTAGACCACCTAACTTTGATCTGCCAGAGGAGGAGAAGCAAGAACTCAGGCGCTACATTTGGAACGAGTTCTTGACTATGCCTCGTAGTATAATCGCATGAAAAGGTAGTTTTTCAATTCTATTTTAATAGATTTTTGTTTTACATCAACAAGTGAAGGAATCAATTAGATTTGCTATGCATTACTGCATATTTGAATCTACTGTGTTATGCATTACTACATATTTATATCTAGCTTTCGAAACTTACATGCAGGATTCAAAACACGACGATTTTAACATCTTCCTCCAAATGGATAAGATCGTACTTAAATTGTGGTTATTCAATATCTTACACGCAGGCACGTTTTCTTCCACTATAAGATGTCGGTTCCTTGTCTGTACTTTACATAGGAACACCAGGAGTCATGGTAATGCAATATCCACTCACCCTATTTCGCCTTTTATTTCTCGTTTTTGTTTTTTTGTGTTTCTATCTTTATTTCATGATTGTTCTGCATCATTTCCAGGTTCAGATGATGCTTGTATTCGCTCAAGAAGTATGCATCATGGATGGAAACTCTTTCATGAGATTTTGACGTCTTTACAAGATTAGTGAAATTAAAATTGCCTGACTACTAGGGGATTCCGATGTAAGCTTGTTTCTGGTTTTCTTGGTGTGCACATTCTTGCTATAATGTTGTGAGTTGAAATTGAGATAGAAATAACATGAGGTCATGCTGTTCACAGCGTAACCAAGGCTGATGGAGATGCATCTGCTGATAAAAGCGAAGAAACTCTAAAGGAACGCCCACTAAGAAGAACAGGAAGAAAGAAACATAATTTGTTAGTTTGGAAGCTTCTGGTCTTACCATTGGACGCATCTACCATTGCCTTTTCTTGCTTATATGTTGGGTGCCTTTTATGTGGTACGTAAAGTACACTCCTCTGTAGAGTAAACTCCCAGAAGTGGAGTCCATTCAAATTTCATGTGTTGGTTGTCATGGTACTTTTATTTCATAGGCAGCAGTGTTATTAATACCAAAAATTCCTGTAGAACTATTATTTCTGGGCTGCAGTAAAGCTTTACTCGGCTCCTTCTATCATTCTATATTTTCAGTCATTTGATGAATTTTCTGTTTCCAATGGTTTTAGAGAAGCTTATGCTTGTAAGGCATAACACTAAAGTATATACTAAAGTCATTCTATCTCTTACTGTTGCTTTTGATCCTGAGAATGTGGTTTGTTTATCCATGATGTGTATGATCTTATGAGCTTGAGTTGCTAACCAAAAAAAATATGATATGATGGTTTTGATACTGATGAAGTATTTCATGTAGTCAGTTATTTCTTGAAATGCTAACTCAATATGGATTCTTCCTGCTAAGATGGCGCATTACGACCTGCTGAACTTGATGATCTCTTTTCAACTTCGCCAGAAAGGTGGTATTTTAAAACTAGCTGTTTTTCTTATTTATTTTACCGCATTACGACCTGCTGAACTAGATATTTTATATTCCTTCATATGTAGTTGGTGCCTTCACTCTTTAGGCGATTTCTTAATAAATTTTCAGAACTGTGCATGTGCACATGAATAAAACAAAGAAGCAAAGCAAATAGGACAAATTAATTTGAAATACATTTTATGAATCAATCTTTATTTGACCGTGCTTATGGGAATATTCTTATTATGGCCACTCTCATATGAAACCTGATTTTACTTGTTATATTTTGGAATTACAGTCCTTGGAGTGAAGCTCCATATGAGGATTTGCAGAGAAGACTGCATTAGGAGGGTTATCCTTTGATGGATTCCTGGCACATGTATGTGCATTCACTACTTTTGCTTTGTTTTCCTTCTCAAAGAAATAAAAGATTTTCATTTACTGGAGCTTATTCTTTTATTCCTTCTAAGTTTTCCCAATATGCTCTTCCTGCCGTGTGTCAGTTTGGAATTTCACTTCTTTAAATGCAATATATGACATTGTTAGATCCGGTTAGAAGTGTAACCTATCTGGTTTACATCAGATACCAAGGAGACATTGCCTCTATTTGTCACGTGCAGGGTGAATTAGTACTGAGTTTTATCATCTCAATGTTTTGCAGGGTGCACCTAAAGAAAGCTAAGGATAAACTTTGATAAATGAGTTGTCTCACATGCTTGATGTCAGAGACTATGTAGGAAATTTAACGAATCTCTTTGGAAAAGTTCAAGGTTCTTCTTTATGTTCATCATTTTATTGTATGTCATTCCTTTGATACTACACACAGAATCTGTATGTTATTGGGACTTAAGAAATGTTTCTAGCTATACTTAATGATGTCTTTCTTACTTTTTGTGCATATGGAGGTCATCATGCTATATTATGGTGAATTAACATTAATTAAGAAAGAATACATTTTTTTGGATTAATTTGATTTCTAATTTAACTGGGGTGACTTGATTTTGTTACTGGGAACTCTAATTTTGACCGGTCAAAACGTGGTTTTGACCAGTCAAAACCACTATTTTTTTTGAGGTTGAAAAAAATTCGCAACTGTTGCGATATTTCAGTCGCAACATCTAAAAACAGTTGCGTCCTTCCGATTCGCAACAGTTTCAGACAGTTGTGAACTTTCGACGTTGCAACAGTTCTAAACTGTTGCGACTAAAAATTTGCAACGGCAATGAAGCCGTTGCGAAAATCTGCAACATCGACTTTCGTAACAGAGTTAAACTGTTGCGACCCCATTTTTCAACTGCCAGCTACCGTTGCTAATCGCTAAATTTGGTGTAGTGAACAACTATGAGCACATGGTTTTCAACATCAATAGTCCACAAGCTCTATAATAAAAACAACACCGATATCAGGAGATGCTTAAAATTTTCCACTACATCCGACTCCATTACCCATACATTGCCGGCTAACAAATAGCCGGAACAGTTTTATCCAAATAACATTCCGACTTTCATAATTCAAGGCATCAGGAGATACTAAAAAACTGAAAAATAGTCGGCAAGGTAAAAATTCATAACCGACCCGGCTTAAAAATAACTAACGCCGGAAAGTTTATAGGTTGAATAACTTGCCGACCCTGTAAAATAAGTTACAAATACTAAAAAGCCGGAAAGATATTCAACTTAAGAGCATGCCGATGGAACACTAAATATAAAATGACGGCAAGGTCGTGAAAAAAAAACCTTGCAGGGCAAATAACTACAAATTCAAACATTTGATTTTTCTAACCTAATTTGACATGAAAACATGAAATTGAAGTACTAGAGTGAGTTTAAGTAAGCCCTTACTTTTTTAGTCGCACCATTTCTTCCGTTTAAGCGACTTCGATTTCTTCTTCTTCAACCATTTTTTTCTTCACTTTCTTTTGAACCAAACTTGCAATTACAGGGTTATACTCATTGGGTTTTCGATTAGCGTCTTTTATACGACTAGCCCTAGGTCATGGCGGATCCATGTTTGAAGATTAATCAGAATTTTTGAATCGACGATCCACTCGATTTAATCGTCGAGTTTTGATGGTGGTGGTGGGGGATGTTGGTATGGTGGTGGAGGAGAAAATGAAGAGAAGAAGGAAGATGAAAATAAAAAACTGATTAGGGTAATAGAATTATAAAGGGCAAGGGTATTATTGTAACTTCACCCATATTTAGCATCCCCTTATTAAGGGAACTATGTCCATATAAATCTGGGTATACCCCAATCAAGCCAGGAAACTAATCATATGAAGTATCATTCATTTTCATCACAAAAATCAAATTTTCATTTTTTGTTCATCACAAATAATCAAATTAAATCCCAAAAAAAAATATTCATCACAAATAATCAAACTAAATCATACACATATCATCATCTACAGTATCTAAATACAAAATATCAATCATCAATTTAAATGAAATCGCACCAAAAATCAAAAATAAAAAAACTTTAAAACCTAAAACTTAAATTTCTTACCTCGAATGATTTTGTGGATGGAATCGCACCAAACCACCTTCAATCGATCACAAATTCGAAGTAGAACAAACCCACAGAAGGAATTTGCAAAAAAAAAGATCTAGAACTCATGAAGTTGGACATGTATTTTCGGGAGAAATGGGGGAAAATGAGTGAGACGTGAAAATGGGGAAGAAGGTCGAGAATATGTGGAGATATCAATTTTTATGGGAGCTAAATGGTTCGGCGCTGTCAACATAGTTGACTGAGTCAAGCGCTGTTTTGTGCGGCGTTCACCTGGGCGCCGATCTATTCAGCGTTCGACGCTGAACTATTCAACGTTTCGCTGCTAGATTAGCCAAACCATATGACTTTGGAGGTTTCCCTAACTGACGTGGACTGCTAATCTAGCTTCTAGATTAGAAGACCATATGACTTAGCCTAAACCATCCATACTTTCAGTAGTTGTTTTCGAATTATTTCAAACAATATCACAGTTGGCAGGATTTTTCGTTGTTATTACATTGATGCTTACGGTTCAAACAAGTTGGTGTAAGCTCCAGATCATCTGGTTTAGTTGAATGGCCATTGGTGTTAAAAGTTGTAACCTGTTATAGAACGATTTTTTGGGGACCAACCTTTTTTTGAGGAAACCATTGTTTTATTATGGGTAAGACATTAGAAGTAAATCTAGGCCACCCCTTATCTAAATATTTATATTAATACCAAAATTACCCTCCTGATTAATTTTGTGCAATGATTATGATTAGTTAGTGTAATTAAATTCGGTTAATTAGTGATTAGTGTAAGATAAAATCAATATTATTTTTCTTAAAACTAAGTTATTGAAAGGGAAGAAGAAGGAGATTATCGGGTTGGAAAAACTCAATAATTTTTTTAATTTTTGAATCTGAACCTTCAAACAACCCAAGCATACTTCAAAATTAGTTTTTTATTGCTTGAATTGGCCAAAATTTTCTGAAAATAAGAAATTTTATAGCTTGGATTGGGTTAAGTCAAACAAGTTCGGCTACACTAAAGAATAGGTAGCCGAACTTATTTGGAAGTGTAGTTTCGGCTACTTTTTCCTAAGACGCAGGTAGCCGAACTCGCTTTTAATGGACGTTTTTATGAGTTCGGCTAACAGGTTCTGGGACAGGTAACCGAACTTTTATTCTAGAGTATACAGAGTAATGTTCCATTTCCAACATTAATTTTTGACTAAACGAACTCAATATCAGAGTGAAGTTCGGTTAGGACAAAAAATTCCCAAATAAACCGAACTCAACATATGTGTTTGTATAGTAGAGTTCGGTAAGCAAAAAAAAAAAATTGCGAACTAACCGAACCCAGCATATTGACTTTCAGTGCTAACCGGATGAAGTCAGCATGTGTTGTTCTAATACAAGTGTTCGGTTAAAGTACAAAATTTTCCAGTTAACCTAACCAACCGAACACAACATATTGGTTTCAAAGAGGAGTTCGGTTAGAAATATTTTTTTGCGGAGTTTGATTAAGAAAAAATTAATTCATGATAACCGAAGTGTTCTTCATGTTCTTGGTTTCAGAATGTTCGGATAGCAAACTAGTTTTTTTTTTAAAACTATTCCTAACCGAACATGCCATTGTAACTTCAATTTAAACCATATTTTGATGATTTCTACTCAATTTTCTCAATAAAAAACGAATTAAAAGTGATGGGTTTTTCAATCGAACGAGTAACGTCAAGGAAAGAGAGAAGAAGAAGAAGAAGAAGAAGAAGAAGTGAAGAATTTTTTTTTTGATGCCCTTGCTATCTCTGTTTTTGTTTTTTATTTTGGTTAATGATTCATTTAAATTAGATGTATATGATTAGATTCATATAGTTATTAGGTTAGGTTTAATTTAAATTAAAGTAAAGGGTAAATGTGTAATTTTCTAACTTTGGGACACCCCTTATAAATATAGGGAGGTTGGCCTAATAAAACCATGGTCCCCCCAAAAGAACCATGGTCCCCAAAAAATCGTTCCTGTTATAGGGGCTGAAGAAATCATTAGAGGGGCTGATATAATAGGACACAAAGGGCCATCATGTAGTAATTTCAAAAACCCCTTATCTATATAATTTTCATAATGGCTAAAAAGCCCTTATTTAGTTAGTGTTCTTAATTTAATTAGCTAATCATTAGGTTAATGAAATTTTATTTTTATACTTAATGAAAAATTAAATCAGATTAAGAGTTAGGTTTGGTGGAGAAAGAGATTTTTTCTTTTTTAGAAATTTATTTCAAAAACCTGGATTTTGATTTACTCAAACAAAATGAATGATTTTAGTGGCAAATTGGAGGTGGGTGAATCTCTATATGATAGAGAAACCATATTTTACAGGTAACCCACGATGGAGATCATGCTATAACTGATCTATTAGCTCCAATGTCAATTTCAGGGCAATTTATGGTTGAAATTAACCAAAAAAACCAACCGTATGAGCCATATACGTTTGGAATTAACCATATAAGTCAATTGTAGGTGCCATTTACGGTTAGTATATGATGAACATCCAACCGTAACTGGTTAAAATCGGGAAAACCCAATCATAAACCAGTTATGGTTGGATTGTTCTCTTACGAGACGAACCGTTAATAGGTTACGGTTCCATTGCCGGTGGCTAGTATCCAACTGTAACTACTTACGGTTGATAGTATTCAAGTCAAAGCCGACCATAATCCAACTCAAAAACTTAACTTATTTTCACTCAGGGATTTTTACGGCTGGTACTGTTAAAATCGAAACAAATCGTAAATAATTTTACGGTTACAAAAATGAACCGTAACTGGATATTCCAAATAGTTTTTAGGATTTACGGTTGGTATCTATTCAGTAACCAACCGTAACACCTTCAGAAATCGAGTTTACGGTTGGTAATTGAAGAATAACCAACCGTAACTCCAGAAATCATAGTTTATTTTTTGTAGGTTTAAATATATCTGATAATGATTATCAAAGAAACACTGATTTTGATTTCGGTTTTTTTTTCCTAAAGATTCTGTTTGAATAGATACGAGGGTAATTTAGTCCTTTTAAAATTGAAAGGGTAATCAAGACCTTTAACATGACACTAGGACACCCCCTAACCAATTTGGTAGACATTATTACCATGGTTCGGCCCCTACAATAGAATCATCAGCCCTATAACAGGTTACTAAAAGTTGAGATTAAGTACATGAATTATGCTCCTATTAACTAAAGCATAGATTGAGCTCATAGCCGTCCGTCCAATCACCATGTGACACAAGATGAAACTTAATTTGTAAGTCTGTAATTAAAATATGAAAAGGCCGTATAAGCTAGATTTGAAGGTGGACTTAATGGTGGTCTAAGTTTTACGACTAGCTAACTAATAATACTTTCACTCAGTGTAGCTTAATAGTAGGTTCAAGCAAGTCATATTTATACAACCAACTATCAATATAGTAGTACTTTCATTTTGGTGGTCATCTTTTGTCACCTTAATCCTTCAACCCCCTAACCGTGGATATGTTCTTGTTAAAAAAAATAAAAAAGGGCATCAATACTAAATAGTTTCCCGTCAATGGTGTTTCCTTTCCTCGTCGACAAAGATCCTTCTTTAGGCCTACCAGTGATGTCCTACACATAGATTTTGTATTTCATATAACTATTCATGCGGACTGGAACTCATACAAACCCGAACTCAATCCTGGAATAGGGAACCATCCAACCTAGCTCTGATATCATTTTAGAAACCCACATACTTAACTAGCCCCGAAATACCAGCTTGCCAAGAAAAGATTGCCCATCCCATGCTTATAAACCTTACAGACATGGAGGATCTAGACAATGTGTTACTATATTTCTAACACTAATTCAGTAAAGCAAAGCATTATCTATCAACAAAAAATAAATAAATCAGTAAAGCATTTCTGGGTGGTTAACATCATGATACAATATAAAAAGACAGCACAGGGATGAATAGAATTGTCAACTGCGAATACTGCCACCAAGTGGATCCTATCCTAACATGAATTTAGAAGTGATACCATTCTAAAACTCTAAATCTTCGAAATAACTAATCTTTTGATATGAATGTCATGATACGAAAATATAAAAAACCGTTTATGTCAAAAATGACACAAAGCACACAATGTTCGTATATATTTATCCTTGCCTAGGAAAACAAGAGCAGGATTTATATGTACACCTACGTTGTGGAAAGTCCATTTGGATACATTGCTTGGCAAAATGGCTTTCAGAATGCAGAATTAGTAACCCTATCTCCCATCTGGTCGAAATGATTTTCAAGTAACAGTGACAAGTCATCAAATATGCATACATAGGTCGACAGACGACATCCACCCATTGGTTGACAAACCAAAGTTACTAAAAAAAAAGGAAGTGGTAGGGTCATTTGCCCCCAGCCTGAAAGTAAAAAGGTTACAAAAGCATGACGTCACCTAAATGATTTTTACAGCTTTCACTCAATAAATAAGAAAAGTGAAAGCCCTTGCTCTTTCTCTCTCGCGACAGAGAATGTCTGTTGCTGTCCTTTTTTCTCCCAACTTTTTGATAAACGGCTGTGATTCTTTTCATTGATCAAATAAATCATGTCCGTCTAACTGACTGACTGAATTTTCTTTTTAAATTTTTTGACTGACGTAACTATGAAGCAAAGGAGAGACAGATGATAAAATCTGTCGGCAGAAAAGTGGCAGCGATATGAAATTGTACTATCATACAAATGAAACACTACAAAATAGTGGTAAAATAGGAGTAAAAAGCAGCTAATGACCGCTAGATTCTCTACCTTGATTATCACAATCACACAGTAATACACAGCTCATGAGAGCTAAGATTAAAATTACATACAAGGCTAATGATATGAAAATGTGGCTATGTGTACTACCATGGAGTGGTCCTCCGCCACTGGCGGTGGTGACGGGTGTTGCATCTGTTCATTGTTATTCTCGGATTAGGTAGTAGTCCGGAGTCATTACAATCAGGACCGCAAGATCGATGTCCATCGATTATGACAATTACCAAAGTTCTTACATGAAAACTAATTAGGATTGAAATCTGAGTAAAACTTACAGTGGCTCTGTATGAACCATCCGATAACAATGTCACTGTCTGTATGCTTCAAGAAACGGAATGATGAACATAAGAGAGACGGTTCTGGGGACGTACATTTGGATTTTTTTAAATTACTTCCAAGAAAAATGGCTAATGAGAATGTAGCTATGAGGCAATAGGATTCTAATAAAGTGTTATTTTGACAGTTTATTTAATGCCACACATTTAACCTTTTGCTTCATGTTTTCTTCTTTAAACAATTAACATCCGTTAGAACATCTCTAACAGTGAGTGTTAAAAATCCTACGTTGAATTTTTTTGAGACCCTTATTAAAAAGAATTTGTTCATATAGTAAATATAGGACCCCATGACTAGAAAATCATCTCCAACAGTATAGAGTTTTGACCCTTAGAAAATCTTGTGTGATAAATCTTAACAGTTTAATTGTTTTTTAACTAATTATTAAAAATAAAAAATATGACATGGAGTTCATTCCGGAGGTCAAGATAAGATTTTCTTCAAAACCTTCAAAATTAGTATTTCATCTCTCCTGTTTTATAGGACCTACTGTTGGAGATGGATTTAGTTAAAATAAAAGTCTAAAATCTGATGTGTCACTAAAAATTAAATCTTCCACCTTCTCTTGAAGATGCTCTTAGTACATAGGAGGCTATTACTCAGCCTTGTAAAAGACATATTAGCCTTCGAATTGTTTTGATGTAACTGAGTTAAATCAACTCATTGTAGTGAGTCATTATCGAGACAAATCTTTAGTCAGAGCTTTCCTGAATTCTCTTTTACAGTTCCAAACCTTCTTGAAAATCCTGTAAATTCGAATCAAAGTAAGCAATTCATCAATCCTAATATGATAGTAACTCTAATTCCACATGAATCTCTTGTCATTCATCTTCTATCCAACGGAAGTGACTCAGATCTTGGCTGCTAACTTCTCGTCCCAATACAAATCTTGTCCAAAATCTGAATCCCTAAACCATTACACATACTTAGAATCATGGTTAACTGGTGGCAGGAACTTGGTTCCGTGATTAGCAAGAGTTTCTCTTTAACTGGTCGTTCAAACCATCACCCAAACAGGTTATGTGCGTCCCTAAGCTGGGGATGGAGATATTTCTCCTGCTGAAGTTTAACCTCAAAATTAACCTCATTTCAAGCATTAATTTCATTTCAAAAAAAAAAAAAACCAACATCTCCTGATCATACAAAAACATTCAAAACACTTTCAATCTTCATCCATTTATCATAATCATAACCTTCGGTCAATGGTCAAAGTCAACCATCGGTCAATGGTCAAAGTCAACCCTCGGTCAACTGTCGAAGCCAAGTTGCCAGTCGCAATTGTAGCCAGTTTTCAGTCTTGTTGCCAGTCCCAACCAGTTTCCAGCTAAGTTTCCAGTCGCGCTGCTAACTAGTTCCAGCCAAGTACTCAGTCGCACTGCCAGCAAGCCTCTATCCATGTTGCCAGTTGTGATGGCATCTATCCTCCATCCAGTCTCCCGCCATGTCTCCAGTCAAGGCAGTCTTTCAGTCAAAATCAAGGTCGTTGGTCAAACCCGCAAGCCCATGTCGGTTTGGCCCGTTTCCACCGATCCAGTGCAAAAACCCTTGAAGAAGATTCTGGAAGTGTCTGGATGACTTGCTGACCAAGTTACTTCCATAGGAAGTTTATCTCGAAATTAGGGTTTACCCATGTATTCAATTGTATAAATAGAGGGGAAACTCAACCCTAAGAGGACACGCCCTGATAGAGGAAAATACACCAGCAAGCCCAAGAAGGGATCCGAAATCACTGTAATCCAATCATCAATAAAATATCTCTCCCGGGAATTCATCCGTGGATGTAGACAAACTATGCCGAACCACGTAAAATTTGTGTTTATCTTCTTATGCTCATTTTGTGTACAACCTTGTATTTAACCATCATCAACAAAATCATCGTGTTCTGAGCCTAGAAATATCACTGACTACAAACACCAATATTATAAGAAAGATTAGAATGCAGCGTATCTAGGAGGAGGAGCTCTGAAGCCTCCAAATCCCAGTAGCAACAACATGAATTTACTATAGTTATATAATAATGGGCCCATTCGTACATGTGCCTCTACATCCCAGTAGCAACAACCCTGAGAATTTATTTTGCCTAATGTACTGAGATCATAAAATATGTGATTGTGTTAAGCTTTTTACAATTTAAGATATCTTGTACTGGTGGTTGGTACTTCATGGATGCACCATGGAATTTGGCACCATTGTAACCGTTATTATATTGTAAGCACCGGCCGGTACTTGGTCATGGTGGAACTTTGCGTTACTCAGAATTTAGCTAGAGAGACCCTTTGTGTTCATTTCTACATAGTTGCGTTACTCAGAATTGAGCCTTTGCAGGTATAGGAGGAAAGAGTAGTAGTAGTAGAGACAAATTGCGAACAGAAGTGTGTTTTTTGAAGAGTTAGAAAGTGCTAATGAGCAAGGTTTAATTTTAGTACCACACGAAAATTTGAATACCAACGTTAGTAGTGCTCACTAGCTATTGTCATTAGTGTAGTATTGTCATTACTAATCTTTCCTTCTTTTACTTTTTACTTTCCCCAAATGAAGTTATTATGGACTTTCAAAATATCATTAAAGAAAAAGCGGGATTTATCACGAGGATGCCAATTTGGAGGGTCCGACGGCGAGAATTGTCTTGTTTTATATGGTTTTGACAACCCTCTGTATCAACCATACAAAAGAAAAAAAGAAAGAAAAAAAAACAGACACCGATAAACCCATAATTATATTTATGGCTACAACCAAGAAAATGCTTACCACCTTTCATGTAATCCTTGACAATTTGGTTATCTCTTTCCAGAATTATATTTGTCGGTCCTCTCTGAAGTCTGAAGAGCCCATCTAGTCGCTTCCTTCGTCGCTAAACACTCAGCCATCAGAACCGAAATTGCCACTGTTTAGATTGAATGCGCCGTCCCTAAGTTGCCTTTGTGGTCTCTGTCCAAGAAGCCTAATCCCACCGCCATCTCCCCTTCCTTGTACGAAGCATCATAGTTAATTTTTATCATTTCCGTTGGAGGTGTAGTCCAAATTTGCTTGTCCTTTGGTTGAGTTGGCCCGTGGTTATACTTGTTTATGTTGGTAAACACTTCATTATGAACCGTTATTTCGTTCTCAATTTTGCTGATCAAAGCTTGAACTGATATATGTATGACAAATTAAGATTCAAAAGGTTTTAGCTGTGAGATAGAATCCAATGACAAAATGTAAACTTGAATGTGATAATTCATGAATGTAAGTAAATATAGTGGACAAAAAGGCAGTAGAGGAAGGTCCTAAAAATATATTTGTCGAGAAAGAAATCCATACTGTATCTCCTTTTTGTTTTCAAACCAACAAAAACAAAAAAAAAGAGTACTTAGGTTGTTATTTATAATATTATAATACATGATCTATATCCATATCCTGCTGATATCCAGTAAAGATTTCGTTTCAAACCCATCTCCACCAACAGTGAAGTTGTTTCACACTTGTTCATCCCTAATCTGTTACTTAGTGAAGCTTAAAGTTGATTAGTTTAACGTTAATCTCCATACAAAAAGGAGGGCGCTCTTTTGTCGTCATGCGCAGATAAGGTTTACCAAACTTTATAGTTATTCTCAAATCTTATGGAGAACTGTTCAAAGGAATCTCGCGGTATTCTATGCTTAAACCCCGTAAACCATCGTTATTTCTGTTTGTTGGTAGTGTTTGTCGTTGTTATTTACACCGATGTTTGTGATTCAATCAACTTGATGTACGCCCCGGATCAAACTGAGTCTAGTGCGGCTGGTTTAGTTGAATGACAGTTGATATTAAAAGTTGAGATTAAGTACATGAATTATGCTACCATTAACTAAAGCATAGATAAAGCTCATAGCCGTCCATCCATTCACCATGTGACCCAAAATGAAACTTGTTTCTAAAGTCTCTATAATTGCATTTTAAAATCTGAAAAAGGCGGCATAAGCTAGATTTGAAGGTGGACTTATATGGTGGTCTAAGTTCTACGACTAACACTTTGATTGTAGCTTAATAGTAGGTTCAAGTAAGTCATATTTACACAACCAACTATCAATATAATACTAGTATCGTTTTGGTGGTCATCTTTTGTCTCTTAAGCTTTCGACCCCTAACCGTGGATATATTCTTGTTAAGAAAGAGGGCATCAATATAGAATAGTTCCCCGTCAATGATGTTTCCTTTCCTCGTCGACAAAAATCTTGCTTTAGGCCTACCATTGTTGTCCTCCACATAGATTTTGTATTTCATACAACTATTCATGCTGGTATGCTGTTTCACGACTTCTGTACTCATCCTGGAATAGGGAGTCCACATTACACACCATCTAACCTAGCTCTGATGTCGTTGTAGAAACCCACTGTCAATGATGTTTCCGTTCGTCTTCGACAAAAATCTTGCTTTAGGCCTACCTCTGATGCGCATATATAGGTTTTGTTTTCATCAGTTTTTTTTTTTTTGTTGAATTTCAGCAGCTATTTATGCATGCCGGTATGCTATTTCATGACTTCAGTATAAAAATTCCTCTTTCAAAGACCAAATATTTATGCATGCCGGTATCGGTATGCTATACAAATGTGAAGGATACATTTACTATTTCTAAAACAGTAACACGTTGAAAATGTTTGTATGATTTATACAGATCCATGAAAACAATTGAGGAGGATTTATACAAACTACATTGTGGAAACCATTTGTATACATTGCTTGGAAAAATGGCTTTCACGATGAGATTTCAGGATGCAGAAATAGCAACCCTATCTCTCTATCTGGTCGAAATGATTAATCCTAAGTAACAGTGACACATCATCAAATATACACACATAGGTCGACAGATGATCTCCATTTATTGGTTGACAAAAAAAAAACGTTACTAAATAAAGGATGTGGTAGGGTCATTTGCCCCCCCAGCCCCAGCGTGAAAGTAAAAAAGTTACAAGTGCGTGACGTCACCTAAATGATTTTTACAGCTTTCACTCAATAAATAAGAAAAGTGAAAACAGAGATTGTCTGCCTCTGTCCTTTATCACCTTTATTTCAAGTTGCAAAAATAAAAATAATTGAACGGCTTAGATTTGATCAGGATGATTCTTTTCACTAATCAGATAAATCGAGTCCGTCTAAATGACTGACTGACTGACTCACTGAATTTTGTTTTTCCTTTTTAAATTTTGTTTTGACTGACGTAATAATCAAGCAAAGGAGAGACAGGTGATGAAATCTGTCGGTTGATAAGGAGACAAGTGGCAGGGATAGGAAATTGTACTATCAAACAAATAGAAAAACTACAAAATAGTGGTAACGCACCGCCACATAGGGTTCGGACCGCTAGATTCTCCTCGATTATCACAGTCACACAGTAATAAAGCTTGTTAATACAGCTCGTAGGATTAAAATTTACATGACTAATGATATGATAATGTGGCTATTGTGTAGTACTACTATGGAGGAGTAGTGGTCCTCCGCCACCGGTGGTGGTAACGGGTGTTGCATTTGTTCGATGGGTGTTACTCTCGAATTAGGTAATAGTCGTAAAATCATTATTATTTGGACCGCGAGATCGATGTTTATCGATTATGACAATTACCATATTTTTTACATGGGAACTGAGATTAAATTTAAAACAGAGTAAAATTTATATTTCTAGTGCACAATGTAGTTAGTTTCGGGCGAGATCTCACCGGAGATTTGATTGTGAAATTTGCTGAGATTTCACCGAGATATGATCGAGATTACCAGTCGAAATTTGATTGTGAAATTTGCTGAGATTCTACCGAGATATGACCGAGATTCCACCAAGATCTCGTAGGATGTTAGAATATGCAGGCATCCAACTCAAAACTAATGGATTATAAGTGGAGAGGTCCTAAGAATTATAAACCGCAAGATCTTAGCTAACCCAGACACTATGGGACTAATAATAATAATCTCAACACGCCCCTCACGTGTAGCCTTGTTGGGTCTAACATGTGGACAATTAAATCGGGTGACGCAGAGTAAAGACGCGGTCAAATGACTCGTCGCAAATAACCTGCATTGTTACCACGTTAAAAAATGCGGGTATACAACTCAAAACCAATTGGTTATGAGTGGAGTGGACCTAAGGATTATAAACCGCATGATCTTAGATAACACAAATAATGTGGGACTAATAATAATAATCTAACCACAAGTTTTATTAATAACATTTAGTAATAAAAATTAAATTTGAAAATAAAGACGCCGAAATTTTACCGAGAATCTCCTCGACATAAAGCTATCTTAATGTCTCGGTCCCAAATCGAGACGGACCACGACCCCATAATATTGACTACATTGGTTTTATACGAACCATCCGAAGAACAATATCAAAACTATAAACTTCAAAAATGAGAGGGATGAACACTTTTTGGTGACTGTTGTGTTCAACTGAATTTCATAGGGCATAGCAAAAATGTATAATGTATGAGATAGACGACTTTAGGATTATTTTTGCAAATATAGTTAGCCAGCTGATCAGCTGGATGATTAGAGTCTCTACTTATATATGTTACATTACAAGAAGAAAATGAAGTTACCATATACCTGATGTAGTTGATAAAATGAATATCTTATCTTCTGCAACATGAACCAAACATATTGACATCGTCGTCAACTCCTTTATTATCTATTTGTGCAAGTAGTTTATAGTATCGCATGTGGCGAGCCCATTTCAAATTTTTCAAAACGGCTAGAGCTTCGGCTTGATCAATATCTCATGTTGTTGTTGAAATAGATTTTGCAACTAAGAAGTCCCCTGCATCATTTCAAAGAACAAGACCCATACCTACAGAGTTATTAAGGTTAGGTATTGTTGATGGTGGTTTTTAGTTTAGGGTTAAAATCGGAAAATGCTAAACCCTAGCAGACATTTAAAACAAGCATTTACTAGGCGAATTTAATAGCTTTTAATATGTCTCTAATAATTACCGGGGTATATTTTTCAAATTAGGGTTACGACAAACCAAACCCTAATTCCCCTTGTGCCGATGGCAAATCATGCCAACCACACCTAGCCCAAGCTAGCCGCGCCATGCCAATCGCACCGTGCCATGGCCCTAGCTATGCTAGCCACATCTCGTGTGCCAAAGGAAAATCATGTCAGCCACACCCGAACCGCGCCAAAGCATGCCAACCATGCTAGCCGCACCCTTGTGCCGATGGCAAATCATGCAAGCCATACCTAGCCCAAGCTAGCCGCGCCATGCCAATCGCACCGTGCCATGGCCCTAGCTATGCTAGCCACATCTCGTGTGCCTATGGAAAATATTTCCATCCACACCCGAACCGCGCCAAAGCATGCCAACCATGCTAGCCGCAACCTTGTGCCGATGGCAAATCATGTCAGCCACACCTAGCCCAAGCTAGTCGCGCCATGCCAATCGCACCGTCCCATGGCCCTAGCTATGCTAGCCATATCCCGTGTGCCAATGGCAAATCATGCCAGCCACACCCGAACCGCGCCAAAGCACGCCAACCATGTTAGCCGCACCCTTGTGCCGATGACAAATCATGCCATCCACACCTAGCCCAAGCTAGCCGCGCCGTGCCAATTGCACCATGCAGTGGCCCTAGCTATGCTAGCCACATCTCGTGTGCCAATGGAAAATCATGCCAGCTACACCCAAACCGCGCCAAAGCATGCCATCCATGCTAGACACACCCTTGTGCCGATGGCAAATCATGCCAGCCACACCTAGCCCAAGCTAGCCGCGCCATGCCAATCGCACCGTGCCATGTCCATAGCTATGCTAGCCACATCTCGTGTGATAATGGAAAATCATGCCATCCACACCCGAACCGCGCCAAAGCATGCCAACTATGCTAGCCGCACCCTTGTGCCGATGGAAAATCATGCCATCCACACCTAGCCCAAGCTAGTCGCGTCGTGCCAATCGCACCATGCCATGGCCCTAGATATGCTAGCCACATATCGTGTGCCAATGGCAAATCATTCCAGCCACACCCGAACCTCCCCAAAGCATGCCAACCATGCTAGTCGCACCCTTGTGCCGATGGCAAATCATGCCAGCCGCACTTATCCCAAGCTAGCCGCGTCGTGCCAATTGCACCATGCCATGGCCCTAGCTATGATAGCCACATCTCTTGTGCCAATGGAAAATCATGCCAGCCACACCCTACCGCGCCAAGGCATGCCAACCATGCTAACCGCACCCTTGTGCCAATGGCAAATAATGTCAGCCACACCTAGCCCAAGCTAGCCGCACCATGCCAAACATGTCTTGTCATGGCCCCTCATGTCGCGCCACCATGATGGCCTTCCTCATACGGCTACCAAAGTGAAGCCATGTGACAATCAACGGTTTCCCTTCAATCCCAGGAGCAAATCCTGGACGTCTAAAGTCCCTTCACGACTTTAGGCCCAAAACCCTAGCTTGGTCACGTACCTAGCCAAGCTAGCCGCGCCATGCCAAACATGTCTTTCCATGGCCCCTCATGCCGCGCCACCATGCTGGCCTTCCTCATGCGGCTACCAAAGTGAAGCCAGGCGACAATCAACGGTTGCCCTTCAATCCCAGGAGCAAATCCTGGCCGTTTAATATCCCTTCACGAATTTAGGCCCAAAACCCTAGCTTGGTCACGTACCTAGCCAAGTTAGTCGCGCCATGCCAAACATGTCTTGCCATGGCCCCTCATGCCGCTCCACCATGCTGGCCTTCCTCATGCGACTACCAAAGTGAAGGCAGGAAACAATCAATGGTTTCCCGTCAATCCCGAGAGAAAATCCTGGCCGTCTAAAGTCCCCTTACGGCCTTAGACCCGAAACCCTAGCTTGGTCGCGCGCCTATCCTATGCTAGTAACGCGATGCGCCCGTGGATACCCCCTTGGCCCACATGCCAAGCCTAACCTAGCCAATCTAGTCGCGCCATGCCAAACGCGCTTTGCCTTGGCCCTAGCTATGCTGGTCACGACATGTCAAGCCAAGCGCCCTCTTCTTGGACCTAGCCATGCCATACACCCATGGAAAACCCTTGGCTCCTCATACCAAGTCTAAACACACCCTAGCCATGCCACCCCGTTGGACCTCACTACGCGGCTACCAAAACGAAGGCGTGCAACGATCAACGGTTGCCCCTCCTCTCATGATGCAACATCTCGACCGTCAAAGGTCACCTGGATAGCAAGTTCCCCCATCTCGACCTTCCAACCCACAACAACATTTTACATGTTCTCCAAAATATTCGAGACATCAATACAAACAGGGGGATTCTCTTTGGGTATTGGTTTGGTGGTCTACAACGTACGGCGTAAACTACGCCCATTATAAGGAAGTGTCATAAGTGTGAGGCGCCTTGTACATACGGGAGTTATGTGGGAAACGTTCATGGGACATAAAGCCGTTAATTAACAACCTTTATGGAACATCATTTCCATAACGTTAACAGTTTCACAAAAATCAATTTCATGCGTTAACCACTTTATGGAACAATCAAGTCCATGCATACGGTTACCACCTCCTCCCATTTACTCTTCACTCCTTAATGAGTCCATGGTACGTTTCTACTACGACTTGTATAAATAGGTATTACCTATTTTCATATGGAAAACAAGTTCATTCGGACAAGACAACACTCAGAATACTTACCTGCTAGCTCCCCTCGTGAGCTCTCATACTTTTCTGGAAAAAAAGTTTTAGAAACCCAATTGCTCTTCCAGAATAAACTATTATGGTCTCACACTCTCCTTGCTTCCCTCCCCAAAACCAACCCATTCTCCCCCTCTTTGTGACCGAAGCAAGTATGGAACGGCCATTTCTTGGTTTAGGCCGGACTTGTACAGATTGATCTCTCGAACTTAAAGTACTCCCTTGCAGTACATTTGTTTAGGTTTTAAACAGTTTCTCACCTTTCACACCCGCAATTACCAAAATCGGTAGAAACTATTTTCACCTATAAACAATTGGGGACCACAGCAGGAGGATTGATCTATCGGTTACAATGTCAATTTTTTACTGTCGATCTCGTTCTTCGACCCAAGCGTCAAGATGGTAGAAGAAGGAGACTCACTCTGAATCATCCACTCAGCGACTCATTATCAGTCATGACACGACAAGGGATGATTGGGGACTTCCCAGAGGATAGAAGCAGACGATCCACCCAAGGATCAACGGCTCGGTTATCGGACGGCTCAGTAACGACTGGGGACTTCCCATGGAGGTGTTTCCCATAAGACTCGGTCTTACATCCGGAAGGTTCACTTTTCATTAGGAGACCTAAAAACCAAGTAAGTCTTACCTAGACAAGATACGTGGTTTTATATTTCAAGTTTTCAAGACAAGATACATAGTTTACCCCATGTCACCTACAAACACACGATTCTAAGGTTTCTCCTGGGATGTCTGTGTCACTTTCAATCAATTCCTAAACAATTCATTCCAAAAAGAATAACCCAAAACCGTCAAGGTAGTATTTGTCTATTAACCCGAGAAAACCAGAAAATCAAAAACCAAAAACCAGGCGTCTCATTTGACTTTCAAAAAAAAAAAACCAAAAGGTAAGAGGTCTAAAACACAGATATATATTCAAGGAAAATTTTCCAACAACGGCTTGCTCCTCTTGTCGAAGGCCTCCTTTGTGCTTTGGAGAGCCGCCCTTTTCAATTTCAATTGCCGGCACAATTTCTTGGATTCCGCTTCCTGCTCCTTCACCATGTCCGCGGATGAACCTTCGATTGTTTCTACCGGCAACCTTTCAACATCAGAGAAACCTTCAACGAACTAAGGAATTTTGAATTCGAATCCCATGCACATGTCACGATGGAACTTCCAGCTCGAGACTACATCCTCAGAAACTGTATGACCAGTCATGTTGCACATCTCATCAATCGAAGATAAGGTCTCCTCCGTACGCTTGACCAACGCATGTCGACTAGTGATCTTTTTAGTCGTGTCAATGTGACCATAGATTTCCCAAATCTTAGTGTATAGTATCGCATATTTAGCAGGCACGCTAAATCCACCAATATACACATGACCCGGGAAAGGGTCCAGATACGGAGGATTGAAGGTGGCACCCGCAACTGAATCAACAACTGGTAGGAGATCCCTAACTGTAATTTCACCCCCCGAAGTGCCCTCTTCCACCTGGTCACGGCGGCGCCCTCGGGACGATGAATCTCCATGAAAAAATCGCTAGATGGGACAGTTTTCGCAGTAGGAAGTACGGTTACGTCTTTACTCTGGTGGTCTTACACTTCAAGATCATCCCCAGGAACGGTTTCCTCCTAAAAAATCAAGATTTAGTTTCACTGCAAAAAAAAGAAGAAGAGAGAATGGGAAAGAAGGAAACGTGGAGAAAACTCACTGATTTACTTTCAGACTGACTAGAGGAAGACTCAACACTGCTGTCATAAGAACCACTCTCACCATCACCAGACTCAGAACTTTCATCCTTCTTGGATTCTTCATCACTATGGATAGGCTCGACAACGCCACTCCCTGTCTCGAAAAATGGTGCTTTTTTTGACTGCTCGCGAGTTTGGCAAAGGCGTTCGTACTACTGAGACCCTGGACGGAATGCAAGGACGCATTCTCAGAAAAGGAACAAAGATACAAACATTCCAAGCTAAAGTCAATAGGTGAGCCGTACGTACCCGCATATTGGATGAACTAAAAGTCGGCAACTCTGTGGAGTCTAATCGGAAACCTCCTGCGCGATTTTTTAGACCTTCGCTCCTTCACCTGGGGACTATTCGCTTCTGGACCGACATATTTTATTTTAATTAAAGAAGTATCCCTCAGCAACAGATGCTTTGCTAAAGCCTCGACGGAAGGTCTACCACGGGTATTCTCCACCACGGACTTCACAAATTCCTGGATGACAAGGATTTCATCCTGCCAAAATGTGTTATATTTGGAGGTCGTTGATGGATTCCGTTCCGCGAGAAAAGGAAGACTTTTACCCGACACAAGAGCACTAGCATCGAGAATAGTCGACAACAGAATTTCTTGAACACCCGACTGACGAACAAGTGGGACCCCTTGGTCAAAACCTATATGTCGAGCATCCCTGTCAACATTATAGGAAATCTCATTGCAAGCTCCTCGGAAAAAAGATGGCACGTGACCAGGCATGCAGATGAGCATGAACACCATCTATCCACCTCTCAGGCCCTTACCATCAGAAGACAAAAACATGTTCGAAGAGGGAGCAAAGGTACTAACCTGAGTTATGGACGCATGCACCAGAGCCCATGGACGAAAATTAACTGCATATGAGTTGTCAAGAAACCTAATCAGTTTCGGACCAATTTTTCGGTGCCTGTTCGACCAACGCAGTATTCTGGAGCCACCCCAAGACTCGGGAAGTATGGCCAACGGTTTCGGGGCATACATCTCGAAATGCTCCCACAACCATGCCTGGAGAAAAGCGGCATGAACATACGAATCCACCTTCATATGACCATTCGAGGCGCGCATGTCCGAAACCAGCTGGTCCAGGTGTGCATACAGGGAACCAAGAAACAAACCACCGAGGGGAAGAACGACACCTTTTGCCAATTTTATGGCAAACTTGATAAGTCCATGTATTATCTCTTTCTTGCCCAAGCCGTCATCAAAAATATATCTGGATAGCTAAAGAGCCAAGAACAACGCAATATGAAGCGTACTATTCTTCTGGTTTGGCTCTAACGCGTCAGGAAACCATTGGCACACCCACCAGTCATAGAAGCACTTCGTCTCATTCTCTTTCGGAACGAACCCCTTTGATTTCGCAACTAGAGCGGCATGCATTTATTCTTCATCAGTGGAAAACTTGACATCAAGGTTTCCAACTACGGGAATATTCAGCAGTATAGCCACGCTTTCCAAAGAAATGGTTATTTCGACCCACCTGCATACGTCCGTATGGGTGTCCGGACACCATCTGGAAATAAAAGCAACCAACCCTGGAATGTCTTTCCTAATCTGAAGCACTGCAGAAGCCGCAACAATACCGACAATCTGCGCCCTGGTCAAATTGGTCTTTACAGGTTCCTGGTCCATCATAAATCGTGTCCATTTCTCAAAGGAACGCAACTGACTTGTAGGGATTTTTAAATCGATAGAAGAAGCACGATATTCTTTCCTCTGAAGGCAAAACCTTATTACGCCTCTTGGCCGAACCGATCGATCCTCTCCTTCGCTTTCTGAGCCAGTCAGAAGAATCAACACATAGCTGGGATGGTTTCTCCTAACCGTGGTCGATGTGGTAAAGAATTCATCATCTACGTTTGGTTTGGAGTTGCAAACGTCTCTCGGTACAGCAGAACCCTCCTCAAGTGACATGATAACGAAGATTTTCTCAAACAACTACAATGGAGCAATGCGAAGGGATATTATTACAGAAGTTGCACGAAAATTATTTTCACCCAAGACGCAAGCCAGTTTGTTTCAAGGCCGTACCGTACAGCATATAATTCTTATCCAACCAAGGAGGAATGATTCACCAGGGGAACCATACACACGGCCATGCCAAAACAAAGAGCAAACCCTAAAATGCTAGGTTTTCATGAGAAGACATGGCAATTAATATGACATAACTACCTTGCACAGTGAGCAGGGGCGGACAACATTACTATGGTATTCATGCCAGCCACACCCGAACCGCGTCAAAGCATGCCAACCATGCTAGCCGCAACCTTGTGCCGATGGAAAATCATGTCAGCCACACCTAGCCCAAGCTATCCGCGCCGTGCCAATTGCACCATGACATGGCCCTAGCTATGCTAGACACATCTCGAGTCCCAATGGAAAATCATGCCAGCCACACCCGAACCGCGCCAAAGCATGCCAACCATGCTAGCCGAACCCTTGTGTCAATGGAAAATTATGCCAGCCACACCTAGCCCAAGCTAGCCGTGACATTCCAATCGCACCGTGCCATGGCACTAGATATGCTAGCCACATCTCATGTGCCAATGGAAAATCATGCCAGCCACACCAGAACCACGCCAAAGCATGCCAACCATTCTAGCCTCACCCTTGTGCCGATGGCAAATCATGCCATCCACACCTTGCCCAAGCTAGCCGCGCCGTGCCAATTACACCATGTCATGACCCTATCTATGCTAGCTACATCTCGTATGTCAATGGAAAATCATGACAGCCACACCCGAACAGCGCCAAAGCATGCCTACCATGCTAGCCGCACCCTTTTGATGATGGAAAATCATGCCAGCCATACCTAGCCCAAGCTAGCCGAGCCATGCCAATTGCACCATGCCATGGCCTTAGCTATGCTAGCCACATCAAGTGTGCCAATGGAAAATCATGCCAGCCACACCCTGTCGCGCCAAGGCATTCCAACCATGCTAGCCGCACCCTTGTGCCAATCGCAAATCATGCTAGAGACACCTAGTCCAAGCTAGCCGCGCCATGCCAAACATGTCTTTCCATGGCCCCTCATGCCGCGCCACCATGATGGCCTTCCTCATGCGGCTACCAAAGTGAAGCCAGGCGACAATCAACGGTTGTCGTTCAATCCCAGGAGAAAATCCTGGCCGTCTAAAGTACCCTCACGACTTTAGGCCCAAAACCCTAGCTTGGTCACGTACCTAGCTAAGCTAGCCGCGACATGCCAAACATGTCTTGCCATGGCCCCTCATGTCGCGCCACCATGCTGGCCTTCCTCATGCATCTACCAAAGTGAAGCCAGGCAAAAATCAACGGTTTCCATTCAATCCCAGGAGCAAATCCTGGCCGTCTAAATTCCCCTCACGACTTTAGGCCCAAAACCCTAGCTTAGTCACGTACCTAGCCAAGCTAGACGCGCCATGCCCAACATGTCTTTACATGGCCCCTCATGCCGCGTCACCATGTTGGCCTTCCTTATGCGACTACCAAAGTGAAGGCAGGCAATAATCAACGGTTGCCCTTCAATCCCAAGAGCAAATCTTGGCCGTCTAAAGTCCCCTCATGACCTTAGACCCGAAAACCTATCTTGGTCGCGCTTCTAGCCCAGGATAGTCACTCCATGCACCCATGGATACCCCCTTGGCCCACATTCCAAGCCTAACCTAGCCAAGATAGCCGTGCCATGCCAAACGCGCTTTGCCTTGGCCCTAGCCATGCTAGTCACGACATGCCAAGCCAAGCTCCCTCGCATTGGCCCTATCCATGCCATACTCCCATGGAAATCCCTTGGCTCCTCATACCAAGTATAAACATACCCACCCCGTTGGACCTTACTACGTGTCTACCAAAACGAAGGCGTGCAACGATCAACGGTTTCCCCTCCTCTCAAGATGCAACATCTCAACCGTTGAAGGTCACCTGGATAGAAAGTTCCCCAAGATCGACTTGCCAACCCACAACAACGTTTTACATGTTTTCCAAAATATTCGAGACATCAACACAAACAGGGGGATTCTCTTTGGGTATTAGTTTGGTGGTCTACGGCATGCGGTGTACACTATGCCCCTCATAAGGAAGTGTCATAAGAGTGAGGCGCCTTGTAAATGCGGAAGTTATGTGGGAAACGTTCATGATACATAAAGTCGTAAGTTAACAACCTTTATGGAACATCAATTCCATAACGTTAACAGTTTCATGGAAATCAATTTCATGCGTTAACCACTTTATGGAACAATCAATTCCATGCATACGGTTACCACCTCCTCCCATTTACTCCCCACTCCTTAATGAGACCAGTGTACGTTTCTACTCCGACTTGTATAAATAGGTCTTACCTATTTCCATTTGGACAACAAGTTTATTCGGACAAGACAACACTCAGAATACTTACCTGCTAACTCCCCTCGTGAGATCTCCTACTTTTCTGAAAACAAGTTGTAGAAACCCAATTACTCTTCCAGAATAAACTACTCTGGTCTCACACTCTCCTTGCTTTCCTCCCCAAAACTAACCCATTCTCATCCTCTTTGTGACCGAAGCAAGTCTGGAACGGCCATTTCTTGGTTTAGGCCGGACTTGTACAGATTGATATCTCGAACTTAAAGTACTCCCTTGCAGTATATTTGTTTAGGGTTTAAACAGTTTCTCACCTTTCACACCTCCAATTACCAAAACTGGTAGAAACTATTTTCACCTATAAATAGGTATATATGTATCAAAATATATAGAGACCCATCCTAGAGGAGGAGGAAACCATATGCGAATGTAATCACCTATAGGGAATTTCATATGTAGAATTTTCTAGCCGGATGTATTATGAAACTGCTCACAGTAATTAAAAATACCATTAAAAGTACTTAAAAGATTAATATTAAGATGCATTGACTTTTCCCAATATGCCATATTGTAACCACCACCAGATTTAAATAATTATCATGTTGATATGATATTGGATTTTTTTTTTATTGGTCTAAGAAGAAAATTATTCTTACAAGTTGTTGATCGGTAGAATGTAGTGTAACAGATATTCAGAAGTCATAAACCATACAACTCTTACAAAGGTACACTTAAGGTGAAGATGAATGGCCATTTTATTTTCAGAACCACATATAAGACACATGCGAGTCTAATGAGGAAAGTATTTCAATACCACAAACTCAACTGGGAGAATATTGTGAGATAATTTCCGCATGAAAATTTGTAGTTTATATGGAAGCTTCATATGCCAAATCACATTTTATTGTTGAAAGAGCAGAGAAATGAGTTGAAAAATTCATATCTTGTTGAGTTTCCCGATAAATGAGTTGGTGATAAGTAGAACTCATTATAGGTTTACCAGATTGTGAGATATAGCTGCAAAAAATTCAAAGCATGAGGATCGATGTAATAAATGACCATTACCGATAACCCAAATATGATATTGTTTAACAATTCGAAGAACTTAGAGAATGCTTCTCCAAATCCAAGTACCATTTAATAGTAAATTATATGTCAAAAGATGTCTAAGTACTTCTTTGTGAGTTACATATATTGCATTCCTAGCATTTGCAAGATACTTTGCATGATGCAAGGTACGGGTTATAACGTAAACAAACACTTTATTTCGAATAATTAATCAACTGGATGGCGAGAAGAAATAAACGTGATATTCATCCAGTTATGTATCTAATGACCTTGAGTAGACAACACATAATCATTCACGAAAAATAAATGATATAATAACTGAGTTATGGATTGCTGGTTTTACTCTTTTGATAAATCTTCTAGTTTGAGCATGTTGGATTAACCGACTAAAGCATTCTATGCAGAGTTTTAAAAAATACAACGATGAGCAATCACCTTGTCGAAGTTCAAGGGAGGGGAAGAAGGCATGTGCTAGAGAACCATTTACCAATAAAGATACAGAAACAGTGTTGATGCATTGATAAATTAGTTTCATCTTTCACTATAACAATCTCTAACGAGTAGCAAGGTTAGGAGTGTGGGATGTTCGATTAAATTCGATCTTATTGAATCTGAAGTGGTAATAGAAAAGGTCTACAATAGGGATATTAAAGAGTTAATAAGTTCTTATTGAATCTATCTATAATGGTAATAAAAAGATATATAGTAGTAATATTGAAAAGGTGATAAAAATGATCTAAGATAAGGGATTTCTAAATGTGGTGGACAATTAGGTCTCTTCAATTCTTTCTTTGGGATCATATCTTCCGATTAAATAGAGAGTTTTTATGAAAACAAAGAAAACGGGTGAGCAACTAATTATTTGAAAACAGTGAAAACAATCAGCGAAAAACCAACAATAATATTTCCTTAAATCACCACATAATATTAAAGCTTGAGATGCGTGAAAAATAATTATAGAAACGTGAAAAAGAGTTGGAAGCCAGTAGAGATATTGTTACTGTGTTTGAGATAATGCCTAAGAACATTAAGGCGGGTGGGGTCGGGTTAGTGAAGATTTGTGCATAAGTTGCGTGCATCTATGTTGCATATTTGAAAAATAAGTCTAACTCAATACTTTTGTTATACGTAGCATGTTATTCGACATCGAATGAATCATATACAAAGTAGCAAAGGCGAAAAATATAGAGTTAAAAGGTTATGATTGGTTAACAAATAAGATAACCAATTTATCAGTTTGTGTGTCAGTTCAACCACCCAAGTCAACCGAACCAACCGTCCCCATATCCTCATATAATACTAATCGTTAATAAGAATCTATTATCGAAATTTAGTTTGAAACACATGTTCAACATACTTTTGAAACACATGTTAATCTTACATGCATTGGTACAGTTCAATACCAATATATAGAAAGTTGATTTCGAAGAACGTTTCATACTTAATTAAAAAACATGAGACTAAACTTCTTGTTTTTACCAAGTAGAATAACATGTTATTCGACATCGAATGAATCATATACAAAGTAGCAAAGGCGAAAAATATAGAGTTAAAATGTTATGATTGGTTAAAAAATAAGATAACCAATTTATCAGTTTGTGTGTCAGTTCAACCACCCAAGTCAACCGAACCAACCGGCCCCATATCCTCATATAATACTAATCGTTAATAAGAATCTATTATCGAAATTTATTTTGAAACACATGTTCAACATAATTTTGAAACATATGTTAATCTTACATGCATTGGTACAGTTCAATACCAATATATAGAAAGTTGATTTCGAAGAACGTTTCATACTTAATTAAAAAACATGAGACTAAACTTCTTGTTTTTACCAAGTAGAATATAATGCATGTGTAAATGTAAAACAAATGACCAATTTTAATTTTTAATAATATTTCATTTATCCATCTACAAATGACCAAACACATGGTTTTCTTTCATTACTCAAGGACACTCTACAATTAATAACAAATAATTGGGTTTTGTTATCTTGTGCATCCATCCACAAGATAAGAGATAATCATTGGCACTGGAAATGATAAACAACAATAAAAAGATATGATGAGGGATGGCGTTTTCTGCATTGGAGAAGGTAAAGTTTGCACTTGTGTAGAGAAAACTTATGCACAAGATAACAAAACCCCAAATAATTTCATTTATCCATGTTACTACAAATTCTTAATTTGTAATAATAACTAGAGGATTTTCTCATTCAAATGCAAAATAAAGCATTATCAAAATAACATGAAAACAAGATACAATCTATATATAACCATAAACAACAACTAACTTTAATAAATTAACTAAGATATCTTAGCTTTCGGGTATACAAGTTAAGAAGACCTTTTATTTATTATCAAAATATTGAACGTCGAGTTTATATCCCTGAAATCTACCCCTAAAGATGACAAATCCTACCAGACCCTGATGAATTTTTTGCGGCTAATAATATTTATATTCCCTACACTACAACATGTAAGGGAATTTAATTCTAGAAACTTTGTATGAGAATTATGAGAACAATTACAAATTAACTTGTGTTTGCTTTCTGCAAAAAGGTGACCAAGACTAATGGAGGTTTGTGGGTATCTTACTTATTTGTGATAGTGTTTTGAGAATATGTCAATTAGTTTTGCATCAGAATTTAAGGGATTTATTCAGGTCTGCAGGTCAATTTCTCCATCGAATTGGCAATTAAGGTTTTGACGGCTAAACCTGGTATAAATTGTCAAAATGTATTAGTTCCCTTGGGTTTTATCATTTGCTGAAGTGAAATTAGAAAAAACTTGACATTATTCTCAACCATTTGGCTACCAAGATTCAACTCATCCCCCACTAATCACATTTATATATCAGATTGCAAGAAAGGGTTATGTTGGAGCATCGCTCGGTCAAACTCACAAGTTTTTGTATGTCAAATTAGTTGATCAAACTACATCTTAATTTATTGTTTACTAAGTTCAGTCTCATATTTGGAATAAAGCATGGTAATTGAGTATTAGAATTCACCAATCGACCTTAAAGAATGAAGATCGAAGAACAATGGCGTCAATGGAAACTTCATCAAGAAAGGTATGTGAAGACTAACTATCATGTTTACTCAAATTATCTACCACTCTATCTACTGACACATGCTGTATTTTAGTATTATGATGAACATTTGAAAGAAAAATTCAAGCAATATATAACTTATCACATAATAGGTTGCGAGTAATTTATTATTCAAATAATGGAAATTATGTATTGAGTTCATCTGGAGTTGTCAAGTTAGTTATTATTTCATGAACTGATTTGGTCAGTTGGCGAAATTGAATTTATAAATAATAAGACTTGATGAATTATTCTCAATTAACTCGTGCACACGAACTGATTTTGTCAGTTGGCGAACTTTCCTATTTTGAGATGCTACTGGGTATCGCTAGTACACAAGTTGATTTATGTAGTTCGCGAACTGGTTGATTTTCGGATAATAAAATTGTAGTTTATATGTAAGCGCCATATGCCAGGGTTTCAATCAGTAAAGAGCAGAGAAATAAGTTAAAAAATTCACATCTTGCTAATGCTCCCGAATGAGTTGGTGATAAGTAGATTTCATTATAAATTTACCATATTTTGTGAGAAACAACTGCAAAAAATCTGAAGCATGAGGAAACACTCTAGTTTTCTATATTTCTGTCATGGTAGTAGAGCTAAAATATTGTTGAAGTTGCATCAAGTATCATTGATGATTGTTGTCTATAAAATGAGAGAGGGTGATCTATTGATTCTAAGCTGACTGATTTGAGGGAATGATCGGTGATGTAGATAACCAATGATGCCTCCATGGATGTATTAAATGACCATTACTGATAGCCCAAATATAATGTTTTCTAACGATTTGAAAACCTTTGAGAATGCTTCTCCAAATCCAAGTACGATTTGATGGAAAATTATCGGTCAAAAGATTTTTGTTGGTGAAATACCTAGATCGAAGTACTTGAAAACATATCAAGATTAAATTTTTATGGATTTTTAAAACTCAATCCATCAAGTCTCTTAGGGAAGCACATGGAATTCCATGACTAAGAATTACCTTGAAAAGTTGATTTTATTCCACCGGTGTTGTCGTTGAAGCTGATTCATCTGATTTATAATGGTGTTTGCCATTAAGAAGTAATTCATATGGAAATTTTCCATAGTACCAATGACTGGCTGTATTTCAGGATATATTTTTCCAAATTGATTTTTTATTTTTGCATGCGACCCTTGTAGTTTAGACTTCATCTTGTTTACAATTATGGTGAAATATTGTGTCTTGTATCTCGAAAGTATATAATTTAATCCCTGAATACTTATCAGTGAGTTGCATTACTAGCATTTGCAAAATAACTTCGCATGCTGCGGGAGAAAGGTTATAACTAGAAAAAACACCTGATTTTGAATAACTAATCAACTGACTAAAGAGAATACCAAATTCTGAATGTTATCCATCAAATGAATTCTGAATTGAAGAGAATACCAAATTCTGAATTGTTCTTATCTAGTATTAGTAGACAACAACAATTATCCGGGAAAAATAAATGATATAACAACCGGGGTATGAGTTGTTGGTTTTACTCCGTTGACGAGCCTTCCAGTTTCAGAATGTTGAATTAACCGACTAAATCCTTCCATGCAAAATATAAATAGATACGGCGATAATCAATCACCTTGTTGAAGTCCTCAGGACCAGAAGAAGGCGTGTGTTAGAAAACCATTTACCAATAAAAGATACAAAAACAATGTTGATGTGTTGATACCAATGAATACAAAATCCCATTTATTTCATAATTTAACAAGCTTGTTATAGGGGCGGCATAGTTTATTAGAGGGGCGGTAGTGTGATAGTAATGTCCCTATAGTTGATTAGGGGATGTCCTATAGGGGGTGTAAATTGACTAGATTACCCTCCCCATTTTTTAACCTAAATCAAAGCTAAATTGAAAAATTGTTTTCTTTCTTCTTCTCTTCTCCTCCTCCCATCAACCGTTACCTCCATTAAAACTCAAAATTTCATCGTCCTCGATTAATCGACGATTCGAAAATTAATCAAGTGTAGTGTAATGACTTATATGAGGGATGTTTTGAAAACCCAGTTACGATTTGGTTTATTTTGTTCGATTTAAGTTTAATTTCTATCAAAAATTAGGGTTTTAGATGAAAATTGAAATTAAAATTTCTGGGTTTATGTGAGTTACCGTTGATTTTAACTCAATTGCGAACCGTAACAGGAGATTTTGATTTTTTTACGGTTGGTAATAGTTCAATTACCAACCGTATGTTCTTATATCTGAGAATTTTCTTCAGTTACGGTTAGTAACAATTTTAGTTGACGAACCGTAACTCAGTTACGGTTGGTATCGAGCATCTAGTTACCAACCGTAACTAGTTTTAATATTGGGTTTTCTTCAAATTTAACCAGTTACGGTTGGTAGTTCATCTTTAACGAACCGTAACTTCGATTTACGGTTGTTTATGAGGAAAATTACAACCGTAATTAGCTCTGAAAATGTAAAAATATTGAATGTTTTTCGTACTTTAGATAACTTTGAGCAACAAAAAGCTAGTTGGGACTAATTTAGAAGTATACCCGGTCATTTTCAAGTCATGGTTCTTCATTTTGTTGGTTAATTTCTTCAATTGATCTTCTCCTCTAATTTTTTTTTTAACTCTAAAAATATGATTTAGGTTTTGATTTTGAGTTAATATAAGTGAAATTAATCATTAACACTAAACTCGATTATCATCACTAAACTAGGTTATCAATTATGTGGGTTAATTTGTCATTTCAAGTTTTTTTTTATAAGGAACACCTTGAATGATCATGTAATGACCCTTTTTGTCCTATTAGAATTCCGCCCCTCTAATAAACCATGCCGCCCCTATAATAAGATACTAATTTAAGTAACAAAGACCACTCCATACGGTCAAAAGCCTTGGGGATGTTAAACCTCACACCAATAGGCCCCTGGGAAAGGTTGTGTCCGTTTCATATATGCAATTTCATGAGGTACATAGCACCAATGCTACTTGCCATGGAGATACTAATTTAGCAATAATGGGCTTGAGTGTGGCTATGTACATAAGGATGAGTTAACGATAGCTACATGATAATGGGCCTCTTAAGCTTCATGATCCATCTCACTATAGCACTATAACAAGCTCTAGCAAGTAACAACAAACAACGACTACCGCTCCCCCTGTCAGTCAACACCATCTGATTCTGATCCGATGGAACAAGAGAGTGCTGTGAACAATAAATAAGTAGGACAGTGTTTTCCAACCAGTTCCTTCACAGAAACATTTAGCTAATATTTTCTTGTCAGTTTGGCTATTCTCAACAGATAAGTTTCGCGGCAAATTTCAATTAAAATCATTCATATCAATCAAAAAAAAAAAAAAAATAGAAAAAAAATTAGGTGACACTAGAGAGATATGCAGTGGACTAGTTTGGTAAAGGATTAAGGACACGTCCCATGAACAACACCGCACCACTTTGCTCTTCTCTGATTAAGAACAGGAATGGATGATCCGCTACGAAATCCACAGGAGGAGAGCGAGGAGCACGAGGACGACCAGGAGGACACATAGCGCACATTACTTGCCCCACAACACTTGTACAAGCAGCAGCTTCGGTTCCATCTTCATGAATTTCTACACAACATTTGTGATTAATCCATTGGTTTCCTCTTCAGCCCATGTGTTCACCTTCTTCAGCCCTTCCATGGTCTAACCAAGTCATAAAAATCAAATCATTAGGACGACGAAAATAGAAAATAAAATAGTGCAAGGAATTTTGCACAATACCTTATTTGCGAAATCCACAGTCTCGGCTTTGTAAATTGCATGGGCAACTTCATGGAATGGAGGTTGAAGGGAGGGGCTGACCCAAGCACCGCCAACGAAAGACAGTTTAGGAGCTTTAGGTCCGGTTAGTTTATTGCTCAACGTGTTGTTGATTTGAGAATGAATAGAAATTAGACTGTTGAGACTTTCAGAATTGAGAAACCCTAATAATTGTTTTAAGGTTGCACCAGTTGCTCTAGAAGCTAGTAACCCAGGAGCAGTGTCTATGGAGATCGGACAGAACACAAGATTGATATTCTCCGATTCGCTCAACCATACGTTTTTAACGAGTTTCATGCATGGGTTGACGCTCTTTTTCGGTAACTCACTTTGTTTTCCTTTTAATTTCTGATCCATGTATATGATCAAAACAAAGTATCGATCGCAAAACTAAACGTACTGGTGTAATTAAGCCTTATATATATAGGTGTAATTATTTAGAAATCCTAATTAATATATTTAGCACTTCCAAAACTAAGAGAAAAACACAGCCATATTACCTTCTGCAATTAGGTAATTGCCAAAGATACACTGATTATTAAACGGAGACAACTTCCGTAATGGTCCGAAGCAAATGTGTCCGAAGCAAAGTGGCATACATAGTTTTTTAATATCAAACTAGATTTGTGCATGTTTTGAATCAAAAAAGAAGATACAAGACAGAAGCAATGGATCATCAAACTCTTCAACTTCACAGAGAACAACCCAATGAATCATGATTGAGGTAGAATCATTGCCAAAAGATGTTAGTTTGATGTATAAGCCTTATGCAATCAGCACAGTAGTGCAATACAAAGCTGTTTGGTTCTCCACGACAAAAACCCCAGTACCAGGCGCCTGCAAGACCTCACATATGCAAAGGGTCAGACAAACAGACAGGCTAAACAATGTATTAAACATCTTAACAAGAAATGTACGTCTCATGGCCAGTCTCAAGAGGTAACTGCCAGAACGCAGCTCCCCAAGGCAATGTATACCATGTGACTCTATCTAGATATAATGTAAAAGAATTTCAGCAGTTGATGGTAAAAAAAAAATACAACATGAAAGCTCCTAGTTCGTATATGACAAATTAAGATTCAAGATTTAGCTGTGATATAGCATCGAATGACAAAATATAAACTGAATGTGATAATGCATGGATGTAAGTAATGCAGTGGACAAAAAGGCAGAAGAGAAAGATCCTAAAAATATATAATATATGTCGAGAAAACAAAAACAGTACTTCGGTTGTTATTTTGTTATAATACAATATGATCTATCTATATCATGCTGATATCCGGTACAGAACTACGGATTTCATTTCAAACTCATCTCCCGCATGCAGTGAACACTCAACACTGAACTGTTTCACTCTGCAAATTAATCTGCTAGCTTAAACTTAATCTTTCGACCCCCATCCGTGGATATATTCTTGTTAAGAAAGAGGGCATCATGCATTTAAATAGTTCCCCGTCAACGATGTTTTGTTTCCTTTCCTTGTCGACAAAAATCTTGCTTTAGGCCTGCCTACCAGTGCTACCACTCATGTCCTACACATAGATTTTGTGTTTCATACAACTATACATGCTGGTATGTTGTTTCACGACTTCAGTAAAAAAATCCAATTCCAGAGATCGGATTGAAACTCATAAATACCCAAACTCGATCCTGGAATAGGGAGTCCACACCACGCACCATCCAACCTAGCTCCGATATCATTTTAGAAACCCACTGACTTAACTAGCCATGAAATACCAGCTTGCATGGAGGCAATTGTGACTATTTCCAACACTGATTTCAGCAAGACATATTACCTTCTGCAACTAGGTAATTGCTAAACTGAGAAAACTTCCATAATGCAACCGGTGTAGTCCGAAGCAAATGTGTCCCCAACTGAGTGGCATGCATAGCCTCAGCAGTGCAGAATATGTCACCAAGAACATCTTAACAAGAAATGTACGTCTCATGGCCAGTCCCAAGAGGTAACAGCCAGAACACAACTCCCCAAGGCAATGTATACCATGTGACTCTGGATATAATGTAAAAAAATATTCAGCAATTGATGGTAAAAAACAACCTATTTGACGGTAAACAGTTGGTGTCATTGTTTCAGTCAGGTCGACACTCGACAAATTAAGATTCAAGATTTAGCTGTGATATAGAATCGAATGACAAAATATAAATTGAATGCAAGTAAGATAGTGGACAAGAAGGCAGAAGAGGAAGATCCTAAAAACATATATATACGTCGAGAAAGAAAATCCCCACTGTATCTCGTTTTTGTTTTCAAAGAAACAAGAACAAAAGAGTACTTAGGTTGTTATATTGCTATAATACAATACCACAAATACTACCAACGGACATAGTTGAAAAAATCTGAAAACAACTGGTGGGAGGATGGTGGATGGTTTACAGGTATAAGCATCGGAATACTGCGAGATTCCTTTTAACAGTTCTCCATAAGATTTGAGAATAACTATGAAGTTGGTAAACCTTATCTGCGCATGACGACAAAAGAGCACTCTCCTTTTTGTTTGGAGATTAAACATTAAACTAATATTAACTAATCAAATCTGAAAAAGGCCGTATAACCTAGATTAATTTATGACGTTTCACGACTTTAGTATACAAAAATTTCAGTTTGAGATATAAATTCCTGAACTGAATCCTGGAATAGGGAGTCCACACCACACACCATCTAACCTAGCTCTGATATTATTTTAGAAACCCACAGACTTAACTAGCCCCGAAATACCAGCTTACCAAGAAAAGAATTTCCCATCCCATGCTTTTAAACCTCACAAACGTAGAGGATTTGTGCAATGTGGGACTATTTTTAACATTAAATTCGGAAATAACTAATCCGTTGGTGTAAATGTTATGATAAGAAATTATAAGACGGATTATGTTGAATATAACACAAAACACGTCACCAGGGCCGGCCTTGACATTTCGCTGCCCCAAAGAAGACCGAAAAATGTTGCCCCTAAGGTGGCCTATAAGGTATATTACGATCATTTTTTGACATATGTAACTTTGTACACATATATCAGCTCCCAAATGTTTCCACAGGCATATCAAAACACAAAATAGCAACTAAAAAATGAGAAGGAAGAAGACTTTTGTAGAGAATCCGAGAGAAATAATTGGTCAGATTTGTTACATATTTAGTAATAAGCAATTAAAGTAAGCCTTTATTTATAATACGCCCCTAAATATTTTGCTACACGTCCTTTTTATTTTTTGTAATCACGATTTAAACCTTAATTTTGTTTTCTTAGCATAAAACCACCCTGGACAAAATACTGTTTTTGTTGCCCCTACTACCATTTGCCCCGAAGTCAAACTTCGTTGACCTTCCCTCAGAGCGGGCCCTGCACGTCATGTTCAATGTTCGTATATTTATATTTTGGCTAGGAAAATAAGAGCAGGATTTATACACCTACATTGTGGAAACCATATACATTGCTTGCCAAAATGGCTTTAAGTTTAACACCGAGCTTTCAAAATGCAAAAGTAACCCTGTCTCTATCTGGTCGACAGATGATCTCCATCCATTGGTTAGAAAAGCATGACGTCATCAAAATGATTTTTACAGCTTTCTCTCAGCAAATTAGGAAAGTGAAAACCCTCTCTTTCTCTCCCGACAGGGAATGTCTGTCTTTGTTGATAAACGGCTGTGATTCGATCAGAATGATTCTTTTTCACTGATCAGATGGATCAGGCCCGTCTAAATGACTGACTGAATTTTCTTTTTAAAAAAATTTTGACTGACGTAATAATGAAGCAAAGGGAAAGACAGATGATGAAATCTGTCGGTTGATAAGGAGACAGGTGGCAGTGATAGGATATTGTACTATTAAACAAAGGAAAAACTACAAAATAGTGGTAAAAAGTTGCAGCCGCTAATGAGAGACCACATACACATAGGGTTCGGACCGCTAGATTCTCCTCGATTATCACAGTCACACAGTAATACGCAGCTCATGAAAGCTAAGATTAAATTTTACATGGCTAATGATATCAGAATGTGGCTACATGTACTATCACTGTGGGGTGGTCCTCCGCCACCACCGGTGGTGACCGGTGTTGCACCTGTTAGGTGTTATTCTCGAATTAGGTAGCAGTCGTAAAATCATTACTGTCAAGACCGCGAGATATTTGATGTTAATGGATTATGACAATCACCAAAGTTCTACACGGAAACTAACATGATTGTTAAAGGCGGGTACCAGTGCTGCTAAGGGCGGATATCAAACCATATAAAACAAAATAATCCTGATCGGCGGGTTTCTAATTGGTACCCGCCCTTAGCAGCACTGGTACCGCCCTTAGCAATCATGGAAACTAAGATGCAAAATTTAATGGCTAATGATATCAGGGGTGGAGCTAGGAATCCGTGGGTAGAAAAGAGAATTTACTAAAACTTAAGGATAGGGAACTATGCCAAACAGCCAAAGTGGGCTTTGGAGCCCAAAATTATATTATCAGTATCAGTATAAAGTTTAAGGGGGCTGAAATAGTAGGAGTAAGGCGGTGAAACTAATTTGACTGGGGGTGAGCATGGGCCGGTATGGACCGGTTTTCGCCTCATCCGCATCCAATCTATTGCACTACGAATTTCATATTTAGCATCCGCATCCAATCCATATCCAACGGATTTGCATCTAATGGATGCACGGATGGACGGATTGGATGCGGATAATCCAATGGATTTGTTTAGTTAAAATTTAGCAGTAAAGAAAATAAAGCTAGCACAAATGACTCCTTATAAAACTTACATATCCTATATATGTATACAAATATAAAAATTCCATGTACAACACCCCAAACAAACATCTTAAAAATTCCTAAATGATCTTTATAATTTTATAGAATTACATAAATGCGCTTAATTTAACGGATATGGATGTCCAACGGATTTTCAATGTTGCATCCGGGCCCGATCCGTTATCCGTTGGATTTCAAAAATTCCATCCGCATCCAACCCATTGACGAACGGTCCGGACATCCATCCGCAAATGAACGGTTGATCCCGGTTAAATCCGCGGATTACGGGCCAAATGCTCACCCCCTAAATTTGACACCCACTCTTTTTCCCATCCTTGACCCATGGCGTTCTCAAGGTAGTCAAAATCCCTCCTCGGTTCTATTCGGTTGGGGAGCTTGGAGCGAGGAGCAATGAGTTCGGATATGAGAATCAGCAAGACACGGGCTAATACTCGAAACCTATTTATTAGAGGCTAAACCATTGATACTCTTTTTTTTTTTAATAAGTAAACTAGGTTAAACCTGGATCAACATACCATGTTTAGTTACATTGCCTCCCTGTATGAGTTTTACCAAAAAAGAATTGATATGAGGCTCATCCCATTGCGAACTCAGTTTGTATGCAAGCGAAACTTCAGCTAGTTTACTTGACATTAAGTTTTCAGACTCCGGAACTCGACTAAGCTCCTTAAGATTTCTAATACATAAAATAAAACTCCTTTTCCTTCCTGTGTGCATCAACTGAATGTTATTTTCTGCCTCTCCTAGCCGGATCCTAACAGCTTCAAGGACTTTCACATTGTCACTTTCAAAGTCTACCTGCGGGTGATTAAGTTGTTGTGCCCATTGGATTGTCATGGAAGCCGTTGCATCCACTAGTTCTTCCTCTGAACTTGCTTCGACGTTTCTGCATCTTGCCTTTGAGATATTTCCTGCATGATCAGACAAGATTAGTGCTATACCTCCCTCTAGACTGTTTTTACTCACTCTTAATCCTATGTTGATCTTAACAGCCAGTAAGTTAGTAGCTAGTGGTTTAGTATTCTCTACAATTTTAACCTCCTCCCTCATGTTCCTTCTACTACAACTTACCATGGTAGTAATGTTGTAACTTGCTCTTTGTGGGTTAGGTTTTATCTTCCTAAACACTAGATCACACCTGCATTTCCATATTTCCCAACAGGTGATTGCCAATACATCTGCCCAATCTATCCCACCCAGATTGTTCACTCTCCCCCTATGAAACCAATCCTGCAACCAACTATGAAAGTCAGTATGGTATCCAGCATAGACAGATAGTGAAACGTCCATTTCACTCAAAACCATAAGAGTGAACTCACATTTCAAAAAGAGATGCGATAAAGTTTCATCATGCTTACCACAAAGAGGGCAAGACTTGTTTATGTATGGCAGTTTCCTTGCCAATCTCTCATTCAATGGGAGAATATCATGAACACACTTCCATATAAATGTCTTTACCCTTGGAATTGTATTCATTCTCCAGACTTTCCTCCAAAAATACTTCAAACCCATATCCTCCTGCTGCCCTCTAAGCATAATTTTCTTGTACATAGACTTAATTGTGAATTTCCCATTTTTCTCTAATTTCCATCTCAGCTCATCCCTTTTGTATTTGTTTATCTGAATCCCATTAATTTGTTGTCTCACTTTTGGTTCAAAATACTGTGTCAACTTCAGTTCATCCCATATCCATTCCTCTCCCTTTTGACCCATTAACTCATCGACACAAGTAATTTTCTGGTGTTGATGCAGTGGTTCACATAATTGTTTCAGTTGCCCTGGGTACCACAGTTCCTCCCAAATTCTAATTGATTTTCCATCCCCCACTTTCCATTCAGTGTTCTCTTTTATTATTCTCACTTCCCTCATCAGGTTCTTCCAAACCCACGAATCTCTGTTGCTGCACTTGTAGTTTGAGTCCAGCAGGCTGTGCTCTGGGAAATACTTGTTTTTGTAGATGGACCCCCACAGTCCATCTGGATCTTTCAGCAATCTCCAGATAACTTTGGCAAGCATTGCCGAGTTAAAATCTCTCAGGTTCAAGAAACCCATACCTCCCATACTTTTCGGCTTGCATACACCAATCCAAGCTTTTAAGAAAACTCCTTTTTTACCATTCTCATTTTTCCCCCAGAAAAAATCCCTCTGCATTTTATCAATACTTTCAGCTACCGCAACTGGAACTCTAAAACAGTTCATCTGATACATTGGCACCGTGGAAGAAGATGCTTGTATCATTGTACCTTTTCCTGCACAAGATAAATGTTTTCCTTTCCACTCCTTTAAATTCCCCCCTATTCTATCTAGTATAAACTGGAAAGACTTAACTTTGGATGTATGAGTAAACAAAGGAGACCCTAAGTACCTGTCATTCATGGATATTCTCTTCACACCTAGTGTGGATATGATCTCATTTATAGTGTTGTGGTGTGAATTTTGGCTGAAAAATACACCAGACTTCTCCATGTTTATAAGCTGGCCAGACGCCAAGCTAAAATCATTTAGCACTCTCAAGATATTCTCACTCTCATTTTTACTTGCCTTGCTGAAGATCATCAGATCATCCGCAAACAGAAGGTGGGATATGGTAGGTGCATTATGTCCTACATTTATCCCATGTATGAGTTTCAAATCTTCGGCTTTTGATATGGCTCTAGAAAGCATCTCCATACATATGATGAAAAGGTAGGGAGATAGTGGATCTCCCTGCCTCAGCCCTCTAGAAGGGTTAAACTGCTCACATGGAACACCATTTAGAAGGACTGATGCAGAAACAGTGCTGACACACTGGTGGACAAGCTTACACCACTGATTGTTGAAACCTAATTTTGCTAGAATCTTACCTAGAAAGTTCCACTCAACCCTGTCGAAAGCCTTCGACATATCTATTTTGAGACCCATTAGAAATTCACTACCTCTCTGAGCCCTCATGGTATGAATCAACTCATGTGCGATGAACACATTGTCTGAGATCTGCCTCCCCTGAATGAAGGCAGCCTGGTACGGGGAGATAATATTTGGCAGAAGTTTTTTCAATCTATTCGCTAAGACTTTAGACATAATTTTGTATATTATATTACTTAGGCTGATTGGCCTAAAGTCTCTAGCTTCCTGGGGATACTCTACCTTAGGTATAAGAGTGATGAACGTAGTGTTTACCTCTCTTAATATGAACCCAGTAGTGAAAAAACTTTGTATCATGTTAAACACCTCCAGCTGAACTACTTCCAGTTCATCTGGAAAAAAACGCGGTGTGAATCCATCTGGGCCTGGTGCCGTGTCAGGTTTCATGGAGAAAACAACATACCTTATTTCCTCCATCGTAGGGATACCTGTCAGCATCTCATTATCCTCATCAGAAACGATAGGATGCACACTATCCAGATAGCTGCTCTCAGCATCTGGATTAGAAGTGGTTGCCACTTCTTTGAAATGCCCCGTAATTGTTTCAGCAACATTTTCATGTCCTTCTACCCAATTACCTGCACTATCTTTCACCGCCTCTATTCTATTTCTTCTATACCTATTCACACATTTCCTATGAAAATAAGCCGTATTCCTGTCCCCTAGTTTTATTTCTTGCTCACAACTCTTGTCCTTCCAAAAATTTTCCTTAATCCTATACCAGTACTCTACCTCCTTTTCAGCCTCTCTAATAACATCACTCCTATTTGTAAGTTTAATGTTAGAGCTAGTATGATTAAGTCTATTCTTAGCTCTCAGCAGGTTTTTATTTATGTCTCCAAAACAATTTTTATTCCACCTGAAAATTTCTTGTTTAGTTCTCCTCAGCTTATGAACCAACTTGTAAGCCTTGCTTCCTCTTGCCTTATTAGTCCAAACTTCTTTTATCAACTTTTTACAACCTGGTTCCTTAAGCTAAGTTCCCAAAACCCTGAAAGGTATATTTTCTTTTTTGGAGACAATTTTTGAATTAAGCATTATAGGTATGTGATCAGATCCCATTCCCATCATGTGGTTAACTAGAGCATTGCTGTTTTTCCCCCACCACTTCCCATTTGCTAACACCCTGTCCAGTCTAGCTTCAGTTAGAGCAACATCTTTCCTTTTGTTGCTCCAAGTGTATGGATAGCCAACAAACCCAAGATCCTTCAAATCCTCCATCTCCAGATAGTACATAATTTTATCTGCCTCAGTCTTATTAAAACTTCCGGTACCTTTCTTATCTTGCTCTATCAAAGTGAGATTCAGGTCTCCCAACACTAGCCAATCCTGATTGCTTTTCCCTGCCATTTGTGTTATATATTTCCAAAATATGTATTTCTCATTCCACTCTGTTGGTCCATACACACAAGATAGTGTGCTCTCCTCTCCTGTGACCATACTCTTGATATGACAGTTGATTAAATTTTTTGAGAACACTCCTACTCTTAGGTTTGTTCCTATTTTCCAGGCCACCACCAGCCCTCCTGAAGCACCAATTGGATCTACCATGAAGCAATTTATGTATCCTAACTGTGTGATTATGGGATTCACAATGGTTCTGATATTTTTTGTCTCACACAAAAATAAGATGTCTGGTTTTTTTTCTCTAATCATGTCATTTAGATACAGTTGGGTGAGTGGGTTACCTATTCCCTGGCAATTCCATGAGATGATTTTTACATTACCAGCATGATGCATATAATGATTATTAAAGATATGGAATTTAAAAGCTTCCAAAAGAACATTCCATCTGCATTTTCCTAAGTGCGCATAATTGGTATGAACAATGCAGTATAACAGGCATAGTGTATTTGTTTGGGAATACTTGTTGAAAGGATGTACCTGGTGTCCAAGACTGGGGAGCGTATCCGGGTTTGTCTGCATGGTGCCTTGTACCTCCCTAGCTGCTTCCTCTGGGGCTGGTCCATCATCTTCTGCTGAGTCTTTGACCGTTGACTTTTAACTTTTTTCTGAGGAGTCTAATTTGGTTTTGGTTTGTTTAGTAGGTTGTCTTGTCTTGTTTCTACTCTTTTCATGTTCCTTCCTCCCCAATTGGAATTCAGATCCATCATGGATCATATGCATAACTTCACCTTGCTTATACGACATTGGTTTTTTGTGACATTCCACCATTTCCTCATCCTCTCCTGAGATTAGCTTCCTCTTTGCTAGAGGAGTGGCTATACTTTTTTCATTAACATCTTTTGCACCCTGTTTAATTTGTACGTTTTTTTTTCCGTATTGTTCTGTGTACTTTATTTGGTTTTTGACTTGGAGATTGTAGAGGTTCCTGACAGCTTTTTGCATCTAGTTTCAAAATATTTGTCACTTTGTTCAGAGTATCAATTGTATTTTGGCTTTGGGTATTGATGGAGTTTGAATTGATCATGTTGTTGTGGGATGGGTTGAGTTTTTCGGTTATGACAACCCCTTTTTTACAGTGCATCACATTCCATTTTGCAATTGCCAACAAATCTTCTTTTGAGCTTTCCACGTAGGCTTGCTTTCCCTTAGAGTTATTTTGAGGTTGTTTTGCTTCCTGCAGACCTACCTCCTTCTCATACTCATCAGTCATATTTGTATCCAGATTTTGCATTTTTTTTTCAATTTTGTTCCTCCCTTCCATTACCAATTTTTTCCCTCCTTCCTGTAAAGAAAAGTTCTGTTTTTCCTTCTCCACAGGTTTCACAGCCTCCTCACTTCTACTAACTCCTGCCCCAGAATTCTCCCCACCAAATACTTTCTTCAGGTACGATGGATTGATCCATTGTCTGCTCCCTTCACATTGCAACCCTGGATGATCCATAATATTACATTTTGTGCATAAATTAGGTGGGAGGCAGTCATATTCAAAGTTGATAGTAGTCTTTTGACCCTCCTCATCAGCCGCCACTATCCTGAATTTCACCTTTTTCTTCACCTCCACCTTCACTTGTATCATAACATCCTTCTCTAGCAGGTTGCTACCCACCAGAATGTCATGCTTTTGGTATTCCCCTGCATTGTTTACCACTTTTTTAAGAACCTCCTTTGAAGTGTATGCTATGGGAACTTCTACCGCCTTCAACCAAAACAATTCATGTTCCAAATCTATATTCCCATCTGCCGGTATTCCAAGAGTTGGAATCTCAGCTACCACCACCAAGTCACCTTTGAACAGCCATGGTTTGAATTCTTTGATCTTATGAAAATCAGATTTCTGTTTGCATTTTAGTATGAAGACATTCTTGTATTTCTTGTGCTTGTATGGGGATATTGTCATTGATCTTGTTAAATTCCAATTTGCTCTGACATAGTTGATGTATTCCCACTGCAACACTATCCTGTTTACACATATCCTACTCAGCATCGTGAGATTCCAGTCGATTGGGTCTTTTGCTAGAATCTCCTTGTTTATAATCACCACCTCTTCCTCCTCCTCCGGCATGTTCAGTTGTGCTTCCATCTGAATTGCTAGTTTGTTTACTTCCTCTACCGGTACACTCATTTTGTCAAACACCTTCCACTCTATTTTTGTTATTTTCCAGTAAAGTTTTATGTGTAGTATAGTTACAAGCTCTGCTAATACACTTTTAGGAAATTGAAATTGTATCCACCTTATTTTAGAAATATTGTTGTTTTTTTTTGAAATTGTTGTTGTGCTGATGTTGTAGGAGTAGATGGGATGTCGTTTTTTTTTGTTAATAAGGGGACACTCAACTTTATTGAAAAAACCAGCACGATGTGCCTGTACTTGACTGCAGCGGCCATGTCTTATGTTTGGCATCTGATTTAGAGATTGGTTGTAAGAGTTTAGGTGACTTTTTACTCTATGATCAAATTCTGGGAAGGCTTTTTTTTTTAGGGATTGTGTGTTGAAAGGTAAGTGGTTGTAATATCTTTGTGATTGAGAGAAGGTAGTGATGTGAACGGTTACATAGGCATGGTTTGGACAAGCTAATTGAATTTGAGATTGTGTGTTGCAGTGTATGTGGTTGTTTTTTCTGTGGGATTGATAGTAGGTACTGGTAGTTGATAAGACTCCACAGAAACCAGTTCTATTCACCAGAGACCCGTATCCAGCAGAATGGACCAGACCCGAGAAAATAACTTGATTCAGATACCGATACCACAAGCCAGACAAATGTTTATGTCCCGGATAATCTCTCCAATCAGCCGGACCTCCAAGTACCTGAAATTGAAACAGAAAGGATGAGATATGCTTTTTAATGACAATGACTTGAAACTTCACAGGGATTGATTCATGGTTTTGTATGCCGGAGCATCTGCCAGAGTTTGTGAGACGAAAGATAATTATCCAGGAGCCGTAGAAACTGATGATGTTCATCATTCCTCCCCTGATGATATTGATGCTACCGCATTTCCCCCGTCTCTTCTCCCACTTCCGGCGCTGCTTGTGCCCAACCTGACGATCAAGAGTTTATCTCCGACGTTACTAAGGACATAGGTGACACCGAGAGCCCATGTCAACCTGTTGAAACAAGTTTGTGCTTTTGTTGCTGGTTAGCCGTCGGTTGTTGATTGATCTAGAAGCCGAAAACGAAGCACATACCAAACCACATTACCCGAAACACACCGGATTTGCAGAAAATAAAATAACCGATCTTCAACCGCTACTAGAGAATCAATAAGGAACAAGAAAATGATAGGAGAATCACTTTACCGAAAGAAACACACCACTCAAGAAACACCAAATAGAAACAAATTTTTTCCTTATAGAAACACCAGATAGAATCAAACCACTCAAGAATCACCAGATAGAAACACCACTCTACAAACTTGCCTATTTGATTCAAACCACTCAAGAATCACCAGATAGAATCACCAGATAGAATCAAACCACTCAAGAATCACCAGATAGAATCAAACCACTCAAGAATCACCAGTCAAGAATCACCAGATAGAATCACACGTAGCAACCAAAAACCATAAAAACACATGCTGATATATGATACCTTGACCTACCAACAGTATTCAATTGATCATCAATCACCTAACAGCTTTAATCTCCATGATACAAAACCTATCTTTCACATCAATCACCTAACAGCTTTAATCTCCATTAAATGATTCGAAGAAAAAAAATCAAGCGATAATCTCTGTATTCGTAAATAGTCTTGAAGCGTAGCCGAATTTTATCCACACACCTAATTTTCAAAACCATTGATACTCATGAGTCATGACTTGTACCTAATTAAAATTTTAACACTTTCATGTAATTAAGTGTGCATATTTTCGAGGAGTTATTCTTGAATTAGGTAGCAATCGTAAAATCATTACCAATAGGACCACGAGATCGATGTTCATCGATTATGACAATTACCAAAAAATTTACATGGAAAATAAGATTAAAACAAAGTAAAAATTATAGTTGTTCTATATAATGTAGTTAATCTCGACTAAGATCCCATCGAGAATCTCAATTTCGGTTTATAGTCGAGACGAGTTTCGTAATCTTGGCGAGACAAGATTTGACTGAGAAACTCGCCGAGATTCCACCGAGATATGACCGGGATCTAGCTATAATCTCGCCGTGACAAGTTTTATTTGAAAAATGTAGTAATACAAATTAATTTTGAATACAAAAACACCGAAACTTCACCGAAAATATCCCTGAGATAAAGTTATCTCAGTATCTCGGTCCTAAACTGAGACGGACCACGACTCGAGAACATTGACTATATTGGTTCTATAAGAACCATCCGAAGAACGACGTCAAGGTAGTTACGTGTTTTGTCTAGTTGAGCATAAACCGAACATATACTTAACTAAATGCACTGCTTATGGGTATGGTTTTTTTGCCCTCGCTTTCACGACTTTAGGTGAACTCAGAGAAGACTCTGTGTCCTTTCTGAAGCAACTGGAGAATTGTTTGGATGGATATGACGCTACTGCTAATGTATGCAGTTTTATTTTTCATAGAATTGGTATTACCATACAAAACGAAGTTGGAGCCAAGCTTTTTGCTTGGCTCCCAACAAACTTCTTTTAATTTCTTCATTAATTCTGAATAATGATAATAATAAAAAATTAAAATTAAAAATTAAAATTAAAAATTAAAATTAAAATTAATTCTGAATAATGATAATATTACCTATTACAAATTAAAATTAAAATTAAAATGAAAATAAAAAATTGGGTAATTTTGGTATTGGTAAAAGTATTTGGATAAAGGGTGTTTCAATTACTTCTAAATGTCCTACTAAAAAATCAAACCATGGTCCCCTAAAAAAAAAACAATGGTCCCAAAAAAATGGTTCCAAGGTTAATTAGGAATGTGGGATATTTGATTAAATTAGATCTTATTGAATATGGAATCGTAATAGAAAAGATCTACAATCACTACACCAAATTCTGGATTTAGCAACCAAGATTAGCAAAAGCTCTAGAGCAGTTGCTAATTCGCAACTGGAAAAAGTAGTTGCTAAATTTTAGCAACAACTAATTTCGATTGCGAAACTTACAACTGCTCATCTTCTGTTGCTACTAGCAACTGCGGAAAATTCATGCATGCCACTCGTCTGCGTGCCAAGTAACACCTATTGTTATTTTTCTACCCAGTCAACTTAAACCATTTTGAATCATATATTTCATTCCACCCACACCCATAATTTCTCTAACCCTAGACTTCAGAAAACTTATCCCTTCTCTATTTCCTATTTTCATTCTCTCTTTTCGACCACAAGAAGAAGAAAAAGAAGAGGACGAAGATATAAGAGCAGTAGATGGTGGTGAAGCAAAAGATATTGGTGCACAGATCACACCTAAAGTTAAACTTGAAGAAGTTTACAACTGGTGAAGAAGCTATTATCTAATTTCTATGATTTAGTTTCTAATTCGAATTTGATTTGATTTTTATTGGTTTGATTTTTTGTTGTTGATTGTGTGTAGAAAAGAGAAACTATACCATTTTGATAAAGATGAAAATCAATAGAAAGAGGAGTTAAAACTTTGAAGATTCTTAAACATAAACAGACAGAGAAAGTTGGGTTGGTTATGAGATAATTTAAGTCATTCAAGATCTGTGCTAATCATCTAGGTTTGCTGTTTTTTATTTCCGAATTAATTTTGGTTCTATTTGAGGTGTTGATTTGATTTGTGAGATTTATTTAGGGTTTTTTTGCTGTTGAGATTTTTCGCAATAGGGTTATCATTCAAGTTTAGAAGAAGAAGGAAAGTATTGTGTGAAATATGAACCCTAAATTCCCAATTTTAGGGTTCTTTTTTTTATATGAAGCTCCAAATGATTAGATCTTGATATCGTCATTTGATGGTGTTTTACAGAGATTTTGGTTTTGGTACGTTAATTCCTAACATATTCTGTTTAATCCATGTGTTTTATAGAATTTTTGGTTTTTTCTTTTTGTTGATTAATTTGGCTTTTGGTGGTATTGAAGGATGTGAAGCATCCACTAGTAATGGAGGGATCAATTATGATCAAATTACTGCCGAAGTGGAACAAAGGCTATGAGGAGTTCGCACAATTTAGCCTTTGGGTCAGGGTATCTTCCACTAAAGTTGTTTTTTGATTTTTTACTTACATTTTGCGAGAGATTTCAGCGGACAGTCTAGATAGACTAGTCCTTGGTGTTATAACTTTATTGTTGAAAATGTATGGTGTCTTTGATGTTGTGTTCTTTTATTGCCTCAGAGGCATTAACCATGGAATTTTTGTTGCTAGGATGGATGCTAAATCTTAAGTTGCATTAAATTACTTTCTTATGTTTGGATGAATCCAGATCCTGGTTTCAAAACCAGAGAAGGGGGATGATTCTACAGAGTGCGATAAGTTAGCTAAGCATTACTGCGATTTTCCCCCGGAGAATGGGTATGTACTGATTTTATAATCCCATTTTTGTTCTCCTTCTTCTGAGATGATGGGATTTTGGTGATTGTTGAAGAAGAATTCCAGGCATAGATGAATGTTAGGACAGGGATGCAGCTGTAATTTTTTGGTGGCGGTTTTGAGCTTGCCTATCATAAGTCCGTGTGAATGTTTTGCTTCTTATAGCCTGCAGCATAATTCAATGAAGAATAAATATCATAAATTCGTATGGTCAGGAACTGACCTAGGTGTTCTTATGTATGTAGGATGAATTGAATCATTATGAAGTTTAGGAATACTAAATTAAAATCTTTGTAAATTACTAATTGCTCATGATTCATGCCACAACATTTATATTTATCATGCCAGTAAAACAAAACAACATGTAAGTCTTAAGTTTGGATAACACAACATGTAAAATTCACAATAAAAAAAAAAATCGAAGAATCTTGAGAATCTTACACTAAATATTTGGCTCTAGCTGGTGATCTTGTCCAATTATTAGTAACAACTTTCTACAAACAATCAATAGATTTTGTGTTGGCGCTGACTTTGTCTAGAGTGACACCAAATACACCTTCTAGACCCTAATCCATCAAACACTTCTCCAGCTTCTCACCGATTGCAGTACCCGTGTGACTTTCAACTTGACAGAGCATGAGTAATCTCTTTTGTAATTTCCATTTTTGATCAATAAAGTGAACAGTTACACAAATATAATTAAAATCGTTTGATTTGATGGTAAATTATCGGTCAAAGATTTTTTTTTGGTAAAATACCTAGATCGAAGTACTTGAAAACACTTTGCAGTTGGTTCAGTTAAAAACCTCCATGCCAATTTTGGAAGCATAGCTAGATTAAATATTCGAGGATTTTTAAACCCAATCCACCAAGTCGCTTAGGTAAGCACAAGGAATTCAATGACTTATAAAAATTACCTCGACAAGTTGATTTTTTTCCACCAATGTTATCATTGAAGCCGATTCATCTGATTTATTGTGGTATTTGGCATAAGAAAGTAATTCATACGGAAATTAGCCATAATATTGATGATTGGTTTTATTTGAGTATATATTTTTCCAGCTTGATTTAAAAAAATTCCATGCCACCCTTGTAGTTTAGAATTCGTCTTGTCAATAGTTACGGTGAAACATTGTGTCTTGTTTCTTGAAAATAAATAATTTATTCCCCGAATACTTCTCAGTGAGTTGCATCTGTTGCATTCCTAGCATTTGCAAGATAACTTCGCATGCAACTGGGGAAAGTTTATAACTAGAAAAATCGCTTGATTTAGAATAATTTATCAACTTACTGAAGAGAATACCAAACTTTTGAATGATATCCATCAAGTGATGTATCTAGTATCAATAACATACAATCATCCGCGAAAAATATATGATATAAAAACTGGGCTATGAGTTGCTGGTTTTACTCCTTTGATGAGCCGTCCAGATTGAGAATGTTGAATTAACCGGCTAAAGCCTCCATGAAGAGTATAAAAATATACAACGATAAGCAATCACCTTGTTGAAGTCCACGGGAGGAGGAGAAGGCATGTGTTGGAGAACCATTTACCAGTAAAGACATAGAAACATTGATGCATTGATAAAATAGTTGACACCAATGAGTACAAAATCCCATTTATATTTCATTATTTGAAGTAAAAAATTGAAATAATGAGATAGATTACACAATATCTATTACATAGAGAAAAATAAATATACCTGATCCCATTATAATGGCGTCCCTACGCGGCATGATTTTTTGCAGTATAATATTTGAATCAACAAAGATTTCCCAACCTAAAACACAAAAATGAACCCAAATGGTCAGAATTACCACTACAAACTTGATATGAAAATATTTATCCTTGCTATAAAAAAAAGGTAGTTACTATTACCTTGGGAGGTCCATGGACTACAATAACATACAAAGTTGCAGCTTCATCGACCATGCTTGGCTTTTTCTTGGTTTCCCCAACTGAACCCTAAAAAACACAAGAAATTTTGATCATCTCTATATTGTATTGTTTAATATAGTTCCAACCTTGGACCTAATCTTGAGTTGGCACCATCGTAACTGATGAGTCCATTTTGTTACTCAAACATTTCAGTGTTGTGTTTTATACTTGACTATTGCATACCAGAATGAGACTACTGCGCGAGTATACTTGGCCAATAACTAAGCCGGTAAAACCAAAACAAATGCACACCAGATAAACCATAGCTTTTTTCACTGTTACTGGCCGGCCCTAGGGCATTTCATTCAATTCTGGTATTCAACTTCAAATTATAGAATCCTAACCCTTTCCACTATTTGTTGCATTAGTTTCTTACTCTAACAAGAATTCTTTTCTTCACCTTTAAATCCCATTTGCTCTCTTTGATCTCTTACACCTTATTCTTCAAAACCCTAGTCATTATTCACACAATGTATGGAAAAGTGAAAAGAAGTAAAATTTCTTTGACTCATAAAGACATTCATGTTCTTGACTAAGACTTTGAATATGTTTAAAATAATTTATCTTCCAATATTTCTATCTCAGTACAACAACAACATCCAGTTGTATGTTCTTCGAATGCACAACCACCAAGAAAGAATATTTTAACGGTTAATAACATGACAGCAAGTGGAAGTGATCGATTTTATGAGTTTTGTCACTATTGTAAGGATTATATCAGTGAGAATGTGGATGTCTTTATGTATAGGTAAGTTGTTTTCTTTTCCCTTGTTTTCCTTGATTTGATTTTGAATCTCAATTTTCATGAGACAGACTTTGATTCTCTGTGTAGTTTTGTGCACATTGTTAGTAAAATTGTGTCTAAGGTCTAATTATAAACCTAACTTAGAAATATAAATTCTCTAGAAATCTAGTGAAAAGATGGTAGAATCTTAACCTATTTTACTTCATTTATTTCATGAGTAACTCTATCGATTATATCTTAATACCTAAGATGGAAAAATTGGATTAATCTTAATCTAAAAATATAACGGTTGATATTAACTGGGGTATTTTGTGCGGTACTGGTCGGGAATTCATTGGAACTGATTACCTATACCGGTACAGAGCCGACTCCCTACTCTATTCTCGTTCCCTGTACGCCCTCCCCCGGTTTCGATCCGGTTCCAGTTCGGGTTTTTCGATTCCAGACCAGTTCTTCGGTTCCGGTCTGGTTCCTGTGCAGCCCTAGAAACACATGTTCATCATATTTTTAAAACACATGTTAATCTTGCAAGCATTGTTGCAGTTCAATACCAATATATAGAAAGTTTATTTCGAAGAGCATTTCTTACTTAATTAAAAAATATGAGACTAAACTTCTTGTTTTTACCAAGTAGAATATGGTGCATGTAAATGTAAAACAAATGACCAATTTTACTCTATGATAATATTTTATTTATCATTCTACAAATGACCAAGCACGTGATTTTATTTCATTACACAAGGACACTCTACGCAAATTAATAACAAATAATTTCATTATTCAAATTTAAATGCAATTGAACACGTGTTACTACAATTTCTAGCCTCATTCTAATGCAAAATAATGCGTTATCAATATATCATGAAAATAAAATACAATCTTTATAAACCATGAACAACAACTAAACTTTAATAAATTAACTAAGATATCTTAGGTTTCCGGTATACAAGTTAAAAAGACCTTTTATTAATTATTCAAAATATTGACTGTCGATTTAATATCCCTGAAACCTAACTCTAAAGATGATAAATCCTATCAGAATTTTAGACCCTGATGAATTTTTTGCGGCTAATAATATCCATATTCCCTACACTACAACATGTTAGTTCTTGAAATTTTGTATGGGAATTATGAGAACATTCACAAACTTGTGCCTTCTTTCAGCAAAAAAAGCGACCAAGACTAATGACGGTTTGTGGGTATCTTACTTACTTGTGGTACTGAAGTGTGTTGAGAATATGTCAATTAGTTTTGCATCATAAGTAAAGGGACTTATTCAGAGATGCAGGTCAGTAATCATATTAGATGCTTGCCATCGAACTACCAATTATGGTGGTATGTTTTGATGGCTAAAACTGGTATAAATGGTCAAAATGGATTAGTTCCCTTGGGTTTTATCGTTTGGTCAAGTGAAACTTATAAAAAAACTGGACATTATTCTCAACTACTTGGCTATTAAGATTATTCTCACCCCTGGCTAATCACATTTATACCAGATAAGAAAAAATGGTTATTTTGGAAAATCACTCGGTCAATCTCACAAGTTTTTGAACGTCAAGCTTGTTGTCAAATTTAGTTGCTCAAACTACATCTTAATTTATAGTTTAATAAGGTCAGTATCGTATTTGGAATAGGGCATGGTAATTGAGTATCATAATTTACCAATCGACCTTGAAGAATTAATGAAGACCGAAGAACAATGGCTTCAATGGAAACTTCATCAACAAAGATATATCAAGACTGACTTTCGTATTTACTCAACTTATCTACCACTCTTTCGACTGACACATGTCGTACTTTAGTATTATAATGAAAATATCAAAGAATAATTCAAGCAATATATAACTTATCGCATAATAGGTTGCGAGTAATTTATTATTCAAATAATAGAAATTCTGTATTGAGTTCATCTGGAGTTTTCAAGTTAGTTCTTATGTTCACAAACTGATTTGGTCAGTTCGCAAACTGATTTGGTCAGTTCGCAAACTTGAATTTATAGACAATAAGACTTGATGAATAATTCTCAATTAACTCGCATATACAAACTGATTTTTTCAGTCCGCGAACTAGTCGATTTTGAGATGCTACTGGAAACTTTTTGTATCGCTAGTACACAAACTGATTTATGCAGTTCGCGAACTGGTTGATTTTAGGATAAGAAAAGTTGTAGTTTATATGTAAGCTTCGTATGCCAGAGTTTCAACCTGAAAAAAGCCAAGAAATGAGTTGAAAAATTCACATCTTGCCAATGCTCTCAAATGAGTTGGTGATAAATATATTTCATTAAGAATTTACCATATTTTGTGAGGGACAACTGCAGACAATCCGAAGCATGAGGAAACACTCTAATTTTCTATATTTCAATCATGGTAGTAGATCTAAAATATTGTCAAAATTGTGTCAAGTCTCATTGATGATTGTTGTCTATAAAATGAGAGAGAGTGATCAGTTGATTCTAAGCTGACTGATTCGAGGGAATAACTGGTGATGTAGACAACCAATGATGCATATAATTTTATATAATTTACCAGCAAATAATTCATATGGAAATTAACCATAGAATTTGAGTATATAATTTTCCAGCTTGGTTTATTATTTTTCCATGCCACCCTTGTATTTTAGATTTCATCTTGTCAATAGTTATGGTGAAACATTGTGCCTTGTTTCTCGAAAGTAAATAATTTATTCCTCGAATACTTATCAGTGAGTTGCATTTGTTGCATTCCTAGCATTTGCAAGATAACTCTGCATGCTGTTGGGGAAAGCTTATAACTAGAACAAGCACTTGATTTAGAATAATTAATCAACCGACAGAAGAGAATACCAAACATCTTAATGGTATCCATCAAGTGATGTACCTAGTATCATATCATAATCATCCGCGAAAAATAAATGATATAACAACCGGGCTATGAGTTGCTGGTTTTACTCCATTGATGAGCTACCTGGCACAAATGCTGCTTAATGATGGGCTTGAGTGTGGCTATGTATAAGGATGATTTACATGATAATGGTCCTCTGAAGCTTCATGATATCCCATCTGTTAACGTCTTTGCTGCAACTTTGTTCCTCATAACTAGAACGATTCCCAAACACGACCAAAATAGAAAGAAAAAAAAAAATTCTTCTCACGTTATTGAGAGAGAACAAGTTATGGCTAGAAGTCGTCATCCCATGAACAGCTCTCTCTTTGTTCATTTGCTTGATCCTCTTATTGGCACTAATGGTCATGTCTTTTAATTTTTAGCACTAACTCTATCCTGAGTTGAATGCGCACATCTAACTTGATTTTGATGTGTGCTGATAATACAGTGTACCATATTTTCTGTTATCTTGAGAAGACTATCATCAACCGAAGGTACTCGAAAGATTCAACTTCAAAATACGTTTCAGAAGACAATTATCTGTTGGAATATTTTCAACTGCGGTACGGGGGGTCATGGGGGGGTCATGGCCCCCCCGGAAGAATTTTTGCAGGTACGAAACTGTTACGACAGTTACAAAACATATCCAGAAAGTTCAAATCCAACAGACACCATTAATGTTTGTTGATGAAAGGACTCATCGTTTCAGAGAAACCTGTTGGTGAAAAGATGTCTTTTCCCAACAGATGCAAAACCCTCTATAAATAGCATCTCCCAAAACTTATTTCATAACATAACATAATCAAAACTTCCTTCTCTAAGCATCTTCTTGAATTCAACAACATTGTTTGGGCTTCATTCTATCCTAAAGGCAATATTTCATTGACCAATTGTACTCGTCATTATTTGGGAAGGGTCGAAATAATAACTAAAAAGAATCGTAAGGGCTTGAAGCTTGTGTTACAACATTCTTTTCAATCTCTGTTTTCATCCTCTATTACCCTGTCTTTTCCAACATTATCTGGATCATAAATTTCTATCTTCTGAGAAAAATTCCATATATGCTTGCAAAATACAACACAAACGATGAGTCACAAAGAGATTGATTCTTCTTTCTTTTTCCATTTAGCAGTCAATACATAGTGCTATGAATCAATTAAAAAAACAAAACTAAAAGACTGGAGGCAAGCAATGGGTAGACAGCATTAGGGAAATCCAAATTTATCCATCAAATTCTTCCACTTCAACGGGATGACTCGTTAGGGAACAACCCATGAATGTCAGAGAACAACAACCCATGAATCATGATTGGGGTAGAATCATCGCCAAGAGATGATATTTTGATGTATAAGCCTTGTGCAATCAGCACATTGTTTGACAGACAGCTGTTTGTTTTTCCACGACAAAAAAAAACCCACTCCCAGGCACCTGCAAGAACACACATGCAAAGGCTCAAACCAAATAGACAAGCTAGACAATGTAAAAAGAACATGGACAATAAATGTAAAATATAAGCCAACCAAGGTGCTAAGCCATGCTGTCCCGAAAGATGGGTGTTCTTTATATCGATCTACTCGGGTCAATATCAAAACATTACTCTAAAAATACTATTTGTTGAAAAGAACATCTTATAAGGCCTTAATCGCCAGTCCCAAGAGGTAATGGCCACGACACAGCTCCCCAAGGAAGAATCACACAAACTGGGAAAAAACGCCTTATAATGATGAAAGAAAAATCATAATGTCCAACCACCACCCCCAATACCAGAACTCCAATGACTAGGAATCAGTAGAACTCTTTAGAAATTCTTGATCAGAAACAGTCCAATTTCAAAAGGGGGTTCGATTATTAGGAAGAATTTCCTAAATGAATCAATTGCTGCGTGTAAGAGTGTAATGCGGCTAAGGTCAAGACTGATATTTATGTTCTTGCAACTTATCAGAACTTCAATATTCAAAAAGGAATGCATTGGCAGTTGACTCTATTTAACATAGCTGTTTATGAGTAGAGATTCTTCTAAAACGTGGCATGACGTTAGTTTATGCATTTCTTTCACCTATTGAGGTATAATACCAGGAGGATCACCTTGTTTGGGTATGAATACGACAGTTTTCCTGGATAGAATTATAAAACCTTAAAGCAATTACCTATGAAGAAACATTCTTATAAGGTGGGAACATGAGTGGAAGAGAAGAGATGATTACAACCACAAAAACCATAATAATTATATGATGAAGAAGTTTTCAAGCAAGCACTCACCAGAGAGGTAAGCAGACAATCAATTGCAGCTATTAAAGTATTCCACCTGCAAACTGCCTCTGATCTGTAGCTGGAAGTGAGAGGAAATCCCTTGAAAACCATCTTGTATGTCCTTGCAACTTTTCCAGGAATCCAGCACCTGCAGCATTTTAGTGATTCATGTCTACCAAAATGCATTTACAATAACAAACAAACCGTCACTAGGAATTTGGGCACTACACAATAAGACAAGCATACAAGCAAACAGAACACAAGCACATCCAGATGCAGATGGGAGTAGTAGTTTATAGCCAGAGCAATGAACCTCAGAATTGCAGAATATGTCACCAAGGCGTTAAACATATAAGCAGTTTGTACTTGTTTCCAGAGATCATCATTCAACCTCAAATCAAAAACACATCGAACAATAGAACGAGAAACCTTAACTAATCAAGTAAGAAGAGGAAAAAATTAGGCATCTAGAGTCGGAAGAAAAGTCAAAAGGGCTTTATATAAGACTAGCAGGACAAAACCCTGGAATGGGATTTACGGGTCCATCTTAAATGGACAGCATAATGGCACCTGTCCAGGGCCTTTGCCATTTGGCCAACTAGAGGAACAGAAATGTAATGCATGAAAGCTGTTTTGGGGGTTTCTGTTTTTTTATTGAGGGCTCACAAGAAGACAAAACAGGGCCTCCAAGTAGTACTCCCATTTTGTCTTCTTATGAGCCCTCAATCAATAAACCTGAGCCCAGCTTGAAACCATCTTACCAAGGGTTGACCTCAATGGAACCTTAACAATGAACAGGGTAAGCAACTTTTAAAATCTCTCCCGCCGAGAACATTTGATTAGGTACCAACTGAAAATCAGATAAACTGGAAGAATATCATCACACACAGTAAATGGATTTCTAAGAAACAAAACAAGCACAACCTCTAATACTAATCAAAAGAGACAAAGAACAGATAAAAAAAAAACAGTCCAAATTTCGAATAGAAGTATCTTGGTTTTCAAGCTTAGGCAGCAGGCAACTGCAAATGTACATGAGAAACAAGCCTTAGATTTGTCATCACTAATAATCAACAACAAAACTCATTTTTCAACAAATGACAAATTCCTTCTTTCAAATGGTGAGGGAAGAGATCAAACTTACATATGCAAGGAACCTAACAATAAAAGAAGCTGTATGAGCAAATAAAAGCATTTCTAAGAAATAGCTAAAAACAATGGTTGGGAGGAGTAGAGATGGATCAGAGTACTGGCTTGGAAAACCTCTTCTATTGAAAAAGACTTTTATTGAAAAAGAGATTTAAACAAAACGCACATTATAATCATAGTCGATCAGCTGGGGAAAGGATCGTCACTTCCATCGTATTTATTCTACTCACAAAAATAATCCAAACCCAAATGCAACACAGTAGAAACCACAAAATAGCAAGAGAAAAAACTGTTTTAGTTTTACCAAAAAGCACAAACATCGGGAATGTATAGAGCAAAATAGAGCTATAATTTGTAACAATTACAAAATCTCACTGAAATCCGCTGGAAATAGATCAATAAGAAAAGATATAGGCTTCAGTGTGTGTAACATTCAGATCATTGATAAAATCTCACTGAAATCCGCTAAGATATAAATTTATCATCATTAGCCTTCTAATCTTATCTGATCTATTGATGTGTGTGCATTTGATATATAATCAAATCAAACCAGGTCCAGAAGAACCTTAACAATGAACTGACAACGAATAAGCAACTTTTAACTCTACTCTCTAGGACAATTAAGGAAATGTGGCAGTTATTTTGACACAAATAAGCTGTTGAAGAAACTCAGCAAACCTGCAACACTAAACGGCACAAAATTAGCATGAGCATTGGGGCTTTTTTCTTCGTTGTATATTTCAGAGAAGCGCGGGGTGCAACATGCAGACAATACATGGAAAAAATACCAACTATAATGCAAGAAAACCACAGATGCTATAAGCGAAAAATATAAAACAACAAACCAAAAAAAAAAAAAAAAAAATTAAAATAACAACAAATGCCTCAGCCCCTTAGATGTTCAAATTGTGCGGTCATCTCCGCAATCATTACAGGTCTATGTGAAGTCATCATCGGCATCAATACTAAAGTAAACAAAACAAAACCTCAATACTTGGGAGAAACTAAACTTGAAGCAAGTTCTGCTAGAAGTAGATCAATAAGATAAGATTTAGGCTTCAGCGTGTGTAACATTCAGTTCATCGATAAAATCTCACTGAAATCCGCTAAGATATAAAATTTATCATCATTAGCCATTTTAGTCCGTCTATTAATAGGTGTGCATTTTGATATAAAATCAAACTAAACCAGAACGCATGACTTCGAACAGAACCTTAACAATGAACTGGATAAACAACTTTTAATAACGAAGATGACAAAATATATGTCTCATGGCCAGTCCCAAAAGGTAATGGCCACAACGCAGCTCCCCAAGGCAATGGAATATGAGACCACCTGAGATGGAGATCTTTCGACCATCAACATCTCAAGTTTTTTCTACGACGTTTACAAATGGATTTAACAAACATAACAGGTTTGCTCCAATCTATGAAAGAGATAATTTTTGCCAAAATCTCTCCCGCCAAGAACATTTAAGTTAGCTAGTGAAAATCAGATAAACTGAAAAGATACCCAGTAAGTAAGATGAGACAATGAAAATTAAGAACGTGGGCAATGAAATTAAACCTATAAACCTCAGAATTGCAGAATATGTCACCAAGGCGTTAAGCCATTCAGTCCCGAAAGATGGTGTTCTTTATATTCAATATCCTCATAGGCTCAAACATCAAATGTAAACTTAAATACTAGAGAAATGTATATCTCATGGCACCATCAACATAAGTTTTTTTACAAACATAATTGGTTTGCTCCAATCCATGAAAGACAGAATTTATGGGAAATCTTCCCCTCCAAAGACATTTTTAAGTAGCTAGCAAGATTACCACCACCTCTAATACTACTGAAAAGAGATTGAATTCATAAAAAAAAACAGATCAAAAAGCACTCCAAATTTCAGCAAACAAAATGAAAATCAGTGGAATATGAGACCAACTGAGATGGAGATCTTTCGACTACCATCAACATCTCAAGTTTTTTCTACTCAGTGGACTTTTAACAAACATATAACAGGTTTGCTCCGATCTATGAAAATGGAGAACATATAAGTGAAAAAATTAGATAAAACTGGAAACATACACAGTAAGATGACAGGAAAAGCATAATACACGGTGAATACAAACATCAATTTACACAGTAACTTCTTCAATCATCTCCTTATCTATGCAGCTGCTCATACAAAGCATCATTCATGTTTCCCTCTCACCTAAATTGGTACTCATTTCCAGATAAATCCTCATTCAACTTCAAATCAAAAACACATCGAACAATGAAAATCAAACCAGAAAACTAACAATCAAGTATGAAGAAGAAGAAATGAGGGTTTCTGGATGGATTTAGAGTTGGTAGAAGGAAAATAGATTTTTTCTTTTATAAGACTAGCAGGACAAAACCCTAGAATGAGATTCGGAGTCAGTAGCACGGTTCCTGTCTGAGGCCTTTGCCCATTGGGCCACTAGAGGAACAAAAGAAAATGTCTAACTGTAGCTGACCGGTAGGGGTGAGCATGGGCCAGTATGGACCGGTTTTTACCTCATCCGCATCCAATAATTCACTACGGATTTCAAATTTGACATCTGCATCCAATCCAACATCCAACATATTTGCATCCAATGGATGCACGGATGGAAGGATTGGGTGCGGATAATCCAATGGATTTGTGTTAGTTCAAATTTATAATGAAAAAATAAAACCAATACAGATGACTTCGTATAGAACCTACACATTTTATATATGTATATATATATATAGATGTGTCATGGACAATACTCCAAGCAAACACCTTAAAAAATCCAAAACTATCTATATATTTTATAGAAGCTATATAAATGCCCTTAATCTAACGGATATGGATGTCCAGCGGATTTTCAAGGTTGCATCCAGGCCCAATCCGTAATCCGTTGGATTTCAAAAATCTCATCTGCGTCGAACCCATTAGCGAACGGTCCGGACATCCATCCGCAAAAATACGGTACGGATAAAATGCTCACCCCTAACTGACCCTATGGTGTTCCAAGTCCAAGATTCAAGTGTAATGGAGTTCGAATTTCAAGATCCAATTGTTGATGTAGTCTCATTATCCTGTATTTATGTGGGCTGTGTCAAGGCTCCGGCGGCAGGCCGGCGTAAAATTTTGATATATTTTTTTCTGAGATAATATTTATGTCATACCTCGACTTGTCGGGAAAAAAGTTTGTATCTTGTTTATTTTTTTGGGTTTTGTTATCTTGTGCACCAATGCATAAGATAAGAGATAATCATTGGCATTGGAAATGATAAAAAAATAATTAAAAATTATGAGAGATGTTGTATTTTGCATTTGAGAAAGTAAAGTTTGTACTTCTATAAAGAAAAATTCGAAAAACCCATGAGTATTTCTTTTCTCCAATGCAAAATACAACATCTCTCATAATTTTTTATCATTTCCAATGCGAAAAATCAGATCTTATCTTGTGCATGGGTGCACAAGATAACAAAACCTATTTTGATAAGATAAAATATTTATTCTCGGTTTTCGGTACGTTAACTTGAACTAGTCCCTAACCACATGGTAATTCGCGTTAATCCCTAACCACATGGTAATTCACGTTGATGTGCTTATACCTGGACGCAAAAAAAAATAGTTATATTTTTATTCATCAAACCAAATTTAACTGTTCAAGTTTGAAGTGCCCGATTTTAGATTTTGGTTCATAAAATCAAATCTGGCTCATATTTTATGCGCACAATCAAACTAATTTTTTTTGTATGCCCAAGCATTGGGCATCTCCATACATGATTCAACATCATGCTCAAATGAACCATTGAAACCTTGATTCAAGGGACCTAGCCGCGATATTTCATTGTTGAATCTTGAATTCAAGCACCATATTGGTTAGACTTGGAGTGTTTGGATACCAGAAATAGAAGAACTTATACTTTTTCAGACCAGGAGTCGTAAGCAAAAACATTCTTTGGGAAAAACTAAATTTTTGGTTATTAGAAGTCACAACTAATTCCTGACTTTTATGCTTCCAGAGTTAAAAAGGTTATTTCTTATGTGGTATCCAAACAAGCTAAGAAAAATTGGTAATCAGATTGTGCATGACCATCTGAATGGCTCCAGACTCCTGACTTCATCTTTGAATGTTGAGGTTGACAACTATTAATGCTATAAATATCATACTTAAAACATGGGTTTTTTTTCAGAAACTTATGTTGTTCAAATGATTTTAGAGAATTACCTAAAGATCCTCCTCATTAACAACCGAAAGAATAAAATGTTTTCGTTGTTTTTGAAACTTTCTAAAATACCTTATTCGTACTTCTTTCTGTTTGGGCCATTGTTAAGGTTAAAATCTCGTTGACTAATTCAATGCTCCCTTCATCCCACCCAATTTGGTCTATTTTTAGTTTGCACAATTCTTAAGGAAACTCAGTATCCTCGAGCTCCCCTACAAACCTATCAACCACTTTCTTACACTCTTGGTCTTACAACCTGTATTCCTTGTTTTCACCACCAAGTATCTTCCTGATTCCCAATGTCCTTGTGAAGAATTCCTTTCATCATCACCACCCATACCGCTAGGTACTCTAGATGGCTCGCTGAGAAAACAAAATTTACTCATACCACTCAGCGAGCCAGCGATAAACAAAGTGAAAGAAGGGTCTGCTAAGAAAGTCAGATGATGGAACTCCCTGATTACTTCCTTCGACAAAAGTAGTCGAGGTTTCCTGACATCACACTTGTCTCCACTACTTGCAAACATAAGAGTAAACCCCAACTCAATCTTTCATGGATCAAACAAAGTACAATCACAAGCATATCCAGTGATATTGTTTCTGTGTGACATTCTTGCAAACAGATTCTCATAAATACAACTGTCCCCACCTTTCACCAATATAAACACAAGTGAATTCATAATTCTGGAATTCAATTGGTAACCATGTTTGAAGAATAAGCTCATAAAAGGATTTCTCATCATATTTCTCCATTGGAATTACCAAACAAGAAGCAAGCATCTCAAGACAGGATTTAAAATTTCTCTTAGCACAATAAGAACACTTCTCACTGACTACTAACTCTTCACCACGATCAAAAAGCATAACGATGTAATCATGAATTGGTAAAACGACAAACGAAGAAGTAATTCCAGATAAGAATAAGATGGAATACATCTTAGGAATTATAATTATATATGAAGTAGACATATTAAGGTAATCAACAGTGATATACTTCTGACATTCCAGCTGAACAAATTTATCATTGAGATTCTGATTTAGCGAGTTGAAGTCTTTTACCTCAATTTTTGCAACCCTTCTCAGTGTGAAACCCAATTCGACACTAGGAGTTTTACCTTCAAAAATGAAGGGTTTACCTTCCTCGTAGGCTAGAAAACTTGACTTTCCCTTATGTTCGTGATTTTCACCTATATCACCAGCTCCATCTACTATAGTAGGAATTAATCTTACTGCCTCAGTGGTTGAATTATCTATCTCTTCATCGAACAAAAATGACGAATTAACCAACTCGAAATTGAGAGATTCATCTCCATCTTCCTCTGATGGAATTGAAGAATTTTTACTAAAATTAGTTATCTCTTCTTCTACGATAATCTCCTCCTCCATACCCGTAGCTTCAAGATCCCCAACTTCTAATAGTGATTTCAACTTTTCCTCGGCGATAGAAATGAGAATCCTCGTTTGTATAAGATTTAAATCTCGATTGGGAAAGTTCTTTTCCAAGAGTAGATTGATAGACTTCATTATCAGGTCGAATAATTCGTAGTATACTACCTTTCTGGCTTCAAATTGAGTTTGTTCTAAAATATCAACCCTAGTGGTTGATTCTACAATTTCTGCTCGAATCTTCATGGTAAGGTCACTCAGGAAGGAGTGCTCTGATACCAATTATAAGGACTTGCCTTACAAATTAGCACATAAACAACTCAAAATCTTTAAGGATAGAGATTGGAGAGGAAGAACATAATTTTTAGAGAGAAAATATATTTTGATTACTAATTTTTCATGTAAATGGAATTACATAAGATTGAAGCTTATAAGGGAAAACAACCTCAAGTATCGCCACATGCCACTCGCACGCCTAGTATTACTATTTTTACTAAATAGCATTCGGTCTTCCCTTAACAAGTGAGACTAACCCATAGCAGGGTCTTGACAATTTAACTGTGTTTATGGCATGAATAAAATACCATATAAAATTCAGAAATTCTACCAATAGACAATCTACAACACCCTAGCTAACGTTTCATTGTAATTTTAACCTTTAATTCCAATCTCTTTCTCAGTTTCATTATGAGTAACAGTAAGGTTCATTCACAAAGAAATGTACCCTTCTCATGGGAAAACCAACCAGGAGTTTTCAAGAAGACATACGAAGAAGATAATCATCAATATTCTAAAGATGATGATGGGTATTACAAACAACTTCTACCGTTTCCTCCTTGTCATCCAATTTCAGATAGCCCTAATAAACCATCAATGCTTTCTAGATTCCTCCTAAAATCACATCATGAGATGCGACTCTCCTTCTTATTCCTCTTCGCTGACTTTGTTTCAATCTAATATTATGGCAGATGCAACTGATATTAGCATAAGAAAGCAATCCTTTCATCGTTGTAAAGCAATCATTTCATCGTTGTATTCGAGAAAACATAAATTTTTCGTCTCACTCTTTACTATGTTTTACTTTTCCACATCATTGACAAAGACAACCTTCATGATGGAAGAACCCAACATGTGATTTTCGAAAACAATATGGATTCAACGAAAATGGAATTCTTTCGTGTGCATCTGGTTTAGAAAATTGGAACTTAACCACTGTCCATTTGTGTATCCTTTGGTGATGCAGAAAATTGATCAAAATTAGAATGAAGAAAATAACCTTTCCAAGAACACAATTTTTTTTTAAATCCACCCCAAAGTCGGATTTCCCCTTAGTAAAAGTGGCCTTCCTCCAAACAATAATCAATTGATATTCTCGTACCATGTTATGGTTATACGTTAATGGGCCTGTTTCCACACGGGCCTCCTTTAGGTAGGGATCATCGTTATTATATTATATCCGTATATCACCAGCATCTGTCAGTCACTTTAGCAAGTAGCAGCAGCTAGTGGAGTATCACCGGTTCCCCTGTCAACAAAATCTAGGGTTCTTCTTCTTCTTCTTCTTCTTCATCCATACATTTTGATGAGTTGCATGAGATTCTCCGTCAAAATTCTTTGCAGGTAATAAACTTTTTTTATTCATTTCTTTGTAGCTTATTCAAATGAATCATGAAACTTGATTTTTTGTTAATTAGATGTCTAAATTGGAAACTCTGATTATGGTTATACTGAAATTGGTTTACATTAGGAGCTTAATTAAGAACTGAATTGAAAACCCTTTGAATATCTAACAACTTAGGTGCTTTTACTGATCACAGAAATTGAGCTTATTCATGTTCCATTAACAAATATGCAAATTTCAGATTTAGTTTGATGAAAAATCTTAGATTTGTGTTTTCTTGGTTCAGTTTCAGGATTTCAGATTAATTAGATTATGTATGATATAGAGGTAGGAGACAAGGCATTGAATTTGTTAATGAAGCTGATCTTTGGAGGAGTGTAGGACAAAGACCGCCCCTTTGGTGTCGAGCCTCCTAATTGCATTGCCGTTTGAATGCGAAGTTTTTTTGAATCTGCTTTTATCACTTTACGCATTCTCTTGTGGACTCTTTGAGAACCAATCTTGTGGTTCCTGGAGTAGTAATTTCATAACTCAGTGAAGGGATTACTCAGAGTTCTGTGAGTATCTGAAGTGGAAGAGATTTTGGAAGTCTCTGCTTGGGTTCCCTGAATATGTCTTTGTTAACTAGAGTTGGACCCGTAGATCTAAATGCCACAAAAAATGTGTTCCTCTCTGCGATACGTTATGCAACTTCTGTTGATGTTTCATCTCTAAGTTTTGCTGTTCAACATAAAACTTCGGCTCAAGAACAAGTGGAATACATGCTAGTTGCAGACGAAGATATGCCATTAGTTGTAGCTGACAGTGAGGTAATATCAGAGATTGAAATGGGTCTTTCGAAGCAGCTCTTGTTATTCACAGAACTTCTAGTTTCTGTTCCGTTAGAAAGTGGTATCATGTCCGGGGCAGATGAAAATATGGTCTTGCAGAGTTTATTGGATATTGAATGGATGTGTAACATGTTGTCAAAGATGGAACTAATGAGGGTTTTTGTTTCAAGTTGGTTAAATGCGTCGTGTAAGATTTTGAGTGCAATTGAAGGCGAGAAATTTGATTTCATCATGTGGGGTGTCAAACTGAAGTTGATAGAAATCACAGGGAAGGTATTGGATGCAGTCAGTTACGGAAATGTGATTCTTCCGTCTGCTAGTCGGGTTGCATTGTTGAAAATATGGCTCCCGTACATGAGAAAAATGAAACCTCTGCTGGATTTAAAGATTAGTGAAGACATAGGTTTTACACACAAGATGGATGAAACGTTGTGTGAGAGTATCGAGGGGGCAATGGTATCTCTGGTATCTGCACTGCCGTCAAATGATCAAGCTGAAATTCTTTCTGACTGGATGATGAAGGCCAAGCAATTAAAGTTTCCTGACCTGAGTGAGGCCTTTGAGGTTTGGTGTTATAGAACTAAGTCCGCAAAGAGAAGATTGCTGGCAGGTTTCAGTAACGCCGAGGATGCCACAATCAGTCTTTGACTGTGTATTTATGTTTTTTTTTTTTCTTTTTCTTTTGTTTGATCAGGTTGGACCTGACATCATTCTATTTCAATAGAACTCGAATTCATTTATGAAATGATATCGCAGAATTCATTAAAATTCAAAACCTCTGAATCAGTACACTTAAATTCAACGGAAAAACATAAGGTTCTGAAAAATTCATGATAACTAGTGTAATAAGGGATTAAGGACATGTCCCATGAACAACACTGAACCACTTTGCTCCTCTCTGATTATGAACATGAACGGATGATCAGCTACAAAATCAACGGAAGGAGGACGACGCAAGCAAGACATTTCCCTCCATTGTCCAACAACAGCCGTAGAAGTGGCAGCTTCGGTTCCATTTTCATCAATTTCGACAAAACACTTGTGATGAACCTTTGAAACATGAAGCTTCTCAGTCAGCTCTTCCTCATTATCATCAACTTGAAGCATACTATCAGTATCAGTATTCAGCATCTCAGTCAGCTCTGCCTTATATCTATCAAAAGGCAAATCTAGTCCTACCTTTTGTAGAACACTTTTTGCTTCAAAATCAAAACAAATTTTGAACTTGGGTATCTTGAAGTTTCTTGACCGAACCAATGGATGAGAAACTGGGACATACTGATCCAGGAAAGCTGCTGGATCAGAACTCACCTTTCCTATAAGTTCACCGAATCCATCGCGTTGCTTGGGTAAAACTATGTACATAGAAAAATATGAAGGGGTTTTCCGGTCCCTTTTGTAAGGGAGTTTCAGTACTTTGAAGCTATCATAACAACTAATATATTTATTCTTCTTTGATGACATGAAGGGAACGTCTATTGGTTTTTTTTTCCGTCGAGGAGATAAAACTTTGACGTCTCAGTTAGCGATGGTTTAAATTGATTTGGGTTCCAAGATCCTTTGAAATAGACTGCATTCGCCAATATAAACTTTGTCTTACAATTGAGTGCATTAGCAGGTAGGAGATTATGTATTAAGTCATTGGTTTCCTTTGCATCCCACGTGTTCACCTTCTTCAGCACTTCTTCGCTCTAACCAACGTACATTAAACCATTAGAACAGCGAAACATAAAGTAAACGAAAAATAACACAAAATTAGAACAACAATGCCAGCAATGTTTCTTACCTTATTTTTGAAATCCACAGTCTCGGCTTGTGCTTTGTAGACTGCATGAGCAACTTCTTGGAATGCAGGTTTAAGGGAGGAGCTGACCCAAACACCGCCAACGAAAGACAGTTTAGGACCTTTATGTCTTTTTCTTGTTTTTCCCAACATGCTGACGAGTTTAGAATGATCGGAATTCAGTTTGTTGAGACTCTCACAGTTGAGAAACTCTAGTAATTGTTTTAAGGTTTCACCAATTGCTCCAGAAGCTAGTAACCCAAGCGCAGTGTCTATGGAGAACGGAGAGAATGCAAGATTGCGATCTTTCGATTCGCTTAACCACACGTCTTTAACTAGTTTCATGCATGGATTGGTAGTAGTTTTGACGCTGGTTTTCTGTAGCTCACTTTCTGTTATGACCAATGGCTCTTCTAAGCACAATCAATAGATAATTGAAATAGAAATGAAAACAAATGTAAAATAGGCACACACACAACACAAGGATTTATAGTGGTTCGATCAAGATGATCTACATCCACTTTGGAAGACGACGATAACGTTGCACTATGATTGGAACAAGGTTACAAGAGTATAAACTCCTCTCAAGAACAAGACCTTACTCTCTCTTAGTTTACACTACTCTTGAGAACACTTAGTAGTGTTTCTCTCTTTGGTTTGTGACTGATTTTGGGATGATTTTAAATGCTAACTAATGAAGGTATATATAGGTTCTCATGCCCAACTTCCCTTGCACAAAAAACAAATGGGTTAACCCTTTTTGACTACTAGCAAGAGAGTTAGTCTACCTCCCCTTTTTGAATACTAGCAAGGGAATTAGTCTTCCTTCCCTTTTTGAAAACTAAGAAATTAGACCATCTAGAATACTTAGACTTTCTAGAAATTAGACCATCTAGAAGGTGTATTCAAGGCACATGTTTTACAAATCTCCACCTTGACTTGAATACCATAACCTTTCATCATCATCGTCTTCGCTCAGCCCCTCAAGGGCTCTCAACACCTGTTGACACCAACCAAGTCCAAGCAATGCTTGAACTTGATACTTGGAACCGGCTTTGTCAACATGTCTGCAGGTTATCCATTGTAGGAACCTTTAGCATCGCTATCCTACCTTCCTCAACTACATCCTTGATAAAATGATACCGACATCGATGTGCTTCGTTCTCTCATGATACATCTGGTTCTTGGTCAAGTGAATGGCACTTTGACATCTGAGAACAAAGTTGCATTCTCTTGCTTGAAACCCAAATCACCAAACAAACCCATCAACCATATACCTTCCTTCATCGCTTCGCGATCGCCATGTACTCGCCTCGAGTTGTAGACAATGCTATCGTGCTTTGCAAAACCGACCTCCAACCGATAGTACTACCACACAATGTAAAAGTATAACCTGTCAATGACCTTCTTCTATCAAGATCACCTGCATAATCAGAATCAACATAACCCACAACATTTGTCGAATCACCATAGTGTTTATCAAACACTAAACCAACATTTGTCTTGCCCCTTAGATACCTCAAAATCCACTTTGACTTGCCAATGAGCCTTCCGGGACTTCCCATGTATCTCGCTTACCACACTCACGACTTGTGCGATATCCGGCCTTGTACAAACCATAGCATACATGATGCTACCAACTGCGCTTGCGTATGGAACTCGAGACATATACTCTGCCTCATCTGCGGTTTTAGGTGATTGCTTTCTAGAAAGTTTAAAATGAGCTGCCAAAGGAGTAATTACTGGTTTTGCATCTTTCATACCAAACCGCTCCAACACCTTCTCGATGTAAGCTTTCTGGGACAAATACAATTTGCCTTCAGCTCGGTTTCTATGAATCTCCATGCCCAATATCTTCTTTGCTGCGCCCAAATCCTTCATCTCAAACTCACTACTCAATTGCTCCTTCAAACTTCAGATCTCTCGACATGTCTTTGCAAGCAATCAACATATCATCAACATACAAGAGTAAATACACAAATGAACCATCTTGGAGTTTCCTGTGATATACATAACTATCATACTTACTCCTGTCATAGCCATTTGCCACCATAAACGTATCAAAACGTTTATACCACTGTCTTGGAGATTTCTTCAAACCATACAAAGATTTCTTCAACAAACATACATGATCTTCTTTGCCAGGAACTTCAAACCCCTTTGGTTGTTGCATATAAATACGCTCTTCCAAATCACCGTGAAGGAAATCCGTCTTAACATCTAGTTGTTCTAACTCTAGATCTTTCAAAGCAACTATAGAAAGCAATGTTCTAATAGAACTATGTTTAACAACAGGAGAGAATACCTCATTGTAATCAATGCCTTCTCTTTGCGTAAACCCCTTTGCCACAAGCCTTGCCTTGTATCTTGTTCCTTCACCATCTGAAGTACCTTGTTTCTTCTTGAAGACCCATTTGCTTCCAATAATCTTCTGCCCTTTTGGTCTAGATACTATCTCCCAAGTGCCATTCTTGTCAAGAGACTCAATTTCTTCAATTGCGGATGCTCCCCATTCTGCTGATTCTTCACCACCGATTGCTTCTTCATAGGTTGTTGGATCATCCCTATCTATGCTCTCACCTACTGCAAATGCATATGCAACCAAATCAGCATGGCCGTACATTTGAGGTGCTCTAACTTCCCTCCTCTCTCTGTCTCTTGCAAGATTTTACTGATGACCTTGTGCTTCTTCTTCCTGGGCAGGTTCTTGCACAATATCTTGATCATCATCAGAAACAACAGTCTCATTGCTTCCTTGAACTTGCACCTCAAGTTCCACCTTGTCACCAAGCTCCACCTTATCACTAACACCCTCTTCAGCTTCTCCATCTAGTTCTTCATTCTTTGGCTTCAACATCGATTGCTCATCAAATTTCACATCTCTGCTGATAAGAAACTTGTTTGATCTTTCTGTTGGACACCATAACCTGTAGCCTTTCACGCCCTTTGCATACCCAATAAATATACACTTCTTTTCTCTAGGCTCTATCTTCCCCTCATTCACATGAGCAAAGGATGGACATCCGAATATCTTCAAGTCTTCATAGTTAGCATGCGAACATGTCCAAACTTCATTTGGAGTCTTGCACTCAATGGCAGTCGATGGAGATCTGTTCACTAAATAAGCTGAAGTGTTTGCTGCTTCAGCCCAAAACTGCTTTGGTAACCTGGCATTGGAGAGCATGGACCGTGCCTTCTCCATTATGGTTCTGTTCATCCTTTCTACAACACCATTTTGCTGTGGTGTTTTTCTGACTGTGCGGTGTCTCACAATCCCTTGCTCCTTGCAGAACTCGTTGAACTCACCCCCACAAAATTCCAAACCATTGTCTGTCCTCAAGCACTTGATTTGTCTTCCGGTTTGCTTCTCAACCATAGTCTTCCATTGCTTGAACTTGACAAAAGTTTCATCTTTGTGTTTAAGTATGAATACCCATACTTTCCTTGAGAAAATCATCAATGAACGTCAGCATATATCTACCACCACCATGTGAATCAACCCGAGAAGGACCCCAAAGATCAGAATGAATATAATCCAGAATACCTTTGGTGTTATGAATAGTTGTACTAAACTTGACTCTATACTGCTTTCCAAAGACACAATGTTCACAGAAATCAAGCTTGCCTATTTTATGACCACAAAGCAATCCATGCTTGCTCAAAACAGCCAACCCCCTCTCGCTCATATGCCCTAGCCGCATATGCCACAACTTGGTAGTATCATCATCAGAACTTGAAGAACATACAGCTGCATCACCCGTCACAGTAGTACCTTGCAGCGTATAAAGACCATTAATTCTCTCGCCCTTCATTATTGTAAGACTTCCTCTTGAGACATGAATAACTCCACCTTCACCTTGATACTTGCATCCATTTGAATCAAGCGTACCCAAAGAAATAAGATTTCTTCTCAGGTCCGGAACATGCCTAACTTTAGTTAAAGTCCTCACCATACCGTCATACATCTTAATTTGAATTGTACCTATACCCACCACTTTACAAGTGACATTGTTTCCCATAATAACTTTACCACCTTCTCTAGCTTGATAAGTAGTAAACCACTCTTTATGAGGACACATGTGAAAAGTACACCCTGAATCAAGAATCCACCCGTTCTCCGAGCTTTCGGTATGAACCGTGAGAACCTCTCCATCATCACTTTCTGCTTCAACATTTGCTGCGGTGCCTTGGTTAGTATTCTTCTCGACATTCTTCAATTTTGGACAATCCTTCCTGAAATTCCCCTTTTCCTTACAATGAAAGCAATAGAATTTACCGGATTTTGATTTAGACCTTGACTTTGATCTACTCCTACCAAATCCGCCCTTTTGGTTTCCTCTTCCTCTAGCGAACAACCCATCTCCCAAATTATCTTTACCGTCGATACCCGTCTTCTTTAACTCCTTAGAGTTCAAGGCCGCTTTAACGTCTTCCATGGAAATTGTATTTTTTCCATACATTACGGTATCAACAAAATTTTCATAAGATGGTGGTAAGGAACAAAGCAAACCCAAAGCTTGGTCTTCATCTTCAATTTTGACCTCAATATTTGCCAAATCCAAGAGAATTTTATTATAATAATCAATATGATTTATAATAGACGTTCCTTCATGCATTTTAAGAGTATGTAATTTCTTCTTAAGATATAAACGATTAGTTACGGATTTAGTCATATACCTTTTCTCCAACTTGTTCCATAGCCCGTCCGGTGTCGTTTCCGTCGCCACTTCTCTCAAGACCTCGTTGCTCAAACATAATAGAATTAATCCATGTGCTTTCTCCAGGTGATCTTCCTTTTCTTCATCCTTCAATGTTTCTGCTAGAGACGTTTTCCCCTTCAAAGTTTTCACCAAACCTTGTTGCACCAAAACAACCTTCATCTTTAGCCTCCATAAATTGAAATCATTTCTTTCATCAAATTTCTCAATCTCATACTTTGCCGCCATCGTAGATCGTTTTTAACCGGAGCTCTGATACCAATTTGTTATGACCAATGGCTCTTCTAAGCACAATCAATAGAGAATTGAAATAGAAATGAAAACAAATGTAAAATAGGCACACACACAACACAAGGATTTATAGTGGTTCGATCAAGATGATCTACATCCACTTTGGAAGACGACGATAACGTTGCACTATGATTGGAACAAGGTTACAAGAGTATAAACTCCTCTCAAGAACAAGACCTTACTCTCTCTTAGTTTACACTACTCTTGAGAACACTTAGTAGTGTTTCTCTCTTTGGTTTGTGACTGATTTTGGGATGATTTTAAATGCTAACTAATGAAGGTATATATAGGTTCTCATGCCCAACTTCCCTTGCACAAAAAACAAATGGGTTAACCCTTTTTGACTACTAGCAAGAGAGTTAGTCTACCTCCCCTTTTTGAATACTAGCAAGGGAATTAGTCTTCCTTCCCTTTTTGAAAACTAAGAAATTAGACCATCTAGAATACTTAGACTTTCTAGAAATTAGACCATCTAGAAGGTGTATTCAAGGCACATGTTTTACACTTTCTTTTACAATATTTCTTGTCGATGATGATGTTCCGCGAGATTTGAATAAACGAAGGTTTACTTTTAGTTTATGATCCATGTCTATCTAGGATCAGAACAACTTCTGAGACTAAGAAAAATGAGATTATAACCAGGGATTTGCAACTAAATGAACTTGCAGAGACTGCCAAAAAGTACTAAGAATTTGCAAACCGTTCGGCCCTATTCTATTCCAGAGACTTGAGCCTCTATTTATAGTGTTTAAGAAATACACACGTATATAATAAGCCTTCCACAACTCGGATATTGCCAAAAATTGACCTGATTACTGAAACTGAGATAACTTCCATAAGACATACCGATTTTGGAATGCAGACGTACGCCTATCAAGTCCATTATTTGCTGCTGTCTTATTGTCGGTACATTGTATCGGTGTAATTCCAAAATTAAGAAAACACGCATCCACGACAACTAAGAAAAACACAACTGGGAAACTGCAAGAAATAGACCGAGACTACGTTTATTTTTTCTTTTTGATGCAAACCATTAGTAGATTACTTAAGCACTGTCATACTGAATGTATAATGTTTACCAAGAAAGTTGGAGGATCTCTTAAACAAGTGCTAGAGAAACCTTCTTTGAAGCTATAGGAACCCTATAGCCACACCCAAGTGATAATAAGAAAAAGATCTAAGACATGATGGAAATGAATTCTCAAATACTATTGTGGAGATAATAAACTATTACAAGTATAATTAAAACCCTAACTTGGGCAACAAATAACTTTCTCTCTCTTAAATCCCTCGAACAAGCTCAACCAAAAAACTCTCTCATGTACAATGATTTTTTGTCCTTTATGGGTTACATAGTGGATGTCAGCTAATTCAAATGTTCCATGCGACCCTTGTGATGTCATCACGTGCATCATTGATGTATTGTAGAAAGTGATAGTGAAAGGTTCTTTTGAAACTTGTGAAGGCAAAGGAATTTAGATTTAATTAAATTTAAAAGTAAAGGAAACTTAGATCAAAATTTGATTTCAAGATAAGAGAGAATAACCAAGACACTGATTCCACTATTACACATGAATAAATTATGGTTAACAACCCAAAACTCTATTTATCTTTTAAATCCCTTGTTTCTTAATTCACAAATAATCAGGCAAATTCTCAACAATTAATTGTATCCCTTAAGCATAGATTATCTTAATACAAAGCATAACCTATCTAATTGAATCACAACTAATGACAAAAATTATGCAAACAATTAAAAACTCCGCAAAAGCATTGATTGAGTGAATTATAAAATATAAATTAGAGAAAATAAATTAATTACCAATCATTCATGCGTAAATAGCTTCCTCATTGCCTTGGTTGTGGGAGAATTAGCCGCTCATCATGTTGGAAACACACTCAAAATTCATTATTATTGCTCAAAAATGGTTTACAAATGATGAAATGGTGAAACCGGTGTTTGCAACGCTTATAAATGTTGCAAACATGTTACAAAGAACGAAAATGTTTTCGTTGTCAGAATCGTGCGACCCACGATCATGTGTCGTAGAACTGCTGCAGAATAAACGATCGCTGTGAAGAGTCTGTTTCTTCACGTTTTCAGAGGCAGCAGCAGAACTGGAATTTTTCGCGGCTTGATTTCTCGACTTTCTAATGCTCTATTCTTCCTCCCCAACTCTCTATATCCTTATAATCGACACCAGTATCCTATTTATACACCTTTGGACCAAGAATCTTCGCTCATTACTCCCAAAAATCTTCCCATTTTCTCGTGAGTGAAAGAAAATAATCTCGGGATATTTTCTTCCCTGTTTTAGCTTCTCACGCGTTTTTTAGTCCAAAGACGCTCCAATTTCTATCACACATGCTCCACAAGGTTGATCGATGCATCAAACACGATCAAAACACACAAATTCTTCCAAAACACACGTGTTTATCTGTTTTGAGCTCGTGAATTGGATAGCCAATTATAGCCAAATTTGATCGAACCAAAAGCCCAAAACATGTTTTCTAGGACATAACACAACTTCCTACCAAGAATTATCCATTTAATCTCCCTAGAACACGTTCGAAAATCAATCGAAAATTCTCCGCGATTGCATGCATGGTTTTCCCGCCAAAAATCGTTTTTCAAATGTTGAATATGGTGTCCCCTAACTTGAATGGGGTGCGAATAGCAGGTGCCTAAATGAGGTGCCCCTTATCCACAATGAGGGTGCCTTTAGCAAATTTCCTCCGAGGTGTTCCGAGCAACTTTTCGAGCCGAATTTTCCTACAATCTTTATTTCCAAAAAATACCTACAAACACACAAAACACCATAATAAGGATAAAAACGAGTACTAACAATACGAAACATTGAGGACAAATTAGACACATAAATGCGTCTATCAAATACCCCCAAACTTATTATTTGCTAGTCCCGAGCAAATATAATCTAGGAAATAAAATGACTACACTTAGCATGTGCAGCAAGCCGTTAAACCGCTAGGTGGCCCTAGTGGCGGAGTGTCGTCTCCAGAGGGTTTACCAGAGGTGTACCCACAAAACCTTTTACTCCAGACCCTAGCTATCTATGCAGAACCTTGGAAGGCACTAAAGAATCTCCTTGGTTGGCATACTTATTGACTACAGGAGGAAGTACCCTGATGCGAAATTCCAATTGCTGTACACGAGTTTGCACTCAAGCATACTAAAATTCATATAAAGTGACAGAGCTCTACTCAGATAGTTTTGGACATCATAAACCGGAGTCAACCAATCACAAAGATTAAGAAGAAAAACGTGGATGATGTTGGCTAGGGTGAACCTATCCTAACGGACCGAGATACTTTGGTCTTGGACTAATATCAACACACTTGGCATATACAAGGGGACCAGTGGTCGATAATCCTAAGTCTAGGTCAACTCATTTGGCATATACAAGGGTACCAGTGGTCGACTTTATTGTATTTATTCCGTTTGGTCTAGTGGTCTGGTCTCTTTTTTTTTTTTTTTTTTTTTTTGAGTATCTCAACCACTCTATTCCACCCTAGCAATGGTAAAAAGAAAAATAAAAGAAGTGATCAGGATTCTTTCGATGTTACCATCACGAGGATATGGCGAAACTACCATGTTTTCTAACACCTGAGCCATGTGCTTTTATGAATAGACTCTTTAGATGTTTCCATCTAATCAGATTGGTTCCTCAACTCCTACAACCAAAATGCTTCCATCCACTTAGATTGGTTAGTGCCATCCTTAATAAACATAAATTTCTAGGCTTTGGAGTTTATTTATTGCAACTAAAAGCTAACAAAAAGTTTCTTCCCCACCCCCAAACTTAAATCTAACATTGTCCTCAATGTTTCTAATGAAAGAGCAATACCAAAAAGTAAAGTAACATGAGGAATCAGCAAAGAGAGAAGTTGGAAAGATAGTACCGGGTGAAGAGAGAAATCAAAAACTAATATACAACATACAATCGCCTCGATGGTCAATCAAGGGTAAACAGGGTCCTCCGGAGGGACCTCCTCAACATCACCTGTAGGATAGGGCTCTAAAAAGGGTTTCAATCTCCGACCGTTAACCTTCGAAGAACTACTACCATCCGGTGTCTCGATCTCAACACTCCATGAGGAAAAACAAGACGAACAATAAAAGGACCCGTCCACCGAGTACGTAACTTCCTGGGAAAAGATGCAAGCGGGTATCATACAGTAAGAACTTTTTGACCTGGAGAAAATGACTTCCGTAAAATATTTCTATCATGCACAAGTTTCATTTTGTTCTTATACTCCTTCGCACTATCGTAAGCATCTATACGAATCTCGTCCAACTCATTGAGCTGGAGTTTCCTATGGGCTCTGCCTTGTCAAGTGAAAAATTTAGCTGCTTAATAGCCCAATAAGCTCTATGTTCTAACTCAACAGGTAAATGACATGCCTTTCCATAAACAAGCCGATAAGGCGACATTCCAATGGGGGTCTTAAACGCAGACGGTAAGCCCATAAGGCATCAGTAAGCCTAGACGACCAGTCTTTCCGATTAGGATTAACTGTTTTCTCTAATATACGTTTTATCTCCCTATTGGAAACCTCTACCTGACCACTAGTCTGTGGATGATACGGGGTGGATACCTTATGTGTAATACCATATTTCTTCATCAAAATCTTAAAAGGTCCATTACAAAAGTGCGACCCTCCATCACTAATTATAGCTCGCGGTGTACCAAAACGTGTAAGTATATTATTTTTCAAGAACTCAAGCACAACCCTATGGTCATTGGTTTTACACGCAACCGCCTCAATCCACTTAGAGACGTAGTCTACGGCGACAAGGATGTATAGGTTACCAAAAGAATTAGGAAACGGACCCATAAAGTCAATACCCCACACATCAAAGACCTCAACAACTAAAATAGGGTTCAAGGGCATCATGTTCCTACGGGAAATGGTTCCTAATTTCTGGCAACGCTCACAAGTAACACAGTAACTGTGAGAGTCTTTAAACAACGAAGGCCAATAGAATCCACACTGCAATATCTTAACATCAGTATTCTTAGCACTAAAGTGACCCCCACAAGCATGATCATGACAAAAGGAAATAATACTGGACTGGTCACTCTCAGGTATACATCTCCTAATAATCTGGTCTGGACAATACTTAAATAAATAAGGATCATCCCAAAAGAAGTGCTTAACCTCAGCTAAAAACCTAGAACGATCTTGTTTACTCCAATGTTGGGGCATTCTACCAGTAACAAGATAGTTCACTATATTCGCATACCAAGGTGATTGGGAAACAGAGAACAATTGTTCATCAGGAAAGCTGTCCCTTATATGAAGGGAATCATCAGGGGAACTAACAATTAGCCTAGACAAGTGGTATGCTACTACATTTTCTGCACCCTTTTTGTCTCTAATGTCTGGGCAAAATTCTTGTAATAAAAGGATCCACCTAATCAATCTAGGTTTGGTATCCTTCTTAGACAAAAGGTATTTCAAAGCAAAGATGATCAGTATAGATTACGATCTTAGAACCTAAGAGGTAGGATCTAAACTTGTCTAAGGCAAACACAATGGCCAACAGTTCCTTCTCGGTAGTGGTATAGTTCATCTGGGCTTCATTCAGAGTTTTGCTAGCATAGTAAATTACATGAAGTAACTTATTTTTTCGCTGACCTAGCACAACACCAATAGCATAATCTGAAGCATCACACATGATCTCAAAGGGTAAGTTCCAGTTGGGTGCATGGACTATGGGGGCGGTAGTGAGTAAAGTCTTAAGCTTCTCAAAAGCCTCTAAACAAGCATCATCAAAGACAAACTTAGCATCTTTTGCAAGTAAATTGCAAAGAGGTCTAGAAATCAAGCTAAAATCCTTAATGAATCGACGATAAAAACCTGCATGCCCTAAGAATGACCTAATATCTTTTACGGTTTTTGGGACCGGTAAGGTTTTAATAAGGTCAACCTTGGCTCTATCTACCTCTATACCCTTTGAAGATACGATATGCCCTAGAACGATTCCTGAACGAACCATGAAATGACATTTTTCCCAATTCAAAGACTAAATTCTTTTCCTTACACCTAGTCAAAACTAATGACAAATGATGCAAGCACTCATCGAAAGACGAACCAAACACTGAAAAATCATCCATAAAGATCTCTAAGAACCGTTCTACCATGTCAGAAAATATGCTCAACATACAACGCTGAAAGGTCGCAGGGGCATTACATAGCCCGAAAGGCATGCGTCTATACGCAAAGGTACCAAAGGGACAGGTAAAAGTGGTTTTCTCTTGGTCTTCTAGGGCAATAGGAATCTGATTATAGCCGCAAAATCCATCTAAAAAGCATAAATGGCTACGACCAGCTAATCTTTCGAGCATTTGGTCGATGAAGGGAAGGGGAAAGTGGTCCTTCCTAGTGACCTTGTTCAATTTTCTATAGTCAATACAGACACGCCAACCCGTGGTCATTCGGGTTGGGATTAACTCACTTTTTTCATTCTGGACTACAGTAATACCAGATTTCTTGGGAACGACCTGAAAGGGGCTGACCCACTTACTGTCTGAAATAGGGTAGATAATTCCCGCATCTAACAGCTTTAGAACCTCGGTTCGAACTACTTCTTTCATATGAGGGTTCAGTCGACGTTGCATCTCCCTAGAAGGTTTAGTATCTTCCTCTAAATAAATCTGATGCATACAAACAGTAGGATTTATACCCTTAATGTCTGCTATGGTCCACCCTAAAGCTTCCTTGTTATTCTGAAGGACGGTTACTAGCCTACTTTCCTGATCACTATCCAAGTCGGATGCTATAATCACAGGTAAAGTTTCAGATGGGCCTAAAAACACATACTTCAAGGTATCTGGTAGTGGTTTGAGGTCCAATTTAGGAGGCTTTTCCAACGAAGGAGCTGGGTAGACTCGAAATGGGTAGAGGTTCGAACTTAGGTTTCCATCCACTACTAGTGTCTATCAAAGGGGTTGAATCTAACAAAGCATTTACCTCATTAATCACATCATCATCATCAAAATCAATCCCAAAGTGAGCTAGGCATTTCTCTAATGGATCTTCCATCAAAGTGTTTGGTAATGACTCCTCTACTAATGTTCCTATCATGTTCACCTCTTCTATGCCTGAGTCATCTAGTTCAGAGGGTAGCTTACTAACATGAAAGACGTTCAGCTCAATAGTCATATTACCAAAAGACAAATTCATAATACCAGTTCGACCGTTAATGATCGCATTGGATGTAGCTAAAAACGGGCGACCTAAAATTACCGGTATTCCGGTTCTCTGGGTCAGGGACAGGTTGGGTATCTAGGATAACAAAATCCACCGGATAAATAAACTTGTCTACCTCTATGAGAACATCCTCGATCACACCCCGAGGAATTTTTACGGACCTATCAGCTAATCAAGAGTCATCTAGGTAGGTTTCATCTCACCAAGTCCTAGCTTAAGGTACACATGGTATGGCAAAGTAAGTTCACACCGGCTCCTAAGTCAAGCAACGCTTTCTCAACACGATATTTACCTATTGTGCAAGCAATGGTAGGGGACCCTAGGTCTTTTTACTTAGGAGTAGTGGTATTCTGAATAATAGAACTCACATGACTAGCTAGGAAGGCTTTCTTTTGAACACTAAGCTTACGCTTTCGTGTACACAAGTCCTTAAGAAACTTGGCATAAGCGGGAATCTGCTTAATCGCATCCAACAATGGGAGGTTGATAGTAACCTGCTTAAAAACCTCCAAAATATCTTTATAGTTGGACTCGCTCTTAGTTGGAACTAGCAGCTTGGGGAACGGGGCTCTAGGAACAAAGCCGGACTCAACGGGACCCTCATTGGTCTCATTAGAGACTCTATCAGTCTCCTATCATTTTTCGGCTCAAAGAGGTGAACTACAACATGTTCACTATCAGGCATGGTTACCTTGTTGTCTACCACTCGACCACTCCTAAGGGTTTTAATGGCATTAACATGTTCTGACGATCTTCCACCTACTTCATGAACTCCTCTAGGATTGGGTTGAGTTTGACTAGGAAACTTACCTTTTTCCCTCAAAGACTCATTTATATGACTAACTTGGGTTTTCAACTCGGAAATAGCCTGAGAGTTAGCATAACCTATACTCCTACTTTCTTTTATCCCTTGTGCAACCATTTGGTTGATATTTTCAGAGCTTTTAATAAACGAGGCGAGAGTCTCTTCTAAACTTGTGATCTTTTTATCCGAATGGTTCTGGAACTGGGGTTGACCTGAAGAGTTCCTAGCATAACCAAAACCAGGGGAGGCTGAGAATTACTAGACTGTCCTTGATTCTCGCCCTTAGACCAAGAAAAATTAGGATGGTTTCTCCAACCAGGGTTGTAGGTCTCTCGAGTATGGGTCAAACTTCCGACGGTTCTCAAACCTAGCGTTGTTATAGACAAGCATGGGCTTGTTCTTCACTAACATGTCCTTCCCAAAATGAGTTATCGGGCTCTATTCCACAACTAGAGACTGGAGAGGCTCTATTAGGTTCAACAAGGGACCTATTTTTAGACTGACCCATTTCCAAAGCTTCTAACCTTCTAGACAAAGCAACAAACTTAGCATCTGAATCGAAGCTTGTATCTACCATATTGGTGCTACTTCTATTGACCAAGAGTCTCTTAGGAGGTTCAACACAAGGCTCCCACTGTTGGGATTTTTCAGCGATAGTTCCTAAGAAGGTGAAAGCATCCTCGCAGTTTTATTAGTGAACTCACCAAATAAGACATAGACTCGACCATGGATTTGGTCGAATAGTCTAAACCATTATAAATAATCTCTACAAGTTTCATCTTATCAAACCCATGGTGAGGACACTGGGATAGGATATCATTGAATCTCTCTAAAAACCTATAAAGAGACTCTCCCTCTTGTTGCACACTAGCACTAATTTTATGCCTAACAGTTGCAGTTTTATGCTTAGGGTAGAATTTCATATAGAAGGCAGCGATAAGATCTTGCCATGTTTCAATGGATTCAGAAGGTAGGTTGTTCAGCCATGTCTTGGCTTTATCTCTCAAGGAGAAGGGAAACATCTTAAGTTTCAAGACTTCATCAGTAAGGTCTTTTATTCTAACTGTCCCACAAATTTCCTCAAAGTCCCTAATATGAAAATAAGGGTTCTCATCATCTTTTCCTAAGAATATAGGGATCATCTGAAGAATACTAGGTTTTTATCTCGAAATTAGCCGTATTGGCTGGCAATTTAATGCACGAAGCACAGTTGGCCCTAGTTGGGAACTTATAATCTTTCAAAGTAGTCATTGCTGGCACAGCTGACGTACTAGGGGTACTTTTCCTCACAAAGAGACAGATTCTCAAAATCGAAGTTTCCAAAAATCTGGGCTCTCAAAATAAGAGTCTTCGAGCTCCCGCCTTCACAAGAAGAACTACTAGGTTTGTCACTAATCAAACGACCTAGAGTGTTTCTTTTCCAAGCCCGTTCTCTAATGACCTCGGGCATACACTAGAAAAACAAAAGAAAAAGAAAAAAAAAAAAAATAAAAGGAAGGGAGGTTCTAAGAAAACACAAAGCAGGCTGACTCCACCAAAGCAAACCTAAAATTTTCTAGCAAACAAAAATCATGATGGCTCCACTTAGATTGTTTTCTAGACCAGCTTCTAATCCTTCGAAAGGGAATTCGTTACAATCTGAGCAAACCCCTATGGAATCAATCCGGGTTTAAGTAAGTTGAATAGAGGCGAGGGAAGGAAGCTTTGGAGCTTTGATACCCAAGGCCTCACCGCATTACAGTATGCGCGATCACGCATTCAACTCACAGAAACTTTCATGAACTTCGAAGAATGCTCAAAAGAGTAACCAATATCTTTCGAACGACTTTCCTACTAAGCTCGTTACCCTATAGGTCTCGTTCTATTCCAAATTTTAAAGCTTAGGTTCGCGTTAAGTTTCGTTTTCCTAAGGCGGGCAAGAAGGGAACGGTGATGAAATCCGAACCCTTATCTTATATGGCCAGTCCTTACCCTTTACTAGGAATTTAAAACAGCCGTTTTCAGTTCCTCGACATATATGCAAACGAAGGAATACAGTAACTCGCTAGCAGGGGATTCGCGATTGTTTCGAAAAACTTACCTCCTGTACCAGACGGGGGATGAACCGCTGAAGTCGACTCGGGCCATGACTCCTATGTCATGTGCGAACCCGAGGGGCCGAGGTGATATCGTAATCACCGTCCTTCTCTGCAAACAGTTTAATATTTAACTACCCTTCCGTAGGGTTTAAAAAAAAATAAAAAAAATAAAAATGTCCAAGTCCAAAGTCCAAAAAGATAAAGTGCAAAAGAAAAAAAATTTACAAGAATAAATAAACTTTAATACAATCAAAAAAAAAAAAAACTAAACTCTCTCTTTTTTTTCTCTTTTTATAATAAAAAAAAATCTTCTTCTTTCGCTTCGACTTTTACTTCGTCTTTAACTCCAAATCTCTAAATATTCACCAAAAGTTTTGGCAAAATTTTCTTTCGCTCCAAATTCCAAATCTGTAGTAAAAAGACAAAAACAAAAACAAAAACGTAAAGAAGAACAAATAAAATAAAAACAAATAAAAACCTAAAAAAAAAAAGAATAAAAATCTAAAAACTAGCCTAAAGACAAGCTCCGTGTCGACGGCGCCAAAAATTGATGTATTGTAGAAAGTGATAGTGAAAGGTTCTTTTGAAACTTGTGAAGGCAAAGGAATTTAGATTTAATTAAACTTAAAAGTAAAGGAAACTTAGATCAAAATTTGATTTCAAGATAAGAGAGAATAACCAAGACACTGATTCCACTATTACACATGAATAAATTATGGTTAACAACCCAAAACTCTATTTATCTTTTAAATCCCTTGTTTCTTAATTCACAAATAATCAGGCAAATTCTCAACAATTAATTGTATCCCTTAAGCATAGATTATCTTAATACAAAGCATAACCTATCTAATTGAATCACAACTAATGACAAAAATTATGCAAACAATTAAAAACTCCGCAAAAGCAGTGATTGAGTGAATTATAAAATATAAATTAGAGAAAATAAATTAATTACCAATCATTCATGCGTAAATAGCTTCCTCATTGCCTTGGTTGTGGGAGAATTAGCCGCTCATCATGTTGGAAACACACTCAAAATTCATTATTATTTCTCAAAAATGGTTTACAAATGATGAAATGGTGAAAACCGGGTGTTTGCAACGCTTATAAATGTTGCAAACACTGTTACAAAGAACGAAAATCAAGTTTTCATTTAGAATCGTGCGACCCACGATCATGTGTCGTAGAACTGCTGCAGAATAAACGACTGCTGTGAAGAGTCTGTTCTTCACGTTTTCGGAGAGGGCAGCAGCAGCAGAACTGGAATTTTTCGCGGCTTGATTTCTAGACTTTCTAATGCTCTATTCTTCCTCCCCAACTCTCTATATCCTTATAATCGACACCAGTATCCTATTTATACACCTTTGGACCAAGAATCTTCGCTCATTACTCCCAAAAATCTTCCCATTTCTCGGCAGTGAAAGAAAATAATCTCGGGATATTTTCTTCCCTGTTTTAGCTTCTCACGCGTTTTTTTTAGTCCAGCACGCTCCAATTTCTATCACACATGCTCCACAAGGTTGATCGATGCATCAAACACGATCAGAACACACACAAATTCTTCCGAAACACGTGTTTATCTGTTTTGAGCTCGTGAATTGGATAGCCAATTATAGCCAAATTTGATCGAACCAAAAGCCCAAAACATGTTTTCTAGGACATAACACAACTTCCTACCAAGAATTATCCATTTAATCTCCCTAGAACACGTTCGAAAATCAATCGAAAATTCTGCCAGTTGCATGCATGGTTTTCCCGCCAAAAATCGTTTTTCAAATGTTGAAGATGGTGTCCCCCTAACCAGAACTGGGGTGCGAATAGCAGGTGCCTAAATGAGGTTCCCCTTATCCACAATGAGGGTGCCTTTAGCAAATTTCCTCCGAGGTGTTCCGAGCAACTTTTCGAGCCGAATTTTCCTACAATCTTTATTTCCAAAAAATACCTACAAACACACAAAACACCATAATAAGGATAAAAACGAGTACTAACAATACGAAACATTGAGGACAAATTAGACACATAAATGCGTCTATCAATCATCAGTGACGTAATGAGGCAATGAGCTATTAATCTTTGCCTTTGGTATTTCTACATGTGTTTTTCATTTGTTGAGGATATTTTGTATCCACATTCTTTACGAGCAAATTTCGCTAATTCATCAACATAATTATTCGCTAATCTATCTGTGTGCAAAAAAAACCAACTCTCAAACGAGAGTAAAAGAAAAGAAATGTCTTCAACTATGCCTCTATGTTCCCGTGGAACTTCAGCCTCCTCTCCCAGGAATGCCTTGACCAATGTAATTTTTTGTCAATGAGTGAGCAAAAGAAAAAAAATGAGTGAGCAAAAGAAAAAGATAATAAAATGTTGATCCCCTCAAATTTCAGCCATTCATTAAAATTCACTTAAATTCGAAGAAAAACAAGAGTTTTTAAACAATTTAGTTACACCAGAGAGATATCCTGTCATAACTAATGTGATACGGGATTAAGGACATGTCCCATGAACAGCACTGCACCACTTTTCTCCTCTTTGATTATGAACATGAATGGATGATCCGCTACAAAATTGACAGGAGCATGACGACGCTTGGCCTGCCTGGAATCATATTGCGTCGCAGTAACAACTGTAGAAGCAGAAACTTCGGTTCCTTCTTCATCAATTTCAACAAAACAATTGTGATAAACCTCATCAACTTGAAGCTTATGTTTACCATGACTATCAATATTCAGCATCTTAGTCAGCTCTGCCTCTGATTCTTCAAAAGGCAAAACTAGTCCTATTTTCTGCAGAACACTTTTTGCTTCAAGATCAAAAGAGAATTTGAATCTGGGAATCTTGAATTTTGTTATTGGAACCGATGGTTGACAAACTGGGAGATACTGATCCATAAAAGCAGCAAGATCAGAGCTCACCTTTTCTATAAGGTCACCGAGCCCATCGTTTTGCTCAGGTAAAATTATGTATTTCAGAGATCGCCAAAAAGTAATAAGAATTTACAAACCGTTTCTCCCTATTGTATTTCAGAGACTAGAGCCTCTATTTTATAGTGTTTAAGAAATACACACACGTATATTTCCAAAAATAGACCTGATTACTAAACTGAAAGTCTGAAACTGAGAGAACTTACATAAAGTAGAAAAAGCGAGAACGACTTTGGAATGCAAGTCCTTTAAAAGTGTCTATGTATCTAATAACTGTAAGATTTTCCGGGCACAAGAAATAATAAGATAACATAATGGTAATATAAAATGGGAATCACCTAAAATTTCAATTAAAGTATTTTATCAAAATTCAAATAGTAACAAGAAATTCTACCAATATAGTGCCGCTAGAGAGATATAGGCTAGTTGTTTGATAAAGGATTAAGGACATGTCCCATGAACAGCAATGCACCACTTAGCTCCTCTCGGATTATGAACATGAATGGATGATCCGCTACGAAATTGACAGGAGGAGGGAGAGGACGACGAGAACTCTTGGACTCCGTTAACATCAAAACAGAAGCTGTAGAAGCAGCAGCTTCGGTTCCATCTTCATCAATTTCAACAAAATACTTGTGATAAACCTTTGAAACATGAAGCTTATTATCAATATCCTCAGTAATATTCAGCATCTCAGTCAGCTCTGCCTTATATTCATCAAAAGGCAAAACTAGTCCTACTTTCCGTAAAACACTTTCCGCTTCGAAATCAAAAGAAACTTTGAACTTGTGAATCTTGAATTCTCCTGTTGGAACCGGTTGATGACAAACTGTTGAATCCAGAAAGGCAGCAGGATCAGAGCTCACCATTTCTATAAGTTCACCGAGCCCATTGCGTTTCTCAGGTAAAATTATGTACATGGAAAAATATGGACGGATTTCCCAATCCCTTTGGTAAGGGAGTTTAAGTACTTTGAAGTTGTCATGACAACGGATATATTGGTTCTTCCGCGATGACATGAAGTTCACTTCTACTAATTCTTTTCTTTCGAGGAGATCGAACTTTGACATCTTAGTTAGTGATGGTTCAAATTGATTTCGGCTATTCCAAACCCCTTTGAAATAGAGTGCATTCGCCAAAATAAACTTGGTCCTTTGATTTACTGCTTCATCAGGTAGGAGATCTTGAATCAATCCTTTAGTTTCCTTTGAAGCCCATGTGTTCACCTTCTTCACCAATTCTCCGCTCTAATTAACAAAGTCATGTACATTAAATCGTTAGATCGAAAAATAAAGAAAATCTGACACAAATGTAATGGAAAAACATAAAAATCAAGGAAAAACGATGCACGAAATTTTGCGTACCTTATTTTTGAAATCCACAGTCTCGGCTTCGGCTTTGTAAACTACATGTGCAATTTCTTGGAATGCCGGTTTTAGAGAGGAGATGACCCAGACACCGCCAACAAAAGATAGTTTAGGACCTCCAGGTCCGGTTTCTGTTTCTCCCAACATGCCGATGAGTTTAGAATACGTAGAATTTAGATTGTCGATACTTTCACAATTGAGAAACCATAATACTTGTTTTAAGGTTTCACCACTTTCTCCAGAAGCAAGTAACCCAAGAGCAGTGTCCATTGAGAATAGAGAGAATACGAGATTGCGATTCTTCGATTCGCTTAACCAGACGTCTTTGACGAGTTTCATGCATGTATTGGTTGTTTTGACGCTCTTTTCCTGTAGTTCACTTTCCTTTACAATATTTCTCGTGGATGATGATGATCCATGAGATTTGAATGAAGGAGGGTTTACTTTTAGTTTGTGATCCATGTCTATCCAAATAAACTTATCAGAGATCGCCAAAAAGTAATAAGAATTTGCAAACCGTTTCTCCCTATTTTATTTCAGAGACTTGAGCCTCTATTTATAGTGTTTAAGAATTACACACACGTATATTGCCAAAAATAGACCTGATTACTAAACTGAAAGTCTGAAACTGAGAGAGAAGTAGCAAAAGTGAGGCCTACTTTGGAATGCAGAAGCCTAGCTAGCAAGTCCTTTTAAGTACATCTATTACTTGCTGCTGTCTTGTTGTCAGTACATTGTATCGGTGCAACTCCCAGAACTAAGAAAACACGTATCGAGGACAACTAAGAAAAACACAGCTCGGAAACTGCATGAAATAGACCGATGATACTACGTAAAGGTTGTTAAACTGTGAAAATAGGCAAGACACCAAGCCAAATATTGACACAAGGGGGGTAGTGCTTTACCAAAATTGCGTCTCTATGCTCCAAACGTGCTAGAGCTAAACATCACGAGGTAGAATTTGAGTCAAAATGACATATTCTTGTCAGATTATGGGAAATTTTTTGAGTCAACAACTACCTATTCCGTAAAGACAGAGTCTGTTATGAAGATTGTAGAAGTGCAGGATAAGGCTATACTGTGGTGTAGGATAACAGGATGTCACAAGCTAGAACATTTCTATTTATGTCACGCAGTTATTCTCACATGTGAGACCAGTTATCTTTGTCTGTTTGTCTCGGTTGTGACTTGTATTAATATCTCTTCCTACAACTTTATTCTGAAAATGAAAATTGTTTCTTCCTTGAATCAAGATTTATGATTACTTACCATTAACACTATGTTATTATGGTATCAGATAGGTTAGGGTTGGTTCATCAACTCTTTTTCGATCCTATTAACCTCAAGCAAAACTACTGCAACCTGCTGTGTACTCCTTTCTTCAGTAAAATTGAAGATTTATCAATGTGTTGTTGGTGATTTCATTCGAAAGATTACTCATTGCTTGATCGTTTTTCCTGAATAATTTCTCATTCAAATCTGGGTTTGATCTGTTTCTCTTCCAACAACACCTTATCAATTCTCTGCTATTGTGTTTCTTTTCATTGTTTTTAGCGCAATTTTTTGGTTCTTTCAATTTTAATTATTGAATCTCATATCTGTTTTATGATTCAAGATCTTGATTAAACTTTATCAATGGAAAATCCAACAGCTACTTCGTCTTCTAATGTTCCTCTAAAATAGATCACAAACTTTTTGCATCTGAAACTCAAAGAAGATGATTATTTCACATGGAGAAATATCATGAATCATGTGATTCAAAAATATAAACTCAGGCGTTTCCTGGATGGTTCTTATCCATTTCCTCCACAATATACATCTCTAAGAAACGAAGCTAATGGCATTGAAAATCCAAATTACTTAGATTGGCTCGATGAAGACTCAACCATCATTATGTGGATAAATTCTATAATCTCTGAGACTGTTATAGCATACTTCTCTAGATCTACCTCTTCTCATCATTTATGGAAGAGCATTGAGGATAGATTTTCCAAGGCTTCATTAATACATTCTGTTGGGTGCAATAATCAAAACAAAGAAAAATCAAATAAGAAAAAGTTATTGATACTTAGCTCCTTTGTAATGGAAGTGATGGATTTGACAAAACGAGCGAGCTTCCCATATATCCACAACAGCAACATGGCAAAACTTTGGAAAAACAGAGTGAGTCACGTGTTCAACACATTGCCCTTAAGACATTAGCGCCCGGCTACACTCAAGAGTGATGCTATAGCCCTCACAGGACGGATATCTCCAGGATAAAACACCCTAATACACCTACTACTAGCATACATAGTAGATGCTCAAACTTGAGCTTGGCAACTCCGAAAATACCCTTAAGGAAAATCGCGAACGCATAAGAAAACATATAAAATATCTTCCCTTGGGGGTCCCTCTAAAATATAGAGCAACCCTTTTCCCATAGATTTTACAAAAGTAGTGAATTTGTTTATATAATGGAACAAAACAACTTAAGAAGAGGAACTCCCCGATGTGGGACTAAAAAGTTTTTCATTCACAAAAGAAAACAATAAATTATAATTTTATTAAAACCTTAAAAATTATTTTTTAGTAATTATTTTCCAACAATCCCCCACATGAATGAAAACTCAATATAACACTAAAACATAGATAGATCTTGGTAAATCAACAACCCAATCTACCGAACTGACTGAATAGATAGATAAATCATGCATGTTGAAGTCGTACTAGCCATTCCAACGTCATCTCCCTCACACAACAGTGTGTTGACCCCAGGGTCATACTATGGATTGGAAAAATCATATAGTATAGAGAGCTTTCATCTTTAGTTCATCACAAGTGAGACTAAAGGTTCTTTCACCAAAATGAAAAATCATGAACTAGTGAACTCTTAGTGACCCTTAGGTCCTAAGTTCCAGTAATAGCAAAACCATCAAAACGAAAATCACATAAAAAGCGCAGAAAATACCATTTTCGGCAGAGGTGTCCATGAGGTCTTGAACTTGTGCTTAGTGAGATATTACCAGAATTACTTGCTAGATACAACAAACTATGTCTTGAACTGCTATCATTTGATGTAATTCGCAATAACGACCACGGATGATATCTCCCAGGATGCTACCAAGCTCGTGACGTTTTGTCCAATTTGGCCCTGGACATATCCTGTTTCTCAGAATGCTCTAGAGAATCAAAGCTCATATTCTCATAGGAAGAGGCCCCACTTTCTCATTCAGATAGGTGAGTTTCCATAAAGAGTGTTACTGCTACACCCCACTTCAATCTTAAATTGAAACTATATAACTCATTAAGACTTCTTAACCGTCATCCTTCACATGCAGTCACACTATCATGTATACACCATAGGGAAGGGACAGAGAATAAAATTCTCTGATAGTGTTTACCTTTACCCGCCACAAATTAGTTGTCTCATTTGAAACCTTGATCTTGGGATCTCCAGTCAGCAAGGTTGAGTATCCTTCATGGCAAGTTTAATTTATGAGCTTAAGCCCCATCCCCCTCGATGCATTTCTAACTATATCTTTGGATAAACCTTTCGTCAAAGGTTGTGCGATATTCTCCTTGGACTTTATCCAATCAATGGAAATAACGCCGATTGAGATTAGTTATTTTTAGCTTTAGCCATTATAGCTTGGCTAACACAATGTATAGATATAGATGGCACATGCCTATGCCAGAGAGGAATTTCTTCTAAAAAGCATCTTAGGAACTCGACCCCCTCTCGTGCTTTATCTAACACAATACTCTCAGATTCCATAATGAATTGTGCAGGCGAGAAACAATTTAAACCCTAAACAATGTACTGCAAGGGAGTACTTTATATTCGAGAGATCAATCAGTACAAGTCCGGCCTAAACCAAGAAATGGCCGTTCCAGACTTGCTTCAGTCACAAAGTGGAGGAGAATGGGTTGGTTTTGGGGAGGGAAGCAAGGAAAGTGGTGAGACCAGAATAGTTGATTCTGGAAGAGTAGTTGGGTTACTACGACTTGTTATCAGAAAAGTAAGAGAGCTCACGAGGTGAGCTAGAAAGTAAGTATTTCTGAGTGTTGTATCTCCCGTATGAACTTGTTGTTCAATGGAAATAGGTAAGACCTATTTATACAAGTCGGAATAAAAACGTACCCTGGTCTCATTAAGGAGTGGGGAAGTAAATGGGAGGAGGTGGTAACCATATGCATGGAATTGATGTCCATAAAGTTGTTAACGCATGAAACTGGTTTTCATGAAACTGCTAACGTTATGGAATTGATGTCCCATAAAGTTGTTAACGCATGTGCTTTATGTCCCATGAACGTTTCACACATAACTTCCCGTATTTACTAACCGCTTCACCCTCATGACACATTCTTATGACGAGCGTAGTGTACGCCGTACGATGTAAACCGCCAAACCAATACCCAAATAAGATCCCCCAGTTTGTGTTGATGTCTCAAATATTTTTGGAAAACATGTATCATGTTGTTGAAGCTTGGAAAGTCAAGCTCGGGAAACTTTCTAGCCTGGTGACCTTCGACGGTCGAGATTTTGCATCTTGAGAGGAGGGGCAACCGTTGATCATTGTACGCCTTCATTTTGGTAGTCGTGTAGTGAGGCTAATGTGGTGGCGTGGCTAGGTTGGCATGCCGTTGGAATGACATGGTTTGGCGTGGCCAAACTTAGGTTTTCGGGCCAAAGGTTACCATGTGTCATCTGGTAACCTTGGATGGCTAGGATGGGATTGAAGGGAAACTGTTGATTGTTGAACGTCTTCGTTTTGGTGGCCGCGTAGGGAAGGCCTACAAGGTGGCGTGGCTAGGTTGGCATGGCATGGTTTGGCGTGTCCAAACTTAGGTTTTCGGGCCAAAGGTTACCATGTGTCATCTGGTAACCTTTGATGGCTAGAATTTTCTCCTGGGATTGAAGGGCAACCGTTGATTGTTGAACGTCTTCGTTTTGGTTGCGTAGGGAAGGGAAATAGGGTGGCACGGCTAGGTTAGGCTTGGCATGTGGGGACAAGGGTTCGCCTTGGGTGTATGGCGTGATTAGGGCCAAGGCAAGGGCGTTTGGCTTGACATGATGTGACTAGCATGGCTAGGGACAAGGCAGAGTGCGTTTGGCATGGCGCTGCTAGCTTGTCTAGGTTTGGTTTGGATTAGTATGTGGGGCCAAGGGTTTGCCATAGGCGCATGGCGTGGCTAGGGCCAAGGCAAGGGCGTTTGGCTTGGCATGATGTGACTAGTATGGCTAGGGCCAAGGCAAAGTGCGTTTGGCATCACGCGGCTAGCTTGGATAGGTGTGTTTTGGCTTGGCATGTGCTGCCAAGGATTTTTCATAGGCGCATGGCGTGGCTAGGGCCAAGGCAAGGGCGTTTATCTTGGCATGGTGTGACTAGCATAGATAGGGCCAAGGCAGAGTGCATTTGGCATGGCGCGACTATCTTGGGCTGGGTGCGGCTTTGGCTAGGCATGTGGGTCCAAGGGTTTGCCATAGGCGCATTGCGTTACTAGCTTGGGCTAGTACGGTTTTGTCTTGGCATACGGGGCCTAGGGTTTGCCATAGGCGGATGACGTGATTAGGGCCAAGGCAAGGAATTTGGCTTGGCATGATGTGACTAGCATGGCTAGGGCCAAGGCAAAGTGCGTTTGGTATGGCGCGTCTATCTTGGCTAGGTTTGGTTTGGATTGGCATGTGGGGCCAAGGGTTTGCCATAGGCGCATGGCGTGACTATCTTGGGCTAGGCGCATGACCAAGCTAGGGTTTTTGGGGCAAAGGTCGTTTGGTAACCTTAGACAGCCATGATTTGCTCCTGGGATTGAAGGGCAACCGTTGATTGTTGCATTCTTTCATTTTGATAGACGCGTAGTGAAGGCCAGTATGGTGGCGCGACATGGGTCCATGGCGAGGTGCGTTTGACATGGCGCGGTAGGTGTGAATGGCATGATTTTCTATTGGCACGGAGGTGCGGCTAGCATGGTTGGCATGCTTTGGCACGGTTGGTGTGGCTAACATGATTTGCCATTGGCACAGAGGTACGGCTAGCATGGTTGGCATGCTTTGGCGTGGTCGGTGTGGCTGGCATGATTTTCCATTGGCACAGAGGTGCGGCTAGCATGGTTGGCATGCTTTGGCGCGGTCGGTGTGGCTGACATGATTTGCCATTAGTACAGAGGTGCGTCTAGCATGGTTGGCATGCTTTGGTGCGGTTGGTGTGGATGGCATGATTTTCCATTGGCACAGAGGTGCGGATAGCATCGTTGGCATGCTTTGGCGCGGTGGGTGTGGCTGACATGATTTTCCATTGGCACAGATGTGCGGCTAGCATTGTTGGCATGCTTTGGTGCGGTCGGTGTGGATGGCATGATTTACCTTTGGCACAGAGGTGCGGCTAGCATGGTTGGCATGCTTTGGCGCCGTCGGTGTGGCTGGCATGATTTTCCATTGGCACAGAGGTGCGACTAGCATGGTTGGCATGCTTTGGCGCGGTCGTTGTGGCTGGCATGATTTGCCATTGGCACACGTGGGAATTAGGGTTTGGCTTGTCGTAACCCTAATTTGAAAAAGATACCCCGATAATTATTTAGAGACACATTAAAGGTTTCAGTAAATGTGCCTAGTAAATGCTTGTTACCTTAAATGTCGTGACATCACTGTCTGCTAGGGTTTAGTCTTTTACTATTTTAAACCTAAGCTAAAAACCACCATCAACATTAAGTCCCATGCTTAGCTCCGAACAGGTGCCTTGTTTCAAGGTAAGCATATGATGGTGACAGACAAGGAAGGAATCGAGGTGTAAATCATTGCAAAGATGGTCAGGAGAATCCGAATAACCTTTTTGAGTGGTAAAACTAAGTATTGGCTTCCCGTGTTGGCGGCCCTGCGTAAGTTGTACTGGGAATATAGACCGTGGAGTGGTGAGATGAAAGTTACCGGCTTGGTCTGGTCATAAATCTCCAAGGAAAAGGGGGCGCAGTCTTGGAAGGCGATGCAAGTGGGAGGCTTGGCTCGGGGGGGCCAAGAGGTAGCGTGGTCTTGGTAAGGTAAACACGCGTATATAATAAGGTCGCGACAGTGGAGCATGCAGCTTCGAAGGGAGGGCCGCGACAATGGCATGATGGAACGTGCAAGGACGGTTAGGTGTGGTGGGGACGCGGCAATGGAGCGAATGGATTGGCCTGGCATGACTATGACAAGGCGAGGTTTGGTGGGGTAAGACGTGCACAGGTTACCAGTAGCGGTGAGGATGAGACATGGCACAGATTGCTTGGTGATTTATCTTCAATGGCTTAGTTGCCTCTTTCCTTATTTGACTCGACTAGGAAGTTCTTCTTCTCTTCAACCCAAAATGTTACGCCCACAAAATAGGAAAATCATTACTCTTTCTGCTTTGGTTATGTTGCCGGTTTTGCTTCCAAAGCTTAGCGTTAGTGGTGGGAAAGGAAAACACAATCTAGTGTGACTCGAGCACGTTTTTCCACGCTTTCTCACCAACCATAATTATTTCTCATAGCCAGGCATGAGGTTTAATTAGGATCGGATATCATGCCTTAACTCACGGCTGGTATAAAAGCTTTCCCTTTTGAGGTTGCGTCATCTTGCTGTACATAGGGATGATCTTGAACTATACATTCGCGTAGTTCGTCTTCGTCCATCCTTCTTACAGGTATCGCTTAGCGTTTCCTTCTTACTATTTTTTATTTTATTTTATCCTCTTTCTTATGTGTGCATGGATAGGATGGTACTTGACCATTTTCATTGTTCTTTGTAATGTATGATGGGACCCTCCAGGGATAGCCATGTGTTAATTCTTCGGAGAAGGACTTCAGAATTGGCGAAAACCGCTTCTCTTCTCATGAGGAGGCATTAGCTAGAGTCGAATCTCTGTTCCATGAAGCTGGTGAAATCATCAAGGACCTCCCTTCCATCTACCTCCATGAAGTGCAGGCGCGTGTTCATACTTTCTTGGGTTCGGTGAACATGGTGGAGGGATGAGAAAATTAGGAAGAACCTTGGCGTGTTGATAAGTTCCAGTGCGGCAAAACCTTTCTTCGATCCAGTTATAGGGAGGATCGAACTGTTTCTAGGTCGGAGCAATGGAAAATCGAGCATGTGAAGATTTTTGAGGCAAGCGCCATGGTTCTCGATTTTGATGCAGATGCATAAAAAAATCTTATTCGAAAGGTCAATGAGAAAACCTCAGAGGGAGCGTCTGAAGGGACCGAAGTAGCCTTTGGAGTTGACGCCAGAGGTGTCGTTGGCGATATTGGAAGGGTCATGGTGGCGTATGCTGAACAGGTCGTCGAAGAGGACACTGTTGCTGATGTGGTTGCTTCGAGATGGGATGTTGAAGTTTCTGCTGCTAACACCGTTGAATGGAATCTTTGTTGCCCGAGAGATTGTTGGGGGAAGTGCTTGTAGATAACCTTGACCAAGGGGACTCGTGTTCCATCCTTCGAGGGCTAGTTCCTCCCTTTTGTTATTCATGTTAGTTGCTTAGTTCCCCTGGTGTTTTTCATAAACTCATCTTTTCCTTCTTATTCATCAGTCAACATTTCGCTTTATGTATTTTTTTTAATGATTTAAATGAGGTATTTCTGGTTGTGGTATGATGGTTTTGCAGTGGTTTTCTAGGTTAGTTTGATGTATTTCTCTGATATCTGGAGAACTCGTTTGGAAAGAGATGTATTTATACTTTTTTTTTTGACAAAAAATAAAAATCCAGGGAATAATACAAACGATGTATTCATCTTGGGGGAATACAACTACTGAGAGTAATTTTTAAAGGAAATACTAAAGGGAGAGTGACTGGAAAAGTACATCATTTTATGGATTGGAGGCCTTGAGCCATCGCGAATGAACTATCACGCCTACAGGTGTGTCTGTGTTGATGAGCTTACAATATCCTCCTAAAAGGATGTCCGCCACCAGATACAACTCGTCTTCTCTTCCATTGGGCGAATCAATTTGAATAGCCATTTTTACCGTCATCTTCCCAACTTGAAACGAGTTTACCTTAACCACTATATCTCCGATTGAAAACGGGTTCAGGCGTCGTGCAACCGTTTGAGTCTTGGCTTCATTGGTTTTAATGGAAGTTTCCAAGCCTTTTGCCAAGTGTTCAAATGGCCCAGCACTTTATTCACATTTCTTGACAGAGTCCGTGCTAGTAATCGTGCCGAGTCCCCATGACGGAATAGGGGAAGGAATAACTGGTTGTAGAGAAGGTCGCTCGGTCAGACTTAGTTGCGTTTGAAATCCATGAGCTAGCGCCAACATATCTTCTCCAGATGTCTGGGTTCCTTTGATAGCTCGTTGATGCGATAACCAGTGGGATGATTTGTTGGAAATTCCTTCGGGCGTGGACGTCGGTAGAGGGTGCACATCTAATTTCGCTTTGTTTTCGAGTACCCACAAGTGCCCCCACTAGGCCAAATATCAACATAGGTGACATTTCAAAACTGTCACTATATCAATTCCATGACGGTTCAGGTGAAATTTGAAAGTGTCACCAATGTCGATGTCACCGTAGGGGTTATCTTATACTGATGCTTATGAACTGTCACATAACCGTCACCAATTAGCCTTCAAAACTGTCATGAAATATATTAAACCGTCATTGTAACAGACATCCACGACGGTTTTTTATTGAAAACGTCACCTTAACGATGTTATGGTGACTGTTTTCCCAAGAAACCGTCAATATAATGTTGAAAAGCGTCAGCATAAATATTATTTCCAACGGTTTTCTTATACAACCGTCAATTTATGTACATTTTGCTGACGTTTTTCTTTAAAAACAGTCACTTTTGCACTCTTACGGTGATTCTATTTTATATAAAACTGTCACGGCATCTGTGTTTTGTGTTTTCCTTTGATAACCGTCATGGAATTACTTCGGTGACTTTTTAAATTTACATGCGAAACCAAATTAACAACTTAATGAAATTGTATATTATATTTGCTGGCTTCAATTTACATTCTGATATTTTAAGAAAAAAATAATTACATTCCCATCTTGCTCATATTACGACCCGCTTTTTTCTTCATTACTGTAACCCAAGGAATTATCACCTCCTCTGAAGTGACGGAGTCACCCATTAGCTGAGCATGGGATACTCTTTTCCAAACCTTTTCTAACATTTTTATCCCCTTGTTATTAGAAAAGTTTGAATTTGAATTTGAAAAAGACGAAATTCGAGGCGTAACTTCCGCATCCTTAAAAATCTTCCGTATGGAATATTTTGTCTAGTTTGTTGGGTCCACACCCCTTGTAGAATCATCATGACCTACGCAGTCATGATGATGAGGGATCACCACCTTTTTCTCCACTAGGAATGCAAAATATCATAACTTTCTTCTTTCCCTTTCGTGTAGGCAATATATTTACAACTCTATAAAAACCACTTGCCGGTTACAAGTTCCATCAATACTATTCCCATACTGTAAACATCGCTCTTCTCCGTTGCTTTCAGTGTATAAGCATACTCTGCAGAACATCAAAAGAACAAAACAAATGAGACTCATTACAAAATGTATCAACAAACATTATTTGAATCGGAACCAAAAAGGATATATTCAACAACAACAAAAAAAAAGATATACAGTACAAGAGATAAATTAAAAAAATACATACATTATTGATGGAAAATAGCTAATATCGGGCATCATATCATCTTCTTGTAATGCTTCAAAAAAAAAAAAAAAAATCTTCATGTTATCCATAAGCAAGTAGAATCTGCAAAAGATGAAAACTTCCAATATTAAAAATTGAAAACAGAAACTTGGTATAATCTTCTCTTATTTTTCCTACCCAAGAATCAAAATCAGAAACCCATTTCTTCAAATTAAAAAACAGACATACCTATATCAAGATCTAATCAATCATTAAAAACCAGAGGTATTACCAATAACTCAGTGACTCAACCGATTTAAGAGAAGATTAAATAAATAAAGAGAACCAACCAGCATCTAAATATCTCATCCATGTTCATAGCTCAATCAAACGAACCACCGAATTTCTTTTGAAAAGAATTTTGGTTTATCGGTGGAGAGATGGGAATGGGAAGATTGTTGCGGAAATAAGGAGAACATATGTTTTTCTTTAAAAAAAAGAAGAAGAAGAGTGTTTTGACTTGAAAACTAAAGTTCCTAGTATACCCTCATTTTTTTCTTAGAAATAAAGTTGACCACGTAGTCTGTGCAGTCAGCAGTTGCGGTAGTGGGGCGTAATTCGCGTGAAGATATATTGGCAAACTCAAGAAATCTTGAAACAATCAAGGGTCAAAATGCTCTACAGCTAAAAAGCAACACGTCAAAACACTCAAGGGTCAAACAATCAAGGTGAAAAAAGTTAATAAAGCAAAGGATGAGAGTGTGACAGCTAAAAAGCAACACGTTTTGTCCACCAACAAGGTCGACTGTTCTACAGCTGATAAGATTATTCTATCGGTGGGAGTGCTAAATACCCATGCTTTGAAAGCTAAAGGTGACGGACCATCTAATCATGGTCGGGTGGAGTCTGATTTGGAGGGAGACACCACGGACAGAGGAATGGAATTAAAAAAGCCTGAGCGGGGTCTTTTGATTTTTTCAAAAGATGGTGAACAAGTTTTAACAAATAAGGTTAATATAACAAGACTAAATTGAGTGTTATAACAAATAAGGTATAGAGAGTTTGTGTTTAAGAGGATAGGGTTTGCCATTCAAAAAGGACTTGCGGCGCAGCTTGTTGCTCGCTTGCTTTCTATGTAATAACTCGTGAATTTGTTTCAATATTAAATTTCAGGGTTCATATAGCAAAGGACGATAGGGTGACAGCTAATCAACATGCCGGAGTCTCTACTGGAATGAGAACGCACGAACAAGAAAAAAGAATTGGTATTTATTTTTATGGTGATTCAAAAAAAAAATGGTGTTAGAAAAATCTAGCTTTACGATTTATTGGGCAGTCATGTTCTTCTTGTTATTTAGAGAGAAATCGGAGTATATATGATTTTATCCATTCAATTAACATAAGTAAGACTAAATTTTATAGCAAAAATAAAATAAATTAACATAAGTAAGACTGAAACCCAAAATGACGAAAATTTAATGTTTGTACACTTTAATATTCAAAATAATATATATCGGATTTTTTTATTTTATTTTATTACATAATTTTTTTAATAAATACACGTATCCCATCGTATCTCGTATCCACATTTTATGAAAATTGACGAATACCCGTATCAGTGTCACCGTATCAGTATCCCCGTATCATTATCGGTGCATCATAGATTCCACGTCTCCTTCTTTGAAATTGGACGCAACTCAATCGACAATTATCGCATGTACTCAATTTCGGTGTTGATTGCAGCGGCAGTGTGGAGGAGACGAAGAGGAGAGGAGATGAAGATGGAGCAAAACAGATTGAGCTCGACTGGTTGAGGGAGGGTTTGGTTGGTGAATGAAAAATATGGACGGACCAGATTTCATTTGATCCACTCATACGGATTGAGAAAAGAATATGACGGTTGAGATTGTATTTGTTATGGTCATACAGATTGAGCTTATTTGTGTTTCTATTTGTGCTACTACGATCTGATGTATTTGGTTTTATCAACCTTCGAAAATCCAAAAAAAATATTAATAAATTTAGGACATTGTTATCGACATTCTGATATAAAAAAATCCAAAAAATATATAAGAATGAATCGGAAAAATGAAAAATGAATTCGATAATTGGTGTGTTTTTTTGTGCTTTCTCTTTGTGTTTTTGTACTTTCTCTTTGTGCTTCCGGTTTGGATTTCGACTAGCCGCATAGGTCATGAAGTAATTTTGAAAAGTCATGCAGATCATGAAGTAGCTTCAGTTCACACTGGTAAACTCAGGTTAGCATGATACATCATCGAAATCGATAAATATGAAGCTCAATGTCGATTCGAACTTAAAATGTGGTATAACGGCATACAAACTATGAACCGAGAAGCTCCAGGAGGGTTCAAACTTCAAACTTAACATGATACATCATCTAAATCGATAAATATGAAGCTCAGTGTCGATTCAAACTTCAAATATGGTATTACGACATAAAAACTATGAACCAAGAAGCTCTGGGAGGGTTCTGACTTCAAACGTTTCATGATATATCATTGAAATCGGTAAATATATATGAAGTTCATAGTCGATTGGAACTTCAAATATGGTATAACGACATAGAAACTATGAACCAAGAAGCTCTGGGAGGGTTCTGACTTCAAACGTATCATGATATATCATTGAAATCGATATATTTATGGTCAAAAAATGTATACATATATTTAGTGCAATATATATATATATATATATATTTATTTATTTATTTATGTCAATAATTATTTGATCAACTTAACTCAATTATTTGGTCAATAATATATTTATATATTTATGGTCAAAATGTTCTTGCATTGTCGTGTATTTATCGTTATACATGATGGCACAATTAGCAACGATTTTAATAGGCAAACGTCGTTACGAGCTATTGTGAGAGTTAGTCCTAAACCGTCACCATTTACTACAGGCTATTGTGACATTTACCACCAAAACCGTCATTATAAATGATACTGTGACGGCATAGACACAAACTGTCATTATATATCATATGTACATGACGGTTTATAAGTGTCACCGTAGATAGGTCAATTATAACAGTTTACATCAATCACCGTCGCAGTATGCAGTTTCCGTGACGGTTATGTCAACCGTCATGATTTGTAATAACAATTGGTGACGGTCACCTTTATGAACCGTCAGCTATACTTGACCTACAATGTATTGTGACACTTTTTTCTAAAACCGTCATGGTAAAAAAATTCCAACCATCACCAAATCCCACATTTGGCCTAGTGCCCAATATCATGTCTTGACCCAGTTCTTTTACAATGTGGAATTTTCTATGCATTAGAGCGTCTCCCACCTTGATATCGAGGTTGATGTAGCCATGCACGTTCAAAGATTCTCCCACGTAAGAATAACTATGTGAAGGGACAGAGAATAAAATTCTCTGATAGTGTTTACCTTTACCCGCCACAAATTAGTTGTCTCATTCGAAACCTTGATCTTGGGATCTCCAGTCAGCAAGGTTGAGTATCCTTCATGGAAACTTTAATTTATGAGCTTAAGCCCCATCCCCCTCGATGCATTTCTAACTATCTTTTTGGATAAACCTTTCGTCAAAGGTTGCGCGATATTCTCCTTGGACTTTATCCAATAAATGGAAATAACGCCGATTGAGATTAGTTATATTTAGCTTTAGCCATTATAGCTTGGCTAACACAATGTATAGATATAGCTGGCACATGACTATGCCAGAGAGGAATGTCTTCTAAAAAGCTTCTTAGGCACTCGACCCCCTCTCGTTCTTTATCTAACACAATACTCTCAGATTCCATAATTAATTGTGCAGGTGAGAAACAATTTAAACCCTAAACAATGTACTGCAAGGGATTACTTTAGATTCTAGAGATCAATCTGTACAAGTCCGGCCTAAACCAAGAAATGGTCGTTCCAGACTTGCTTCAGTCACAAAATGGAGGAGAATGGGTTGGTTTTGGGGAGGGAAGCAAGGAAAGTGGTGAGACCAGAATAGTTGATTCTGGAAGAGTAGTTGGGTTACTACGACTTGTTATCAGAAAAGTAAGAGAGCTCACGAGGTGAGCTAGAAAGTAAGTATTTCTGAGTGTTGTATCTCCCGTATGAACTTGTTGTTCAATGGAAATAGGTAAGACCTATTTATACAAGTCGGAATAAAAACGTACCCTGGTCTCATTAAGGAGTGGGGAAGTAAATGGGAGGAGGTGGTAACCATATGCATGGAATTTATGTCCATAAAGTTGTTAACGCATGAAACTGCTAACGTTATGGAATTGATGTCCCATAAAGTTGTTAACGCATGTGCTTTATGTCCCATGAACGTTTCACACATAACTTCCCGTATTTACTAACAGCCTCACCCTCATGACACTTTCGTATGACGGGCGTAGTGTACGCCGTACGATGTAAACCGCCAAACCAATACCCAAATAGGATCCCCCAGTTTGTGTTGATGTCTCAAATATTTTTGGAAAAATCGTATCATGTTGTTGAAGCTTGGCAAGTCAAGCTCGAGAAACTTTCTAGCCTGGTGACCTTCGACGATCGAGATTTTGCATCTTGAGAGGAGGGGAAACCGTTGATCATTGTACGCCTTCGTTTTGGTAGTCGCGTAGTGAGGCCAATGTGGTGGCGCGGCTAGGTTGGCATGCCGTTGGCATGGCATGGTTTGGCGTGGCCAAACTTAGGTTTTCGGGCCAAAGGTTACCATGTGTCATCTGGTAACCTTGGATGGCTAGGATTTTCTCATGGTATTGATGAGAAACTGTTGATTGTTGAACGTCTTCGTTTTGGTGGCCGCGTAGGGAAGGCCTACATGGTGGCGCGACTAGGTTGGCATGGCATGGTTTGGCGTGGCCAAAGGTTACCATGTGTCATCTGGTAACCTTGGATGGCTAGGATTTGCTCCTAGGATTGAAGGGAAACCGTTGATTGTTGCACGTCTTCGTTTTGGTGGACGCATAGGGAAGGGAAATAGGGTGGCACGTCTAGGTTAGGCTTGGAATGTGGGGCCAAGGGTTCGCCTTGGGAGTATGGCGTGATTAGGGCCAAGGCAAGGGCGTTTGTCTTGACATGATGTGACTAGCATGGCTAGGTCCAAGGCAGAGTGCGTTTGGCATGGCGCTGCTAGCTTGTCTAGGTTTGGTTTGGCTTGGTATGTGGGGCCAAGGGTTTGCCATAGGCGCATGGCATGGCTAGGGCCAAGGAAAGGGCGTTTGGCTTGGCATGATGTGACTAGTATGGCTAGGGCCAAGGCAAAGTGAGTTTGGCATCGCGCGGCTAGCTTGGATAGGTGTGGTTTGGCTTGGCATGTGCGGCCAAGGATTTTTCATAGGCGCATGGCGTGGCTAGGGCCAAGGCAAGGGCGTTTAGCTTTGCATGGTGTGACTAGCATAGCTAGGGCCAAGGCAGAGTGCGTTTGGAATGGCGCGACTAGCTTGGGCTGGGTGCGGCTTTGGCTAGGCATGTGGGGCCAAGGGTTTTCCATAGGCACATTGTGTGACTAGCTTGGGCTAGTGCGGTCTTGGCTTGGCATGCGGGGCCTAGGGTTTTCCATAGGCAGATGGCGTGATTAGGGCCAATGCAAGGACGTTTGGCTTGGCATGATGTGACTAGCATGGATAGGGCCAAGGCAAAGTGCGTTTGGTATGGCGTGGCTAGCTTGGCTAGGTTTGGTTTGGCTTGGCATGTGGGGCCAAGGGTTTTCCATAGGCGCATGGCGTGACTAGCTTGGGCTAGGCGCGTGACCAAGCTAGGGTTTTGGGGGAAAAGGTCGTTTGGTAACCTTAGACGGCCAGGATTTTCTCCTGGGATTGAAGGGAAACCGTTGATTGTTGCACACTTTCGTATTGATAGACGCGTAGTGAAGGCCAGTATGGTGGCGCGGCATGGGGCCATGGAAAGGTGCGTTTGACATGGCGCGGTAGGTGTGAATGGCATGATTTTCTATTGTCACGGAGGTGCGGCTAGCATGGTTGACATGCTTTGTCACGGTTGGTGTGGCTAACATGATTTGCCATTGGCACAGAGGTACGGCTAGCATGGTTGGCATGCTTTGGCGTGGTCGGTGTGGCTGGCATCATTTTCCATTAAAACTATGTTGTTATTCCAGTCACGAGGTAGATTTTCAATAGCATCTTAGACAATGACAAAGCCCCTTGAATGATGTTGGACTACCGTTTTTTTTTTGATTCACGAGCCAGACATACGCGACAAATATTACAGGTTATCACAAGTAGATTTTAATAATCATTTATAAAACACGATTTACGATAAGATTTTCCGGGCGCAAGAAATAATATGATAACATATTGGTAATATAAAATGGGAATCACCTAAATTTTCAATTAAAATAATTTATCACAAGAAATTCTTCAAATATAGTGCCTCTAGAGAGTTATAAGCTAGTTTGATGAGGGATTAAGGACATATCCCATGAACAACACTGCACCACTAAGCTCCTCTCGGATTAGGAACATGAATGGATGGTCCGCTAAGAAATCAACAGGTGGGGGAGGAGTGACCCGCCTGGCCCGACGGCTACACTCAATCATCAAACAGAAGCTGTAGAAGCAGCAGCTTCGGTTCCAACTTCATCAATTTCAACAAAAAACTTGTGATAAACCTCATCAACATGAAGCTTATCCTCACAATCAAGGTTCACCATCTCAGTTAGATCCGCCTTACATGCATTAAAAGGCAAAACTAGTCCTACTTTCTTTAGAACGCTTTTTGCTTTAAAATCAAAACAAATTTTGAACTTCGAAATCTTGAATTCTCCTGTTGGAACCGGTTGATGACAAACTGTTGAATCCAGAAAGGAAGCAGGATCAGAGATCACCTTTTCAATAAGTTCACCGAGCCCATCGCATTGCTCAGGTAAAATTATATACATGGAAAAAGATGGAAGGATTTCCTCATCCCTTTTGTAAGGGAGTTTCAGTACTTTGAAGTTGTCATGACAACGTATATATTGTTTTTTCCTCGATGACATGAATGGAACGTGTACGGATTCTATTCCATTGAGGAGATCGAACTTTGACATCTTAGTTAGTGATGGTTCAAATTGATCTCGGTTATTCCAAACCCCTTTGAAATAGAGTGCATTCGCTAATATTAACGCAGTATGTTCATTGACTGCAGCAGCAGGTAGGAGATTTTGAATTAATCCATTAGTTTCTTTTGCAGCCCATGTGTTCACCTTCTTCAGCACTTCTCCACTCTAACAAAGTCATGCACATTAAATCATTAGAACGACGGAACAATGAAAATCTAACACAAATCAATCAATAAAAAATACAAAACAAGAAGGGATTTTTGCACGCACCTTATTTTTGAAATCCACAGTCTCGGCTCCGGCTTTGTAAACTGCATGTGCAATTTCTTGGAATGCCGATTTTAGGGAGGAGCTGACCCAAACACTGCCAACGAAAGACAGTTTAGGTTCTGTTTGTGTTTCTCCAAACATGCCGATGAGTTGAGAATACGTAGAATTTAGTTTTTCGAGACTTTCAAAATTGAGAAACCCTAATACTTGTTTTAAGGTTTCACCACTTGCTCCAGAAGCAAGCAACCCAAGAGCATCGTCCATTGAGAATGGAGAGAATACGAGATTATGATTCTTGGATTTGCTTAACCAGACGTCTTTCACTGCAAGAAAGTATAGCTATTGCTACACCATATATTGCCACACCTTTAATATAGGTGTTGCAAAAGCAAATTTCTAGTCACAGTACTTTTCAGTTGCAGCTAAAAGATATAATTTAGTGCTGCAAAATGAAACTTTTGCCATATAACTGTGAGAACAATATAAAAAAAGTGTGGCAAAAAAGTATAATCTCTTGCTGCATCAATAAAATTGGTGCTACAAAAAGGACTTCTTGCTACATAGGTTATCGCGACACTAATAGGGGTTTATGCCATAACTATAGGGTGCTGCAATATACTAAGTTTCTTGTAGTGTTTGACGAGTTTCGTGCATGGATTGGTAGTAGTTTTTACGCTCTTTTTCTGTAGCACACGTTCTTTACTTTTTTCCACTGTAGCTCAATATCTTCTGCCATATATCTGGATCTCCTCGATAATGATCTACAAGGTTTTAATAAAGGAGTGTGTACTTTTAGTTTCTCATCCATGTCTGTCTATGATCGATCAGAAATAAATTATGGCACTGATGATAAAAAAAAAAAAAAAAAACCTAAAGCAGCTAAATAAACTTAGCAGAGATTGCCGCACTAGGAATTTGCAAAACGTTTCGCCTCTATTTATATATTCTGTCTATAACTCGGGTACTAACCGGAGAGAACTTCCATAAACTAGTAATAAAAACGAGACCGCCTTTCCAGACACCAAACTTTCTCGATCTTCGAAATGCAGTGACCGTCAACGAGGAACGTGTGATGGCTTAAAAATCCAAAACCTCCGCATCTATTCTCCTAAACTTCAAAGTAGAACAAAAAGTTCTAAACAATTTAGTCTGATTGAGGACATGTCCCATAAACAACTTTGGTCCTCTCTAATGGTAAACATGGAAGGATCAGAACAGGAGGAGGGGGAGAAGGAGGAGAACTATCATTCTCACAACACCGCATATCCGTCTAAAAGACAGTTTAGGAGCTTTAGGTCCGGTTTGTAACATGTTGATGAGTTGAGAATGCATAGAATTTAGATTTTTAAGACTTTCATAATTGAGAAATCTTAATACTTGTTTTAACCCTTTGACTTTTAAGGTTTTACGTATACCACTTGCTCATGAGGCTAATAACCCAAGAGCAGTATCCATCGAGAACGGAGAGAGTATAAGATTGCGATTCTTCTTCAATTCGCTCAACCACGCTTCTTTGATGAGTTTCATGCATGGATTGGTAGTTTTGAGTCTTTTGACGAGCTCACTTTGTTTTACAATATTTCTTGTCGATGATGATCCATGAGATTTGAATGAAGGAGGGTTTACTTTTAGTTTTTGATCAAAACAAATTCTGACACTGATGCTAAAAAGAAAAAGAAAAAAACTAGAGCCTATAGCAAAGTAAAATAAACTGAACGGTTATTCATACTAATGTGTACCGACTGCGTAAAGGTTGACTAAATATGTTAGAGCTAAAGATCATCTTCATCATAAAAAGAAAAGAAAAAACATTTTATATAATGGTAATTATGTGGGAATCACCTGATAAAGTTTCAATTAAAATCACTCATCAAACCTCTGAATATAAGCAAGAAATTCTACACAACGTAGTGCCCCTAAGGAGATATAGGCTATTTCCATAAAGGATTAAGAACATGTCCCATGAACGGATACTAAAGGTCCTAATTAAACTGTCTTAATCCTTTCACATATAGTATCCGTTCATGTTTCGCCCAACATGTCGATGAGCTGAGAAGGTTTCGCCACTTGATCCAGCAGCAAGTAACCCAAGAGCAGTGTCAATTAAGAATGGAGAGAGTACAAAATTTCTATTCTTCGATTCGCTTAGCCATACATGTTTAACGAGTTTCATGCATGGATTGGTAGTTTTGATGCTCTTTTTCTGTAGCTCACTTTCTGTTACAATATATCTCGTGGATGATCCATGAGATTTCAATGAAGAAAACCTATCCATGTCTATCTATGATCAAAACAGATTATGACACTGTGAAAACCTATAGCAAGCTAGTAAATAATCTAAACGGAGATGGCCAGAAACTAAGAAATTTCAAACACTACAGGTATGCGTACTACGATTGTGAACCCATATACCTTTAGCAACTCGGAAATGGCCAAAAATAGATTGATGGCTAAGCTGAGAAAGTGACACCAAAGCTGAAAACACACCCGAGTTATTAGAAGACAAAGATGTGCTGACAAGTCCTACAAAAGGTCTCATCTTGTAAACGAATGGAAGAAACCATTGTGTTTTAGACACTAATTAATGACTAGTGAACTTCATGGAAACATTGTTTTAGACACTAATTAATGACTAGTGAACTTCATGGAAACATTCACTAAAGGAGAATAAAGCAATCATTACTAATCAGTTCTCTTAAATTCAAGAACACTTAACAAAAAGTTCTAAACAATTAATCTTGAGACTAGGGACAGTCATAACTAGTTTACTGAAGGGTTAAGGACATGTCCCATGAACAACACTGCACCACTTACGTCCTCTCTGACAATAAACATGAAAGGATGATCCGCTACGAAATTGACAGGAGGAGGGGGAGGAGGAGGAGGACCACGACTCCGCCTTACTTCCCCAACAATGGCTGTACAAGCAGCTGCTTCCGTTCCAACTTCATCAATTTCAACAAAACACTTGTGATAAACCTCATCAACATGAAGCTTATCCTTACGATCAATATTCAGCATCTCAGTCAGCTCTGCCTTCGATTCATCAAAAGGCAAAACTAATCCTACTTTCTGTAGAACACTTTTTGCTTTAAAATCAAAACAAATTTTGAACTTGGGAATCTTGAATTCTCCTTTCGGAACATATGGATGAAAAACATCAACATACCGATTCAGAAAAGCAGCAGGATTAGAAGTCACCTCTTTTATAAGTTTACAGAGCCCATCACGTCGCTTAGGTAAAACTATATACATAGAAAAATATGAAAGGGTTTCGTCATCCCTTTTGTAAGGGAGTTTCAGTACTTTGAATCTCTCATAGCAACTAATATATTCATTCCTACTATCTGATGACATGAAGGGAACTTCTACCGGCTCTATTCGGTCAAGGAGATAAAACTTTGACATCTCGGTTAATGATGGCTTAAATTGATTTGGGTTATTCCAAATACCTTTGAAATAGAGTGCATTCGCCAATATAAACGCGGTACGTTTATTGACTGCATCAGCAGGTAGGAGATCCTGAATCAATCCATTGGTTTCCTTAGCAGCCCATGAGTTCACCATCTTCAGCACTTCTTCGCCCTGCGAACGTTAAATCGTTATAACAGCTAAACACTGAAATCCGAACACAGTAAAACAGAAAAAAAAACAATATTTAAGGATTTGCATACATCATTTGCGAAATCTACAGTCTCAGCTTTGGCTTTGTAAACTGCGTGGGCAACTTCTTGAAATGCAGGTTTAAGGGAGGGACTGATCCAAACACCACCAACAAAAGATAGTTTAGGAGCTTTGGTAAACATGTCGATGAGTTGAGAATGCATAGATTTTAGATTCTTGAGGCTTTCACAATTGAGAAACCCTAATATTTGTTTTAGGGTTTCACCACTTGCTCCCGAAATTAATAACCCAAGAGCAGTATCCATCGAGAACGGAGAGAATACAAGATTGGTATTCTTCGATTCGCAGAGCCACGCTTCTTCGACGAGTTTCATGCATGTATTGGTTGTTTTGACGAGCTTATTAGTTTCTTTTGCAATATTTCTTGTCGATGATGATCCATGAGATTTGAATGAAGGAGGGTTTACTTTTAGTTTTTGATCCATATCTATGATCAAAACAAATTCTGAGACTGATACACAAGTATATGGAAAGCCGTGATGGCAGTAGTGGTTGCGCAACTGTGGTAGGCAGCAATTACCCTGTGTTAAGGCTTGGAACGATGATGTTTTAATTAGGTTTTCATCTGGGATTTCTTGGGCAATTCTCATGTGTCATTTGGATTTCTCTAATAAAGTAGTAGAGTATGTGATAATGGCTTCCTGGGCTTTAGTGAGGTTATGTCTCTTGGGCTTTTTTTTCTTACAGTTTGTAGGATGGAAAGTTTATCTCCGGATAGTTTTTTGTTAATGGCAACCAGAACGTAGTCCCATCAAAAATGGGGATCACAATTGCTCTCGTGGCTGAGACCTGTGCCATGTTAATGGCAACCAGAACGTCGACGGGTAGTGTTAGGAGTTAAGTGGATTTCTTGTCTTGGACCTTTTCCATATTGAGATGAGTTACCTGTTATTGGTCGGTTTCCACATTGAGGTGGATTTACCAGTCTAGGTTTGATAGAGTTTAGGAAAGTGTTTAGTTTCCTAATGGGAGACTAATATTTGGTGACCAAGTTTGTGTTTTTTACATATATATCACTAGAATTGTAGGGGTTTTTAACCATCCACTTAGAAGAGTGGTAAAACCTTGTGGTTAGGAATTTGGTATCTTTGTTAGAAGGGTCGAGTGCTACTATGAAGGTACATCAATATTCGTCTGAGAGAAAAATTTGTAGAGAGAGAATTTTGGTGTTATAGTGTTTAAGGTTTGGGGCTTTGACCTAAACTTCCACGTTTCTCCTCTATTACTAGCAATTGTGAAGATGGTGTAGAAGAGATGACACGAGGCTGGTTTGACGAATGGTTCAAAGACTTGGTTTCTATGGTTCCTTCAATGGCGTTTTCGGTCTTGTATTGTTAACTCTTACTGTTTGAGTTTTCTTCTATGGGTTGCTAAAGAGCATGTAAGGATCTTTGGTTATAGTAAAAGTTTTTCTAGCTGGTGGTGTTGACCGCAGATGTAGTCTGTAAAGGTGTTCCACGTATTTGGGTTGTGTGTTTATCTTCTGTGTAGTTCTTATTATTTATCCCATATTTGGTTCAAATCACCAATTGCACTTCGTGATCTTGTGTTTCGTTGCGTTTGGGGTGACAATTTACCCAACAAATGGAGAATTTACCAAACTTTGCTTCGAAACAGGCTCGAAGAACCTGGTGAGGTTTATCCAAAATGATATGCAGGATCCTTCCTGATATATATTAGGCGCATGATAGTAGAAATCAAGCAACAAATAAGAAATATATACTGACAATAGAGGTATTTGATGTTCCTCGTTCCTCCCAGAGTCTTTGTCAATTTTAAAACATGCATATATATATGACCAAAGGGTAAAATATAACCAAAAAATTACCGCCTATATGCCTGAAATGATGACGTATACAATTGCATATGACAAATGCCATAAGAACAACTTTTTGGGTGCACAAATAGTGAGATCCAAAAATTGACTGGTCACCTGCACTCATTTGACTAAATCAACAACACTATATTCTAGTGTGCAGTATGAGGATGGTAGAAGTTCAATCCCATCCTTGACTGGTCAACTGGAATCACTTGACTGGTCAAGGAAGATTTTCTTCCCGTCCTTAATTGGTCAACTGGACTCTAAGAGGACTCGTTCATCAAAAATGTTGTGAAAAGTCTATTTTGTGCGTGCGTGTGTGGAGGGGGTAAAAATGGTACATAAATGTTATAAAAATTCCAAAATGTTGCTTTTGGAATTTTTGATAAGGAACAATGAAATATCAGAATTTCATCTATTTTTAAATCCTGTTTGGCCAACAGCTCTACTGAATACAATAGAGCACAACTACAAGGAAGGAAATCAGGCGGCGTAATGAGTGACAAATCATACTACGGATGGAAGCCATATGGGATCCCTCTAAACGACTATATATATGGGACTATGCCCTCAAGTAATTCCTACTTAGTGATATAAATTCTCCTTGATACTTCGAGGAAACAAAATCTCCATCGAAAAAGGAAAAAAAATGGAATATAGATTCTTCAACATTTTGAAAATCTTGAATGTATGTGACAAATAAATTATGTTAGAATATTTTGGAGATGGATGTTGAGCCAAAGCAAAATATTCAGGTCACGAGGTAGATTTTGAGAAACCTTAGATGTTGGATCACATGATAATTTTTTATTCATGAGCCAGACATAAGGCCACATGATTAAGAAACATATTTTTATTCACACTAATAAACTTTTAGCTAATTTTTCTTGTCAATATTGGGTTATGCTCAACGATTAAAGTTTATGTCCGAAAATTTCAACTGAGTTTGGAAGGTATGCGTACACGTTCGCATACTGGCGAACCCAAACTTAGTCCGTCTACTTAGGTATGAGTACCCATTTGCATACTTGAGTTGGTTATGTTCTAAAATCGGTTTGTTCATGAACTAATTAATTTATATAATAAGGAATGCAATCTTTTGAAAACCGTGGCTATAATGTTCATGAATTGATTCGAGTAAATAAAAACTGATTTTGCTTCAATTGTGTCTTGTATACTTCTATGAGAATATAAACAATTGAAAAACTCTAGAACTAGTTTCATTTGAGTCATTTGAACTAGTTATGGTTAAGATGAATAAGGTTGATATGAAATTGTTCACATGGCTAACTTCGGTTAATTATTGTTGAGCCGACAAGGTGTAAACGTTTAGGTACAGTTACTCATATCTAAATGAAGTCACCTTTTATTTGTGTGCAACAAGCTATGTTCGATCTAACGGTTGAAATATATTAGCTTGAGTCTAACCAGTTTTTCATTTAACGGTGAATATTGAATGCTTTGTTACCAAGGTAACATTGATTACAAACCCTAATTTGAAGACTATATAAAGGAGAACTCCAGCAACTGGGAAACATAATCCTCACACCTCCTGTGTGATACTAGTTGCGACTAGAGTCCATTATTCTTTAACCTAGGTTTTTCTAAAACCATTATAGGTTAACGACTTAAATACTTCATTGGGATTGTGAAGCAAGACCCAACTATTTTCTCTATAGTTGCGTGTTCTGATCTTGTTGTATTCTATCGTGATTGAGTATTATCTTATCTAACATTTTCTCGAGATTTAATCTCCGATAGGCAAGATAAAAAATAGTCACAAACATTTTTGTCTCATCGTTTGTGATTTTACAATATCTTGTTTCGCTACCATATGATTAAGATTATTGTGAGGTGATTCATATTACTAGTCTGTTCTTCGGGAATATACGTCCGGTGTATCAATTGGTTCCTGTTCACCTTGATTTATAAAAAGACGGAACAAAACTCATACATATTTCTGTGGGAGACAGAATTATCTATTCAATAGACTTTTCCGTGTGAGACAAATTGGTTTATCAAGTCTTCGACTTTGGGTCGTAGAAAATCTTAGTTGTGGGTGAGATCAGCTAAGGTAATCAAGTACGTAGAGTCCTCCTGGGATTCAGAGACGTAAGGAATCAGTGTGAGATTGGTTAGGGATCAACTCTATTCCAGTTCGAAGTTAACTTGGAGTAGGCTAGTGTCTATAGCGGCTTAATACAATGTGGTATTCAAATATGGACTAGGTCCCGAGGTTTTTCTGCATTTGCAGTTTCCTCGTTAACAAAATTTCTGGTGTCTATGTTATTTCTTTTCCGCATTATATTTGTTTATATAATTGCAATATCACAGGTTGTGTGTAGTTCAATCAATTAGATAATCTAAACTTTGGTTGTTGATATAAATTGATTGACACTTGAACATTGGTCTTTGGTACCGTCCAAGTTGTTTTACATAATAATCAGGCTCACGGATTTCTATTTGTTTGATTTGTTGATTACATTGTGAAACAGAGATACAACTCTTGGATATGTGTCCAGTGATTGAGTCTGTCTGTCTAGTTGATTCTCTTGGAATTATATTGGAGTTTTTCCATACAGATTTCCTAAAATAAATATTGGGTGTGGTTGTTAGACCTATGCTTTTTCAAGAACGATAATTAATAGCACATACAACATAATTCAGCAGCTTGAAAACTAAAACATATGAAGAAATTAATATGCAAGAGTAACTAAATTAAAACCTACATTAGAAACCCTAAGTGCAAGAGATTTGTTACTGGAATACAAAAATAAATTACATGAATATACATGTAAAATTGTTGACTAAGAAAATGCAATCATATTCATGACCATCGATAAGGTCACTAGGATGCATTATTGATTTGTATATAATACATCAAAATATTTTATACAATGTTTGTGCAACTATCATTATACAAATCTTTGTATAATTTTATTTTTCAGAATATTTTATACAAATCTTTTTTTTTTGAAGCATATACAAATCTTTATATAATTCGTATAACTTTGAATCTTTGTAGAATACGAACAAACTCTAGTAATTATTTGTAGAATAGTAACAAACCCTGGTAAATCAACCATTATATATCATAAAGACAAAACATAGTTTTCTCTTGCATGGAAAAATAAACAAGGGTTAAAGTAGTGTCGTATCTCCCATTATTAATTTCACAATAATACACAAACAATCGCTGGGTATAACTCTCACCCTTAATACTCCCTTCGTCCCACTGTTAATTGGCCAATTTTTTTTTAATAGATTTTGTCACATTAATAGTTGATTTTATATCATTTGATACTCATGTTTATATTCGTTATGCAGGCGTTTTAAAATGATTTTCAATGATATAAAATTTACGAATATCCGTGGTATAGTTTAGAGATAAATCAATTCTAAATAATAGTACTAGGTCAACTAGTAGTGGGACGGAGGTAGTATACCATATGAGGGTAACACTCCACACTATAGTCTATATACTTTTACATAACTAAAATATAAAAATATGTCACGAAAACTTAAATCAACACTCCACACTATACCATATATCATTTTTTATATATAACTAAAATATAAAAATATGTCACGTTTATTTTAAATACAATGTGTTAAACATACATTTAATATACAAATATTTTTTTGAGTCGGAATCCCATAACCCTAGATTTAGAATGATCGTCATGCATATTTATATATGTCAATACATAAATCAAACCTGCGAAATTTTTTTAACCAAATAAAATAATAAAGTTGTCAGCAATAAATATAAAAGTGAATTAGAGACCTAATAGTATAGATAATGATAAGATAAAACTGTACCAGGTGAGTGATAACTTCCACTTCCAGTACCAGAGGTAGTAATAGTAGAAGCCATATACGTAGGGGTTGAAGAAGTTCCTTTAGACAATAAAAAATTACTAAGTTGAATATCTATGTCGTTTAAAGATATCGTTCACATGCTTCTTCTCCTCCTCATTCCGGACCTGAATTCGCATTCCTGGACTCCTTTAGGGACAATAGATTTGACACTTGCCTTCTAGGACAATTGATCTTATACCATTTCGATGTTTTTGAAAAAATATAGAAAACAACGCGACATAATAGCCGATGCTGGGTTGCAGATATATTCAATAAAATCAATATCTTTGAATGTCCCTCGATACAGGGCCGGAGAAGGTGTGTTATCTCCGAAGACCTATAATCTACAACTTCCTCCTTATCGCCCTTCTTTAACTGGGCATTCCTTGAGAGTATCTCAATTGCATCTTTCAAAGCGGTTAAACATTTATTAATGGAAATGGCCTCATTTTTTGCCTCTCGGTGCCGGATAAGTCAATGAGATTCAATACTCCATTTAAGTTTTGTTTCGTGAGCTCGTTAACTGCAGATATCTTTAAAGTCAGTACGAAATGACTCTTTGTTCATCTTTGTGTAGGTTACAGTTCCTTTTTGCATAGACTTAGAGAGAAGGGACAAAACGTCGTCAGCAATATCAACATCAGCAACCTTGAGGCCAGTCACCTTTGTATTCCCTTTGGAATCATGCGTTATCTTGTATTCCTTTCTCCTAATAGCGGTCTTAGCGGTGCTCTTTGGGAATACTTTATTGTATTTTACTAATATATCACGAATTTTACTCATGTATATTTCAAGCATACACACCTTCATGCCATATTTCCCTCATAGAGATCGAAGTGACCGGAAACATTAAAAAATATTCTTAAGTGAATGAGGTATCAACCCTTCGTTTTATGGGGTAGCCCCCTTGATCATGGAATAAGTTTTCTCATACCCAGTTTGGCCATAGGAAAAAAATACAAACCTTATTCCTATCAGCTGCACTCTGAATCAACCGAGTGACCTCTTGAAAAACCTCCGCTTGCGAAGAGTTTCCATTGAATACCTTGTAAAATATATATTCATGCCCTTTTCTACCACATTTTATATCAATGCCGAGACTTTTTTTTCCCAATGACTTGGGATAAGATACAACTGTACCAGGCTCACGACGAGGTAACATGGGTCGCACCCTGCAAAATATGAAAATATTCCTTTGAGGTCAATTTCTGGACGACTACAATTGTTGTGGACTGTCATAGTATGGACCACTACATATGTTCTTCATCTTTAGAGTTTTGATTATGTATTCTGAAATACAATTCATTAATAAATTAAATACTATCATAATTTATTAACACATTAAGAATTACCATCAACACAAATAAATAAATTGAATACATTTATTGGTTTTGATAAATTTAAACCAAACCCTAACCTAGGGCTAATAGTATTTCGATGGAAGGGGATTCATGAAGAAGAAGGAGAACAAGAAGGAGAACAAGAAGGATAAAGATGATTTTTTCAATGAAAAGAGAAATTAACAAAGTAGAAAAGAGGAAATAGATGAAGTCAAATTTAATTTGACCTTTCGGGTGGTAAATAGAAGAAATGGAATTGAAAAACAAAATTACTTTAATATTTTGAGGGAGGTGGTAAATAGGTGAAACTTTTTTTTTTCCTACGAAAAATACATTATAAAAACTTTTAAGATATTTTTACCAAGATTTCAAAGTGCTTTAGAAGTGACGTACTATTAAGAAGCATTACTTGTTGCTTTCCTATGAGTTGGTTTCTTTTTTCTGTTACTATCTGTGGATGGGGAAAATTGTACCATCATGGCCTATTCCTATTGGTATGCCAAAAAAAAACATGTTTGACATACAAGGTGGCATGGAAAACGAGTTGCGCCACTATGGAAAAACCTCGGAGCGAGAGAGTTTCTACAGATCGTTATTATGCAGGGCGCTAGCGATATTATGAATATCGTTGGCGTCATAAATCCCATCGCTCGATATAAATAGTATCGCTGGCGATATTATGATTATCGATCACTAGTTATTTTACAATGGATATTTCTCCATGTTGATTCATATATATATGCTCTTGTACTTTTCAAGTTACTCACACCTACTTCTACATATATTTCACCAGTTTCTCTATCTGTATTCTCAATTTTAAATTTCATAATCATCAATGGAGAGATCCAATGAAGAGAGGAATGTTATTATGAATCGGTTTAGATTACATCAAGAAATGCATCAGAGGAGGTTGTAAGAACTTGACGATGAGGAATCTGAAGATAATAAACTAATCGACACTTTGATGCTCGTACATACGGGCCAAATACCAACATTTTCAGAGCCAGAAGAAGTATTTTCAAGAAGATATACATATCGAGGGATGGAATTTTACCACCAGAAGCTGATGCACTATTATTTTCTTCCCAATTGTGTGTACTCTGATGAAGATTTCCAACGTCGATTTCGCATGCATCGGCATCTGGTGCAAAAGATTATTGAAGAGATTTGTCGAGTAGAACCTCAATTTAATTATCAGTTTGATGTACTCAATATTAGAGGTCATAGTCCTAAATAAAAAGTTACTCAGGTTTTAAGGATTCTATGTTATGGAAAATCAGTTGATTCGAATGATGAGTACCTTAGTATGGGTAAAACACCTTCATTCACTTACCTTTCATTGTTTTGTGAAGTAAGGATTAATCATTTTGTTCCAACATATTTACGTAAACAAACCAAGGAAGATGAGAGAAATATTGAGGGAGAATGAGGAAAGGGGATTCCCAAAATTGCTAGGTAGTCATATTTAAGTAGACTGCAACAACATTTTGGTTGAACTATTAAGTTATGTATTTTGGTTTAACTATTAAGTTATGTATTTTGGTTTAATTATTAAGTTGTGTATTTTATTTGAAGTTAACGAGAGAAACTTATTTAAGTAGACTGCAACAACATTTCAAATTAATCAACTTTTTATTTCAAACTAATATTAAATAGAATGCAATAACAACATATCAAATTAAAATGCAATACTTCAAATTAAAACTTAAATTAATACATAAATCATCTAGAGGTTGTACTACATTGAACTCATCTTCGAACTCATCATCATCATCACCATCATCACCACCAGGTTTATATCTAACTTGTTTATCAATTTGTTCTTGAATCCTGCCAAATTCAATTTGCCACATATGTTTTTTCTGGGGGTTCAAAGTTGAAGTGTCAGCTTGAAGAATGTTATGCTTGTCATAACCAAACCCAAAATTTTCTTGAGAAAGGCGACCTTTCTTACTCTCTCTGTTTCTAAATTTCATATCAACTGCTCTTTGCTTCTCGACGGTCTTCTGATGATCCATAAACAATGCCATGTTAAATCTAATGGAACTTCCTACTTCTTGAATAATTTTCTAACCAGTCTAGCAGCGTTCCTCTTTGGAAGTTTTCTGTTACCATCATCATTATTATTGATAACTAAGTTCACATTTGAGTTTCTTGGGGTATCTGGTGAAGAATTTGATAGACCTGGTGAAAATGGTGAAGAATTTGGTGTTGAGGGAGAAGAATTATATGGTGACCTTTCAGGTACTTGTTGATTAGTTGCTAACACGTATGGATTATATTTGTTCAACACCTTCAAAATATGACAACAACTTTCGAAAGCGAATTGTTTGCCATGTTTTTGCCGCCACTATGTACAAACATGTCTTTCAACATCAACATCCACAACCACTCTCCCGGCCTCTCTTGGCTTGCATTATCAATACAACATAAGCGTCTACTTGCCTGTTGATTACAATGAAGTGTTCTGCCAACCCTTTTGCATCAGGATAATTGATGTTCACGGTTTGTTCTTCATATTTGCGAAATATGTTTTCCCACATGGTGTTACCATGATGTTGTGCACCATCGATACAATCTTGGGTAAAAAAAAACATAATTACGACAAATGCGTTCATCTTCTGTCATGTTGTATTTTGCACCTCGGACTTTGACCTTTTTAGCTTTACCGTTGCCTTGGCTTTGAGATTGTGAATCCATATTACAAGAAATTAATAATTGTAGAGAAGGTGTAATTGTTTTAGATTTGAAGAAGATTGATAAATTCTAGAGAGATTTATAAATTCTGGTGTGAGTTGGAATGAGTTTTAAATTGGGTATTTATAGAGGGAAAAAAATGTAGCAGTTGGAAGAGGAACTGATAATCAAACCAGCAAGCGATATAATGACTAGCGCTAGCACTGGAATGATTAACGAGCGATGTTTAGACCATCTAGCGATGAAAACTCGCTCACTGGAAAAATCTGTCGTGTATGCCTATATGTTATATTTGACATATATGCATATATGTTTGTCACTTTGACATACCTATAGTGGGTATATATATTTCAAAATCTAATGTTTGCCAAATGCATAGGAATAGGCCTAAAAAGATATCGGCATTATCTTTCATGAACCTTGGTTAGTGGGGGAGACTGCTGAAAGCCTCGATAGGCTATTTTCATGCATTTCCACCTCTTACTTAAAGAGAAGAACGCCACTAGTCCCGTTGCAAGAAATCATAGTTTCGAATGACCACCACTGCAGACTACAACCATCAATCAAAATTACAAGTCCCGAAATACCGCAAATATAAATATTGAATAAGAAAGAAATTTACCAAACCATTACAGCAGAAGGAACTGCGAGGCTTAAAAACTCTCCAATGCCTCTTTTGATAACGGCACTCGAGTTGATTTGCATGAAGGAGAATCAGAACATTGAGCCAGTATGATATACCACATGCAAATGCAGTTCCAATGTTTCCAAACCCCATCTGAAATACGAAAACCCAACAAAGAGGTACATGCAAACATGAAGTAGTCATCGAACTTAATAGCATTATGGGAACAATCAAACTTTGAGTCTGATGATATTTCATTAAAGGCCGGAGAATCGCCCAACTGAAAAGTGCTGGGATCATACATGTTGCATATCTCCCTGCTTCGTGCGAGATTACTGGGTCTTGTCCAATAAAGATGAGTATCTTTTCCATTGAAATCCATACAAAAGAGATAGGGATACAAACTAATAAGATAAGAGAGATGATTGCACTGTAAGCATGAACTCCAAGTTTTTGATATTGTTGTGCTCCATAAGCTTGTCCACATAGAGTTTCTAGGCCACTTGCCATTCCTACCTGGTTTTGGCAACAAAAATATTTAAATCAGGTTTCATTCTACAATTCACCAAGTGCGGAACCAAATAAGTAACAACCGGGAAATGGAGAAATGAAGTTCCTTACAAGAAGACTGGATCCAGTAACAGCACACAGAGAGGTGGCCATGGCAGTGCTAGAGGGAGCAACTTCACCAAGGTGACCCACCATCATCAAAGAGACAAGTTAGAAGCAACAATAGGCCCGGCAATGTTACCCACCTTCTCTGCCTCTTCCACAAATGCATCCCATGTTAAGTTTTTCTTTCCTCCCTCTTCTTCTTGATCTTTTGCCTTGAATAACAGACCTTCTTCCATATCTCCCAAAACCTGAACCCCAAATTCAAATGGAGTTTTGTTTGCAGATATAATCAGAGTTGGGGAATCTCAAGATAAATCTGGTGGGGTGTCAATTAAAGTATATCTTTGTCCAGGATCACTTTAAAAAACAATAAAAATCTTTCATAAATAGATTGAACTATGTTTTCTACGTGAGATGTTTTCAGTGGAGTGCAAGTGCGTTGCCTGATGGCAAATGCTAGAAGCTGTGGCAAAAGTTTTATATTATTTCAGTTCTAGTCAACAGGGGAAATGAATTACCATATTATGTGCCGTCAATGAATCATCATCATCAGCTACTCAATCAATCTAGGTTATCATCATCAGCAGCAGCAGCTGCTCAATCAAGCATTTGTCGCCAGAAAAAATACATAGAAGAGGAAATGAATTCTCAGTTCCAATATAGGAAAGAAAGTTGAGCAGAGATGACGACAATTCATAACCTAAAATATCATGTTGTGTCCAAATTGTCTCAAAAACTTGATTCTTCATTGCAAAACGCACTGTTGAGGACCAAGCTTAAATACAAATTAATACTTGGTTTAACGGTAACAGAAACTGAAGAAAATATTCTGATTTTAGGAAAATTATAACTCTATTACAAGTTTTAGATGAACTTAACCACACATCTAGAAGAGGCTCTTGGAAGACTTAGCAACTCTGACATAACTACTTCTTTGCTTTTTGGCGTTCTCTCTTCAGAATATTCAATAGTCATCGTCTGCAAAGATTTTGCGTTCTTTAAAATTAATTCCACCCATCTCAACTCCCTCGCCTCCCCACTAAATTCCGAGAACTGAACTGACTGGAGGTGCTGAAACAAGTCTTCAGTTTCATCAATTTCGTTTCTTCCATCCATAGACAAAAGAACGGATGACTGAAATGGAATGGAATCGGCAAATAAACAAAAATAAATAAATAAACGATTTAGAAGGCAGAAATGGTCATGAAATGCAATGTGCTTAATAATTTAAGATGTGCATACAGAATCAAAGTTTTGCGCACTTGCCTCTTCAAATACAAGCCACTTCAGATTAGGTGCTGCTTTGAGCAATACACATATTAGCTTATCTGTGGTTGCACCTCCATACAGCTTCAACTCGTTCATATTATGAAATGTAGGTACGTGGTGTACAAAATCATATGCAACGGATTCGTCAGTGACAACAAACGTATTTCAGTTTGGAGAAGGATGATTGACGATATAGCACATAAAAACTACGTAATATATACAGACAAAAGGAATACCTGTCCGGGCTGAACGTATACTGATAGACACCTTACATGTGAAAGCGCCTGAAGAAACTTACTTAAAGCTGCACCATGACTTATACTTTGCTCCATAAACGATTTAAATTCAAAAATGTCCACTTCTGCTTCATCTAGTTCTAGAAAGCTGGACAGGTCATAATCCTTGGCCACACTACCCCAGTAGGTAAGAGATGCTAGACTTGGTGCATGAATTTGGATACTACAATCGCGTAAACCACCTTGCATGGAAGTGTGCACAAATTGCAAGTCTTTTAGAGAAGGAGTTAAAATGCAGATTTTCTTTATACCAATCCAAGTGCAGTCTTCCAGAATCAGTTTTTCAAGGACAAGGCAATTGACAACGAATTGCTCATTCCGGCAATCATCAGTAAATTGAACTCCGTTAAGTGTAAGGCTCTTTAGATTTGGAAAGGAGATATTTTTATGACAATATATACGAGGAGTTATAGATAGGTAGAGCTTAACCAATGATTCACAAGTAAATAGCGATGAAGGAATACGAAAAAGGTTCATCTTGATATAAAGTGAGACTGAGGTCTTTGACATTACGCTTTGTTAGACTCGTGATCCATGAGTGAACCCGTGCTGCATTCATGTTGGTATTTAAGGAGAGGCGAAAATTCTGAATAACTGATGATGTGTCATGAAGATGCAATGTTCTATCCATAAAATCCATGAATTTATCCCTCTCTGGTAATGAAGGGCGGGGTGTGGACTCCCAGATCTGAAATTCAAGGGTGGGGATAGATGTCCAAATACGATTCCATCTTTTAGATAGCACACATGTTCGAGCAACAGATTTGGTTGGAAGGAAAGAGAGGATATAATGAACAAGGGAGTCAGGTAATCTACTAATCCTATCCTCTGCCTCACCAATGTTATTCAAATCCATGAGATTTTAGTTTCTGTGCACGAATTAAAAAAAAAACAGATGGATATAAATTTAGAACAACATAGTCTAAAGACAACATCAAACACAAATTACATATACAAACGTAGAACATACAACTAAAACGAATATAATTAAAAGTGAATTAGAATATTACCTCAACTATGAAGCTTCCACAAAACCAAGAATTAGCCAATCAACATCATTTTCAGCAATCAATACATTAGAATCTCTTGTGATCTAAACCCCAATTCCCAGTTTTCAACAAAAACTGAAATTAATTATGGCTTGCTGCAGCTCACCTGTATAAGCTGCAGAAATACAAATAGAGATGTTTAAGGTCCCTACGCTTTGCAGTACAAAGGAACTGGGAACTGACCGACTTGCTAGTATGGCCGTCGATGCTTAACAAAGTGTAATTTCGGCCGGCTGAACCACTTCCTAGTAAGAATATCATAAACCAAGCAACTAATTAAGAATATTTTGGACTGTTGATACAAAAATGTCGCGCAGCAAGCAAGCAAGCAGTTTTAAGTACCAATGTACAAACCCTATTTGCTCGAACAGGGCAGATGACTTCCTAGAGGGTTTTGTAACCCGGAAATACTATTTTCTGATCAAATGATAATGAGGCGAAGATAGAATGAAAACTATTGGAAGAACTTTAACAGAACCTAAGCATTGATATTGCAATGTGATGTGCGCCAAATCTGAGAACACAACACCAACTTTCACGCAACAAAATCCAATCAAGAACGAAGTTATTAAGATCTAATTTACAGGAATCAAGAATTGAAAATATAAAATTTACAAAAATTCCAAGGAAAGTTTCACCAAACGCAATCAAAATCAGTGTAACCAAAGGTGGTGGTTAACATCAGATGCACGACCTCAGTGTAATGTTGGCGCACCACCTTGTACGGTGAAAGGACAGGTTATAAGAAGGTCAACTGCTCAATAACTAAAACTTTCAATTGAACCACATTACTCCAACATCATGTACATTCGAACACAATGCAATACAGATTATAAATATCACCAACATTTTGCAACCAAAACCCCATATAGCTGACACTTCCTAGACTTAGAACTCGGGAAGGTCGGCTAACAAAATTCAGATAAACACAGTCAAGCTAACCTACAATCAACAACACAGTGAGCTGCAAAATGCAGAGATCCATTTAAATTAACTCTATAGCCAACCACAGAAAACTGAAATCACTAAGAGTCGGAGCGAAATTGGTTTGACGACATTTCAATTTCAATTGAGACCACTTGACTCAGTGGAATCTGAACTGTGTTAAGGTTCAGCTTGTATAAACCCTACTCACATATCTTTGCAGTTTGGAGTTTGGATCTGTTTAAAATTAATCCCCTAAATTTATTAATAATTGAGTCAATTAGCGATAATGTGATGATAATGTGACGAATTAGCGAAGTGATATTGAAACTGGATTTGATTGGTGCTTCCCTAGAATAAGTTTTGGAGAGAAAATGAAATCAAAGGAATTAATCACTGAATACTGTCGGAGAAGAGAGATAAATCAGAGAAGATATCACTCATCTCAGTGTCTTGGTCGAGTTTCTAGAGATTATAGAATGAATTTTACAGAAAACAAAATTTAGGGATTTACGGGTATATTCGTAAAATCACATAATTTGTCGAGCTAAACTATGCCTGGATTGGGTACGAAGTGTGTTTCACAAAATAGGAAGCCCACTATTGTGGTTGCAAACGCGATTTGGGGCCGACTAAGGGACAAGAATGGATAACGAAAGAACCCTATTTTGGGGTAGGGGCATACATATAAGATAAAAACATGAGTGCCAATAGTATTTCAAGGTGACCCTTATCCTCAAATTTTCAAAAATGCTAAAATACCCCTCATTTGATTAGTGTTTAATTAGTGATAATTAAATTTAATTAATTGTTAATGATTAAAATTAGTTTAGTATTAATTTATGATAATAATTTTTTGTTTAAAGATAGTTTGTTAGTGAATAATTTTAGAAAAAGATGGAGGAAAGAAGAAGGAGAGGAGGATTTTTTTTTTTCTTTGTTTGTGATCTTTGTGATTATTGAGAGATGTGTGATACAAATTCGAGTGAGGAAGGTGAATCTTCATCACGTAAAGCTAACATATCAATGTCCTTTTTGTAGCTTGAATTCACCAATTTTTTTGATTTTTGTATGTAATTCGGCGCAACAGAGTTAGGTTCGGCAGATAATTTGTATGCTGAAGCTTGATAAATAAGAACAGTTCTATTTGTACGATTGAATTCTTTATAAGCCGAACTGTCATAGAATTATTTTCGCACCAAATAAACTCCATGGTTCGGCTTAAAGAGGATGTGCTAATGAGCCGAACTTCAAAGATCGACTTTCAAATAGTATTGCGAATGAGCCGAACCCAACCCCAAACGATAGTGAAGTCTACTAATGGAGAACATCAACGTCCAAATTAAACTCATTCAAATCAATGATATATTATCGTCATCTTCAAGAGAATGAAATGATGAAAACAACGCAAAAAGAATGATGCCATTTTGACATCGGACGAAGAAGTTATGGCCAAAATAAAATATAAAAACATGAGAGTACAGAGATAAGTTCGGCTGATAACTCATCATCTCGAGTTAGCCGAACCTGGAGCCTACAAAGCAAGATTTTCGAAGTGTTTACAGAGATAAGTTCGGCTTAAAAGTAATCTAATCGAGTCAGCCGAACCTGACAACCACCTGGGGTAAATTTCATTTGTTAGGTTCGGCCGGGAAAGGTTGGCAAGGTATTAGCCGAACTGTTCTTCGTCTGTAAAAAAAAAGAAGTTCGGCTACTAAATTTCAGCCGAACACTACTCTGGAACTTCCAAAACCCAGAGGAATCATCGATTACATGTCACAAATCAACGAAATACGAAAAACCAAGCAATGGGTTTGTGGGAAATACCTCTCTATGTGCAATTTTAAAGCACCAGGCTCTATTTCTCGCTCTCCAACACCAATCAATCCACTATCCTCTTGATCACCATCTTTTCCAAAAACCCTTGATTGAGAAGCTACAGAAGAAATACCAGGATTCGGCACCATATTTCTAGGGCATCGCTTAACACGAGGTGTCATTAATTTGTTTAATCAAGAACTTAATCGAACAAACAAATTTTCAGAATTTTGTTTGTGTTTTTGGAGAAGAAGAGTGAGAGAGAAGGGTTAATTAGTAATGATTAGTGAGTTAATTAGTGGGTGGTTGGTTAATTAGTGGGATTGTTTTAGGATTAAAATTTAATTAAGTGGAAGGATAGTAATGTAATTTAAACTGGGAAGGGGTATTATAGTAACTTAACAACCATTAGGATAAGGGCCACCCTTGAAATACTATTGACACCCATGTTTTTGTCTTATATGTATGCCCCAAAAAATTTGGGTTTGCCCCAAATGAGGGTTCTAATGAAATGCGGTAGAACCTGTATTAATATTCTTGGACATTTACAAAATTATTAATACAGAGAACTTGAAATTATTTATTATTATAGTTACGTATATAAATACATGTACGTTTTTAGGAACTTGTTATGCTACTAGAGATTTTTTTTTATGTTTTTGACAAATATAAATAGCTAGTACTATATATTATGTATAGTAGACCTGGTTAAATTGGGGCTTATAGGGATTAATCGGGGTCTATGAATTATTTCAACCAACCTAAAAAGAAGGATATGGGGTGTCTAAATGATGGTAAAAAAAAAACTAAATTAACCCTGAAAGAAACCTTGATTATTCTAATACAAATACAAAATCAAAATCACTTAATTAACAAAAACAAAAAATCATTAATCAAAACTCAATTTTTTTTCAATTTCATCAAAATTAAAATCAAAACTAAAACCTAATCAATCACAAACAACAAATTTTTTTTTTTTTTTTTTTTTTCAAAAATAAATACTTGAACTAATTAATTTTATGTTAAAAATTACATACTAGGCAAGCGAGCGACAAGCTGTGCCGCTAGCCCTTTTTGAATAGCAAAACCTATCCTATTAAAAATAAAATCTCGTGAGCCAGGGGTCATTACATTGCTGCGCATGACTTTCTGGACCCTCTTGAGTAGTCCAACCTTTCGGAGCCAAATAGCCAAAAGTATCAAAAGCAAAGGGGACGAAAGCATGCCCATTGTCAACACATGCTTTCTCATGCTTCGATATCTTACCTGAGGCAGCCTTTAGCGCTGCTCGCCCGACTGTAAAGGTGCCATGTCCAATTCCTACCAAAGGAGATACCCCGGTGAGGTCAACACATGTGTGTTTCCCATTAGCCAATCCAAAAATAAGAACATCAGCTGGTCTTAGTGTCGATCTCCCTTCAAGTGGGTCTGTCAGGAAATGCATAGGTGCTTCTTTCTTTGCCGAAATGCTAGACCTCCATTGAATTTTTTTTTTTTTTTCGAAACCCAAAAACAAACAATTCAAGTGATTGATTTAAATCTCTTTAATCCATTCCTTCTAAGAGGTACTCTACAATGATTTACCTCTAAATCTTTGAAATTCACTCATCAAATTTTCTGAAAATCCACCCCGAATCGGTTTATGCGTTCACCATATTAGTCTGATTGTGGTTGATGTTACAAGCAATCGGTGTTTATTGTGCACATGCATAACCATATTCTGGGTTGGTGTGATGAACATAAACCACAACGGTTTATGCTAATGCACATATCAACCGATTCTGGGTTCAAGTTCGGATTTGTAGAGAAATCAAGAATCAGATTATTAGTGCATCTATATAATTCGATTGTGGCTGTTAACGACTATTTTATTTTATTTTGAAATTATAGCCATTGGTGCTTTGTGTATATAAAGAGGATAGCCTATTCTCTATCATACACTACCTAATCTCTAGTAGCGTAACAAATGAAAGAGGATTGCCCATTGTTAAATTTTTATTTCATTTGAAGATGTCAAGTCCATAACCATCAACTACCAATTCAATCGAACACATACTTAGAAGATGCAAGCGAACAAACAAATTAATTGCGGAAATGAAAGAAGAGATACGCAAAAGAAGCGAACAAAAAACTACAAACACGACTTCGTCTTCATCACCTAACAAATATATTAATGTAATGGATGAAGTGTTAAGTAAGCAAATAACTACAAAAGAAATCATATCATCGTCATCGGCTGCGACAAAATATGAAGAGAAACTCAAGGCAAAGAAATGAGGTCAAGAGCAATTCCAACTAAGGGAAAGAATGAAGGATGTTGAGGAAGAGACCGAATGGATTAAAAATTATTACATAGTCAAGGATCTTCCAAAACAATATCAAGATGAGAGTATATTTTGGCTTCAAGTTGGTTGGGGTCCTTTCATTAAATAGACGAGCAAGAAACCACGCTATGATTATGAACCAGACCACATTTTTTCAAGAATGATTCATGTTAGTAAATTATGCCTCAAGTACAACGAGATTCTCGCTAGACACAAAGGATACAGGTTCACGACACATGATGAATATACCGCTTGGAGAGGAGAGCGGTTTTATCATTTCGAAGTGGCATTGATAGTTGAAGCTCACACTAAGAAATAAAACTGTGCTAGTTTCAATTTTAAGAGTTTATGAAAAGTGAAAATGATCCACAATCGGATCATGTTGGACCATATGTAATCCGATTATTGAGTTAAAAATTGTTTGTTCTTTTGTAACTTTTTCTTCCCAAAATTGGATTACATTATCGTCCATAAAGACAGATTATGAAAGAATCTCGAATCATGTTAGACCATATGTCATCCGATTATTTAGTTAAAAATTGGGTGTTCTTCTGTAACTTTTTCTTCCCAAAATCGGATTACATTATCGTCTATAAAGATAGATTCTAAAAGAATCCTAGACAAGTTTTGTTCAGAATCAGTTTATAATAGTTCCTTAGTAAACCAATTCTTAGTTGAAGTCAGAATCGGTTTATAAAAGTTGTAGTATAAGCCGATTCTGAAAAACCTGCAGCAAACTACCTCCAAAATCGGACTTTAAAAACGTAATAGAAGACCGATTATGTTACAAATTTCACGATTCCAACGTACCCAAAAAATACAAATCAATTTCATTCATTAAGCTTGGTTCAGTTTGCAATATACAATATATGAAAGCGAAAAAAATATAAGCATATGATAGTTCAAGTTCTTAACAAAAGGAAAATACACATTCCAACACTTGGAGATGCTACACTTGATCCGTCTCAACTAACTCTTCTCAACGCCTCATGTTGGGCTCGTACTTTTCAACCTACTTCTTGGTGAGATCTGAGTCATAATGAAACTTAAATAGCGATGATAATGGACAATCTACATATAGCCTGAGACCGATATGATGTATGTTGTTAGGGTTGAATAAAAAAATTATATGATCCTTAAGCTCTTCATCCCAAATGGTGTACTTGGGGGCATATGTATAAATTATTCCCTGACCAAATAAATAAACAACGCAACTCCAAGATTCCGCCAGAAGTTGACCACATAGAGGCATGCTCATCCAATACTCAGGGGTAATTGGTTTATTCCCCTTTAGCCCTTGAACACTAGAAACCATTTCATCAAATCTCACTTCTTTATCCTTTCTTGATCCTCCCTTCATCATCGAAATGTAAAAATACTTGTCTTTTTGTAGGCGTAAGGCCATCGTATTTTTAAAATATTGACATTGGATTAGGTTCTCATCGTCTGCCAAACCTATATTACCTATTTGTTTCGACACAACATGGTAACCAAAATTCTCATCCACATCCACATCATCAGTAGAAAACACATAGGGCTTAATGAATTCAGGAAGTTTCGAATAATACTCCTCGAATATGGTGTAACAAGTTTGCTGGGGTCTACATCGTTCATCCTTAGGCATGCTTCCATCACTAAGAGCGGCCCTTAGAGTAATTGTAGAACCCTTTTGTCTTGTTTTTCCCTTCCATGCATGTATCTTTGATACTCTTGTTGTACTATCTTGACTCTCTTGAGAAGGAACGATTAGATCATTTGGCTCATCATTTATTGTAGGCGCGTGACTTTCTTGAGAAGAATCGATTGGTTCCTCATGTTGCCAAGGATCAATTGGATCATTTGAAAGGACCATATGTGCGCTACTTGTCCCGCTTTCTCCCTTCTTTGGTCGACCCCTTTTCATCTTAGACGGTGACTTTTCATGCTCAATTTGTGAAAGAACGTTTGGAAAATTTGTCTTGGCTTGTGCAATACTTGTCCCGCTTTCCCCCTTCTTTGGTCGAATTTTCTTTATATACTGCGCCTCTTCATATTTAGCATCTTCATACTCATGTTGAGAAAAGTTTCTTTTATGACTGAATAAACAGATTTTTTTTTTCTGGTATTCATTGCAACCTTAAACTCTTTCCTTTCTTCCTTACTATCCATGTTGGTAGGTGGTATACCCGTCGGTGGTAGCACCGTTGGTTCTTCGACCGGTACCATATGGGAGTTAGCGGCTATTTTAAGTCGTACATCAAAACTTGTCATGCCAAGCCACACTTTTTTGCGAATTTTTCGATGATTTCTCTTCCAATATCCGTGTCCACAAAGGATTCGAGTAGTCACTACAAAAATAGGTCATATTAGTGAGGGTTTATTGTGAGGGTGTTTTGACCAACAGTAGGAAATATTAGTATTAGTCAAATGAGCAATTTTTTTCTGTCAGTTTCGTACTTCCGACAGTGTAAATGATTTTCTGGTAGAGTAATGGCTGCGGTTTCTCAGTCATCAATTTTTATTTTCATTATTATTCTTTTTTCCTCATGCTTTATCTTCTTTTGTCAAACAAATTTGGTTTTCTCCCCTTAACTTTTTCCATTTTTTCTCCGCCTAAGAACAGAGAGGTTTGCTCTCGCCTCTTCCCTGTTATCATCCCGTCTCTTCTGTGTTATCATGTTATCCATCTCTTTACAGATAAGATTAAGGTTTCAATGAGAATTGATGATGGAGATAAAGATCATGAGTCTGAGATTTGGAGAAATCGAATGGAATCAGGAATTAGTGAAGGGTTTGCTTTTAATAAAGATCTATTTACTTTCATTAAATGAATATCCTAATCTCTTTCGGTAATATGATCTTATCTTAGTACAAGCAGATTTCACAAATTCTCTTTCTCTTATCATGGTATTTTCTCTTAGCAAAATCTTTACTGTAATCTAAGGTTTTTTTTTTATATGTGAATTTTTTTAAATTTTTTTCTTGTGTACATGAATCGGGTTTTCAGGATCTCTTCCGTAACTCCGTTAGAAAACCTCATGAATATCTGAATTTATTTCTCTTAGGAAAAATCATGGTATCGAGTTAATTACTTGATTGGGTTCTTGATGGTGGTCGAGATTATTAAGTATGTGATTTCTTAGGAGATATGTAAGTTTTCGGTTTCTAATGAGTGAAATTTTTAGTTCATGATTTTGATCATCAGCCCTATGACTATTATATATATACTCATATATATGTCTATTTAAGAGTCGAGAGTACTTATAACTTGTTAGTCCAGGTACATTATTGAATTCAGTTAATGGAAATGTGAATGCATACTTACTAACAATGCTTAAAATGGATATTAATGCTTAAAATGGATTTATATGTTACAGGAAATACAAGACTATTACCCCATCGACTGACGCAGACATCAGTAATAGTCCATGAATGGAAGATCATGGTGCACATAAATTCTTGACTAATATACTACTTATATATAACTCTGGAGATTCAGGTGCTTCTTTTTTTGCATTCAAGGGAATGGGATGATTTTTTAATTTTAATTTTAATTTTTTAAATTTTGCATGGCATCAGGTGTGTTCTTTTTTTGTCCCAAAATTTCGAAACTTTCCACAGGCATTTTGAACTCTCTGGGTGTTGTTCTATTTCCCAGATTTATGTTATTTAACAAGTTAAACATCTTACTATCAGATATGTAAGTTTCTATGGTGCATCAATGTAAAACTTTGTTATGAATGGTATAAGTTTTTGGTTTAGTGTGAATGATGCATGTTTTTAAAGGCTTTTTGAATTTTGTGAATGGCTTGAAAATTCTGAGAATCTAAAATCTGGTACCGGAGAACATTAATCGGCCACCGACGACCGGAATGCTGCTGTTGTCGATTTTTTTTTTCGGCGACAAGAAAACAATTTATGACTTTTTGACCAGACATCATAAATAGAATAACTATTCGTGACGGTTGAACAAACATTTGTGACCCTAGCAGTAATGAAGGATTGTCACCCATCACAAATGTGCATTTGTGACGGTCTTTTTGCTATTTGTGACAGTCTTTTTTCTATTTGTGACGGTCTTTTGTTATTTGTGATGGTATAAAACCGTTACTAAAGGCCCTCCTTCTGTAGCGGGTCCTTCGATTGGGGGTGGTTTGAAAGTTATTTTCTCCCAAAACAGATCAATGATTTGAAAAGGAATTCCTTGTTGGTACCTCGCAATCATGTGACGACACGGAAATCCCAAGGCCGTCATCGTCATACATGAACATACAATTCTCCTTCTCCCCATCTCGTTTTCCACATAATATTTGTAATGCTTCATCATAGAAATGATTTCCCAGTGAGACACCTTATAGTTTAAATGTCTAATCAGCCAATGGTAATTATTGTAGGTTGTGATGATTTTCATCCTACTTTCTTCCATTTGCGCGGTTATCTTGACGATATCAGACTTGGTGTATTCATGGATGGCTTGTTGTACCGTAACCACACTGTTTTGGATTCCTCGAAGCAAGCTCTTCAAATGTCCATGAGATCCTTCCGAGATACTTGTCGCCTAATTCTTGTAATGCATGTGTTGGTAGGTGTAAGCATAGACAAATTTCTCCTTGTACGGATCCAACAATTCCTCCAAGCAATAAACCACACATTTCTCGTAATCCTTCTTCTATAGCCTAATAAAAGTCTCCAAATAAGATTCAAACTCGGCCACGGACATTGAGTGTACCATTAAATCCCAATCATGTTGAAAATCTAGCCTTCCATAGTAACCCATTCGCTTCATACTTTGATTTGCTTTTCTTCTTGTCCTCCTCTCGTTGTTCCGGAGTTAGTTTTTCAAGACGCTGATCTTCCGCCTTTTCATGAGCGTTACCTTTTTGTGGCTATGACTTTTGGATATAACCCCTACAATTACTTCTAATGTTGCATTGTATGTGTCATGTGCAAAGAAAATGCTTAGCGTCCGGAAAAACCACTCTTATGACATTCATCAATGCTTGGTCCTTTTCCGTTATTATGATCCCCGGAGTCTGATCGCCACAGTATATCTCCTTCAATGTCTCTAGCATCCAAGTAAAACACACATCATTCTACCGATGTATAAACCTCCTTGCTACCGTGAATGTTTGGCAAGAAATGTTTAACAACGACATGTTGTACTTGTTGGTATTGTACGTGCAATCTATTAACAAAATTTAATAGAAGCATTGGGCCAACTTGATCATCTCTGGATTCACCAAGAAAATAAGAGTCACTTTGCCTTCCAATGCATGCTTCCTCATTGTGTATCTGTGTTGATCAGCTAACCACTGATATTGTTCCATAACCGCTCTACCATCCCATTCCCTCTTCCTAAAGGATGCTCTTGTCATGTAAATTTCCCTCAAAGTATGTGCAAAAGTTATCCTTATCATCCTCCTTAAGATTCCTAAGGATGTCACTTGGTTTACACGCTTTCATCGACCTTACCGTTTCCAATTGATGTGGTTTCAACCCACAAACGGCCGTGTGTCCAATAAGAGATTCCAGATCATCATGATTATGAAAACCACTGGGTCTATTAACTATATAGCTTGTATACCTTACTACTGGGTATATTAACTATAATGTTAAACAAGAAATCATACTTATTTGATTTAGTAATAATTTCCCTTGTCGTCTTCTTCACGTATGTTATGTTATTTGCCCAATGACTTTCTTGCGTTCCACCTCTCTCACAAAAAAGTTCCAAACGATCTTGTTTTGAACGAAGACCAAAAACTAATGCGCATTTGATCTCTATGCCCTTGTCTATAAACCATTACTTTGCATCGTTTCTTTCTTTTCATTCCAAATAGGTGAAATAGTGGTTAGAGGTATCAGGACCCAGTAGAGATACGGCTTTGGGATGATCTTCGTCGAATGCTGCAGCAATATGCAACATATATTGACAAGTTGAGGATTTAGAGGATTTAGAATCGGTTTATGTGTCATAGTCGAGACAACCGATTGTCAGAAATCGTATTATCTGAGTGATTATAAAGTTCGATTAAGGAAAGACAGTTTAGGACCCTCGGGTCCGGTTCCTATTTTTCCCACCATGTTAATCAGTTTTGAATGAAGATAATTTAGATGATGGAGACTTTTAGAATTGAGAAACCCTTTTTTTTTATGGGTTCACCACTTGCTCCAGAAGCTAGTAAGAGAAACTTCCATCGAGAATGGAATATGTTGAGATTATTAGTCCCATATTGTCTGGGAAATCTAAGATCCTGTGGTTTATAACTCTGTGGGCCACTCCACTCATTGTCAATTAGTTTTGAGTTGGATGCCCGTATTCTAACATAATACAAGATTGTTATTCTTCGACTCGCTTAAGCACACGTCCTTAGCTAGTTTGATGCATGAATTGATGCTAGAATCTCGTTTTTTTTTATTTTGATCGACATAGATTGGGATGCTATAATCTCTTACTATTATTTTTTCTTGATGAACCATGAGATTTGAACGAAGGACGGTTTACCTTTAGTTTCCGATCCATGCCTATGACGAGAACAAATTTCTGCCAAAAACTACTAAGAAATTGTAAAAGTAGAAGAGATTCAAGCCTCTATTTATATAGTGTACAGAAGACTAGTGACACAAGTTTTTGGAAATCTAAAACTATATTACTTTCGGAAATTGCCAAAGGTAGACTGATTGGTCTATTGAGAAAACTTAAATATTTTAGCTATATTTTTATTGACAATGATTTAAAGTTTCCGGGCCAAAGAAAAAAGATGATAAAATGGTCATTGCCCGAAATTTCAATTAAAACATTCATCAAAATTCAAAACCTCTATTAAAAAAAAAAAAAAACAAGAAGCAGTTGTAAACAATTTAGTGACACTAGAGAGGTATAACTAATGTGATAAAGTATTAAGGACATGACCCATGAACAACACAACACCACTTTTCTCTTCTCTGATTATGAACATGAATGGATGATCCTCTACGAAATTGACAGGAGGAGGATGACGCTTGGGCGGGCATCTTGGCACAAATTTTTACCACAGTAACAGCTGTAGAAGCAGCCTCTTCGGTTCCCTCTTCCTCAATTTCAACAAAGCACTTATGATAAACCTCATCAACATGAAGCTTATTACTATCAATATTCAGCATCTCAGTCAGCTCAGCCTCTGATTCATCAAAAGGCAAAACTAGTCCTACTTTCTTTAGCACACTTTTTGCTTCAAATTCAAAACAAAATTTGAACTTGGGAATCTTGAATTCTCCTACTCGAACCAATGGATGACAAGCGGGGAGGTAATGATCCAGAAAAGAAGCAGGATCAGAGCTCACCTTTCCTATAAGTTCACCAAGCCCATCGCGTTGCTCATGTAAAATTATGTACATAGAAAAATATGAACGGAGTTCCTTGTCCTTTTTGTAACGGAGTTGCAAAAATATACTATCATAACAACTGGAATTTTGCTTCCTAAACATTGTAGGATGTTGGTTCTTTTCCGTCAAGGAGGTAGAACTTTGACCTCTTAGATAGTGATGGTCTGAAATATTGTTTCCAACATCCTTTGAAATAGAGCACATTCGACAACTCCTTAAGAAAACATTTATTGACTGACATCAGCAGGCAGGAGAACTCTGTTTAATAAATTGGTTTCTTTTTCCGCCCATGTGTTCACCTTCTTCAACACTTCTTTGCTCTAACCAAAATTTACGTACATTAAACCATTAGAATAATGAAATATAAAGCAAACAAGAAACTAATACAAACAAGAACAACATTGCTCAATCAAGGAAATCCACAGTCTCGTTTTTTTTTTCCATGTTCAACTCTTGGAATGAAGGTTTAAGTGGGGAGATGACCCAAACATCTGTTAGAAAAAACAATGTTTTGTTTTAATCAAAAAATGCATGGACCATGTTTTGATCCCACTTAGACCTACCAAAGTTCCTAGATGTTTTTTCATTGAATTAAAAGATAGTTTTAGACTTAAATGGTTTAGCCTTAAATGGCCCTTTGGGTCTTTAGAAATTTGTTATTGGGGAAAGCCCTAGACTATGGCAACATCCTTATTGCATTTTTATTGCACTTATTTCCATCAAGGGAATATAGAGCACATTTTCGATAAGGGTAGTCGACCCATTTTCAAGGTCTCCGAAATTTACCACACTTATTTCCATTAAAGAATTTTATTTTTGCCTTTTGTGGATACATTTATTGATTTATTGCTTATATGTAAAGCAGGCGCGTGTGGAGGTCATTATTAAAGATATTTATTGCATTTATTTTCACAAAGAATCCATTATAATATTTTTTTTTATCGTTATTTTTGGCTTTTTGCTTTTTCCGATAATATTTATTGCGTGATTTATTTCCATTCTGTGGGTAATATTTTCATTTCACCGTAATATTTACTTTCGTTTAAAAAACATTTCGATAACTCAACTTCTTCTCTAATAATATTTATTAAACTTATTTCCTTATTAATATTTGTTTTAAAACTCGTAAATTTACTTCACCCATTTCCCATAAACAAGTTGTAGTTTAGAAACATAATTTCCATAACTACCTCTTGATTTACAGAATTTAGTTCACTAAGGGTAATATAGTCATTTTCAAAGTAAAAATTGTTTTTACATTACTCAGATAACAATTTGTATTTTCAATTTTGTTTTCCATTTTATTTATTGCACTTATTTTTAAGGGTAATATCATCATTTTCTACTATTTGTTCAAATCTGCTATAGCAATTGATTTGTTTACTATCGTGTAATCTAAGTATTATTTCCCATTTGTTCGATTATGTAATTAATTCCAACAATCTAAAGGTAATATCTGTCCAACTTATTGTAATATTGGATGGATTATTCTTTGTTGTAAGAACAAGGGAAAGAATTATAGAAATTAAAAAACTTAGAAAAACCCTCGAGAAAACTTCACCGTGGTAATGAAGATTAGACATGGAATAGGAAATAATGAAATAAATCTAGAAGAAAAAATCCGTAAATGGATGGAGAAGTTCTTGATGGCTAAGTTCTTAAACAAGAATTCTTGTAAATGGATTGACTACTTAGAGTAGTCAACTTGATTGAAAAGTTTATCTCAAGCTTGTAAATGAAAGATCCTTACCAAGTTGAGGACTTAGACAAGAGCATGATGCCCGGAGCAAAAACATGCATAAAAGAATCAACATTGCTAGAGCACACCATCCGTAAATGGATGGACTGCAAGTGGTAAACCTGGACATATACGTTTCGATTAAAAGGATCAAATTTGATATTTCTTACACGGCGAAGTATCTTGATCTGGAGCCACCAAGCATGTAATTAGGGTTTCGGAATGGTTTCCTAGAATATGCCATAGTAGGAAATGAATGAGAAATTGTTCATGGGAAATTCTTCCACTTAGAGTAGTGGTGGGGAAAGGCAAGTTTCGATCTCTGAGCTAACTTTAGGAAAAACTCTGCATTAAATGAGGGTTTGTTTAGGTTTCAGACATATGCAAAAATCTCATCTCGTAAAATGGATCCTGTTAGGAAAAGGTTTTAAAATTGAGTAGTCCAACTCGCGGCCAAGTTTGTGATTTCTAAGCATAGTATGCATACATTGTGCAAAAAGGTTTGTTTAGACAACATGATTAAGCGAAGGAATATCCGTAAATGGAAATTGAATGTTAAAGTTTCTTAGAGTAGTCAACTCGAGTTTATGTTTGTGACTCCTGGTTTGTTTGGCATGATAGATTTGGGCATGTTAATTTCAAATCGCTAGAAAATGGATGCTAATTTAGGTTGCATACCAAGTTTAAACTTTGATAAAAAACAAAGATGTGATCTCGGACATGTTGAATCTAAATATGCAAGAAAACCATTTAATAAAAGTGTTGAATGTTAGAAAAGTTCCGACTTTAGGAATTAACTACGGGACGGATTTAGGAGACTTGAAATCAACACCAACAAGAGGTGGTAGAAAATGGTACATCACTTTTATAGATGATTACTCAAGTTTGAAGTCCAGTTCATCTTCTTAGAAGTAAAGATGAGGCCTTACCACATTTGAAGTTTTGGAATAAACTTGAAGCTTCTTAGGATGTCGGCATGCTATATTTTGAACCGAGTTCCATTTAAAAAATCGATGATAAACTCCCTCTAAGTGTGGAATGGTAAACAAGATCCCAAAAAACTAAAATAAACAAACCGATGTTTTCGAATTCATTTTTATTTTCCCGATTCGACCATAATTCTTATACATTTTTTGGTTTTTTGAACACATCATAATGTCTGGACGGAAAAGGGTCATGATGTCATAAATTTATTAATAAACTTTTTTTGAGGCGAACCAAGAAGAAGTAAGAGGGTTAATTTTGATAATGAAACCCCAAAATACATGAGTTCCGAAGCTCATGGGAAAATGAACACAATTTCCATGATCCGTATGATAATCCCTGGGTAAAATATCTATGGGTGTCCAAATATATCTTAGAACTAATCCGTATGAAATCCCTAACTAAATGTTCATGGTTTCAAGGTTAATGTTTCGATAAATGTGTTTACATTAAATCATGAATGATTCTCATGTTATTGTTTGCCTATATGTTGATGATATTCAATTAGGAAGGAAAGATGATATTATGTAATACCATTAAAAGTTTGATTAGAGATAATTTTGACATGAAAGACTTAGGCCCTACGATGTAAGATTGGGGATGAAAATGGGTTTGATTTGGATATAGTCTTAGTCAAGAAGATTATCGATTTCAAGAATAAAAAGAGATTTAATTATGAAAGTTTAAACTCGCGTTTGAAATAATTTTGATCCCACTTGTAAATTGGAATTGTGAAGAGATTGATATGAGGAAAGATGATCAACTTGAGAGTTTGAAGATTAGATGATTATCTTAGAAGATCTTATTACAAGATGAGGTTTGAATTAAGAGGTGAGTATATTGAGGTTGAATCGGAGATGAAATTGAAGATGGGCTAAGTTCGAATGTTCAAGGTCGAGTTGATTGGATTGAAGAAATGAAGAAGGAAAATTATTGATGCAGTGAAATGGAAAGAACAAAGATGGGTGCAAAGATAATTTGGGTTTGAATTACTAATGAGATTCCAAGCTAGAGTTCATGAATTAGCTAAATTTTTTGGACAGGTAAGTTGTGTATTATAGATTTTTTCTTTGGCGGAGAGAACATAATTGGATGCGTTAACACATTGTTAAGGTTTGTCTTGAATTGCCATCCACTGTGATTGTAGAAACTACAGAAAGTGCTGCTCTTGGTTGCGCAATGAGTAAATGGATAAACGGGAATTGCATATACGAAGAAAACAGGCTTTTTGTAGATTAATAAGACTTAGAGCTAGAGTTCCATAGAAAGAACTACTCTCTACGTAGAATTCAATCTCGATCAAATTTGGGGAAATCCAAAGATAATCTTGTGATCCTTTGAAAAAGGCTTAGTGAGAGAGAAAGTTAAATTTACATTAAAGCCACCAAGAAAGGGGATGGGACTTGGAAGCTCATTGAATAAAACACCATGTATTGGAGCATGTAAGTAATCCAATTGTAGTTCTTTATTGTTGGAAGTCATTGTTTGATATGGTTCAAGATAAAGGTTCAATGATGACAACTAATTTATGGTGATATTGAGATTTCAATTGAAGACTATCTTTGTCCCTGGGTTATCTTAATGAGATGATGTTGCGTTTTGTTAACTCATAATTATATAGTCAAAACACGACCTATTCTCAATGAGGCGTCTCAATCCATATAAAGGATGAAGCTGACTTTTTAACATGTTGTTTCTATATATGTAAGGTTGAGGCATCAAGTGTGTTATAATTTCGAATTGCATTCTTTGTGGCGGTTCAAGAATTTGTTCACCGTATCAAATTTCAGGTGAACCTCTCACTAAGTTAGGTACCTCAAAGTGTGGGATAACCTTAGCTATTTTGTTGCCTTATGTTTTATTGAATGTTTTATGGATGCATGTTTTATTATTCATACTGGGGATAAGTTAGATTTTTCAATGCCGTTGAAAATTCCATGTTTTGTTTTAAGGCAAAAAATGCATGGACCATGTTTTGATTCCAAGACCTATTGTTGTATTTTTTTCAGAGTGAATGAATAAAACATTGAGTTATTGTATTAAAACTTATATATTATAAAGGATTTAATTTATAATGAGTTTTTCATGCAAATTTGAATATTTCAGCCGAAAAGCCTTAAGGGTATGGCCCTTTGGGTCTTCAAGAGCAGGATTTGTGCCGTCCTTGACAGGAAATGTTCATCTATGTCTCCTAATTAACGTGTTAAAATGGATTAGACCGAAACCTTATTGCATTTCTTATTGCCATCTTTTCGTTGCACATACTAAATGAACTCCAAATATGGGTTTTTAAGATGATTATGAAAGGTGATTCTTCCTACTTTCTAAATTTGGGTCAATCTATAAATTACGACTTCTAATGAACTATGGAGCTCACGCAATGCTCGGCTGTCGTCATTTTTGACTGGCTTTTGGCGGGCGAGTAGTCGAGGCATCCATTCCTTGTATTTTGGTTTCTTGTGGAGTTGGGTGTGGGTGTGGGTTTGATTTTGGGTGTCTTGGGTGTAGCATCTTTCCACCCATCCTTTCTTTTTGGAAAATTTACCACACGCTTCTCCACAAACAAAAGAATTTTATTCTTTGCCTGGATGTTGTTATTAGTGTTCTCTAATTGGTTATAATGTGCAGTTTGCATGATGTGGGATTGATGAAATGGAGAACTAGAAGCATCTTTATAATTTTTGGTGGGATTATTCTTCACAATTGAATTGGAGAACCTATAGATACAAATATAGGATCTGAAGGAGCTAAATAGATTTGAATCACGGGTATAGCAAACAAAAGGATGAAGTAAAGGAAGCATCTCAAGTGATTTGTAAGAAGGAATTTTTACGCGTGTTTACACTCGATGAAGTGGGATTGATGAGATTTCGTCGAGAAATGAATCTTCTCCCTGATCTCATAAGGTTATAGTTTCTCTTTTTCTTTTTTGATATGATTTTTGCTTTTGTTGTAGTAGAAAGATTGAATCAACGTGAAAAATCTTAACACTGTGAGGTTGTCTAAACGTGTTGCCTTTGGAAGATTAATAAATGAATGTTAAGGCTTTAGGTTAAATGTGAAATACCGGAAATTCGATTCCAGCTTATTTTTTTCAAAATTTTTTTCAACTTCTAATAAAGTTGTGTTCCATATTTAAACTTAAGTTCTTATTAATATTTGTCTTAAAACTCTAAAAGTTCGTGCAAATCCTATTCATAATAGTAATAAGTTGTAGTTTACATATTTTTACGATAACATCCATAATTTTGTATAACATTCAACTTTGATTTGTACGATACACATCCTATTTTGTTCCAAAATACAAGGGTTTGTTAGGCTTTCAAAAAAATCGAAAGAGAAACAAAAATTGAATCACATTACCCGAAAAACTCTTAGTTAAGTATTGTAGAAAATTTGTATTTTCAATTTGATGATTTTTGTTTTTACTTTTGAAGCTATCATAAGTCTAATACGCTGCTTCCTTTTCGTTGACATGAAGGAAATGTCTACAGGTTCTTTTCCGTCAAGGAGGTAGAACTTTGACCTCTTAGATAGTGATGGTCTGAAATATTGTTTCCAACATCCTTTGAAATAGAGCACATTCGCCAATATAGCCACGATACATTTATTGACTGCATCAGCAGGCAGGAGATCTTGAATTAATCCATTGGTTTCTTTTTCCGCCCATGTGTTCACCTTCTTCAACACTTCTTTGCTCTAACCAAAATTTACGTACATTAAACCATTAGAATAATGAAATATAAAGCAAACAAGAAACTAATACAAACATCACAAACATCACCAACAAAAGACAGTTTAGGTCATGTTCTTGTTTCACTCAACATGTCGATGAGTTGAGAATGAATAGAATTCAAAGCATCGAGGCTTTCATAATTGAGGAACTCTAATAACTGTTTTAAGGTTTCACCACTTGTAACAGAAGCTAGTAATCCAAGAGCAGTGTCTTTGAAGAATGGATATAACACAAGATTTTTATCCTTAGATTCACTTAACCATAATTCTTGAACAAGTTTCATGCATGGATTGACACTCTTTTTCAGTAGATTGGTTTCTTTTTGTTTCTGATCCATGTCTATTATCAGAACAAATTCTGACGCTCATACTATAAAAAATTGCAAAATCAAACTTGCTGTAATGAAGTGCCTCTTCTTATCTATATATAGTGCACATACCCACGTATTTATAGAACTAAGAGAAACCCATATATATTACCATCGGAAACTCTGGAAATTGCCAAAGATAGACTGTATGCTAAACTGAGAAAACTATGTACTTTGAAGCTATTCTTTTTTATTTTGTTTTTTCTTAAAGAAAAGAAAAATAAAGTCCATATACTACTCAGGGTTTAATTTGCTTAAAGTGAGTATTATAACCTGGCTTGATTGGGGTATACCCAATTTCAAGGGGACATGGTGTGCCATTATTAAAAAAGGTGATTGTACTTTAATACCCTTGAACTAATTAAAATTTTAAAAATAAACCCATTTCTTAATTTATTTAACCCTAAAATTAAAAAACTAAACAACTCTTAATATTCTTCCTCTTCATCTTCCATCAACCAAAGCCATATAAAAATCTTCAACTTTGATTTTCCAAAAAATTATTGACTCTACGAGCGAAAAGAAGACTATAAATGATGTTTAAACTCAAACCCATCATTATGTTGTGTGATTTGATTGTTATATTAGGTTAGAAATCGAAAATTATGATTTATGTGTTTTTGGTCTGCAAGATCGTAACATGCATATCTTGCCGACTTTTCATAACAGCCATGGCGGCGACTGTAATTTTTTTCAACAGCCGACAGGGTATTTTTTGAATACCTTGCCATATAAAATACAGCCGGAAGGGTATTTTTTGAATACCTTGCCGGCAAAAAACAGCCGGCGGTTTTTTTTTTTGTAGACCTTACCTACTGTTGATGGTGGTTTTTTAGACAAAGGGTAAAATCATAAAACCCCGAATAACCTAATGTCACCGGTGACACATTTATTAAAACACTTAATGCATATAATTAGTAATTAATGGGGGGTATTTCTTCAAATTAGGGTTACAACGAGCAAAACCCTAGTTCCCCTCCGTGCCAATGGCAAATCCTGCTAACACGCTCGCTGGTATATTTTCTTACCAAACCGTGGCCCTATGGCCGAGCATGCCATTGGCACATGCCAACACGCTCGCTAGTAACTTTTCTTACCAAACCGTGGCCCTAATGGCCGAGCGTACCATTGGCACATGCCAACACGCTTGCTAGTAGCATTTCTTACCAAACCGTGGCCCTAATGGCCGAGCGTGCCATTGGCACATGCCAACACGCTCGCTGGTAGATTTTCTTACCAAGCCGTGGCCCTAATGGCCAAGCATGCCATTGGCACATGCGAACACGCATCGTTGGTAGATTTTCTTACCAAGCCGTGGCCCTAATGTCCAAGCATGCCATTGGCACATGCGAACACGCATCGCTGATAGCTTTTCTTACTAGGCCTTGGCCCTAATGGCTGAGCGTGCCATTGGCACATGCCAACACGCTCGTTGGTAGCTTTTCTTACCAAGCCGTGGTCCTAATGGCCACGCATGCCATTGGCACCTGCTACACACGCCACTAATAGCTCTGGCACTGCCACTTGCATTCAACGTACAACCTACCACCAAGGCATTCCACACATGCCATTGGCACATGCCACACACGCCACTAGCAGCTCTGGCACTACCACTTGCGCTCGAGGTGCAATCCGCAACAAAGGCATTCCGCACATGCCACACGCGCCCCTAGCAGCGCCATTTGCCCTCAAGGTGCAACCAACACTCGAGACATCAACACAAACTGGGGGATGCTTTCCAGGGTCTTGGTTTGGCGGTCACAGCTTGCAGCGTACACTACGCTCACATTAAGTAAGCGTGAATATGAATAAAGCGGTCAAATAAATGAGGAAAAAATGGTGAAAACGTTTTCACCCATAAACACCTTGCGGTTACCACCTCCTCCCATTATTTCACCCTTTACTCTCTTCCTTCATGAGGCCAGGGTACGTTTCAATCTCGACTTGTATAAATAGGTCTTACCTATTTCCACCAGACAACAAGTCTTGGTCAAGGGAAAATATAACACTATCAGAAAGCAACTTTTGCAAGCTCACCCAAAAGGCTTCCATCTCTTGCAAGCTTCCTAAGCTTCTACTTTTTCTGATACAAGTCGAGACACTACCCAACCAGAATTCTCTGGTCTCATCACCTTTCTTCGCTATCCTCCCCAAATCAACCCTTCTCCTCCACTTTGTGACCGAAGCAAGTCTGGAACGTCCATTTCTTGGTTTAGGCCGGACTTGTACAGATTGATCTCTCGAATCTAGAAAGTGCTCACGTGAAGCACATTTGTTTAGGGTTTAAACCAGTTTCTCACTCACTTACCGAATTTACCAAAATCGGTAGAAACAATTTTTTCCCATAAACACCTACTTATATTTTTCAATAGTCATCTCCTGTGTGTCAAAAAAAATAAAGTCGGCATGTTCTTCATTTCAATACCTTGCCGGCCAAATATAGTCGGCATGTTCTTCATTCGTGGACCATGCCGGCGAAATGTACGTAGCCGACACCTTATTCAAAAGTCGACCTTGCCGACCTATCACATTTTTGAAAACCAAATTAATCAAACTCATAAGACGGATTAAAGGTTTAACCTACTGAATTTTCATTTTCAATTTTTTTATCTAAACTCAATTAATTAACCTAATCAGTTTTTTAGTGTTAATTAAATTAAGGCATTTTTGCCATTTTGAAAATATTTGATTAAGGGGTGACCTCTTTTACTTCAATATAACCATATTTTGTCTCATTTGGTATACCCCAATTAATCTGGGTATACCCCAATCAAGCCAGGTATTATAATATCAAAATTGTATGGAGTGAGAAAATAAAAATATTACAACCTTATTTAAAAGAAAAAGAAAAAAATCAGAGGAAATTTCAAGTTAACAGTTATGGTGAAGGGCAAACCAGGATCAAAGAACGGCTTTTCCTGGATATCTAGGGAAAGGAATCACGTCCCGAATATTGTCAAGGCCAGTAGCAAAAAGCACCATACGTTCAAAACCCAAACCAAAGCCGGAATGCTTCACAGTCCCATAACGTCGCAGGTCGAGGTACCATTGGTATGGATCAAGTGGCAACCCTTGGTCCAGCATCCTTTTCTCAATCACATGGTAACGTTCTTCCCTTTGGCTTCCACCTATTAGCTCTCCAACCTTGGGTACTAAAACATCCATACCTGCCACAGTCTTGTCATCGTCATTAAGTCTCATGTAGAATGGTTTGATTCCTTTTGGATAGTTGTATACAATGATTGGTTTCTTAAATATCACCTCTGTCAAGTACCTTTCATGCTCAGAACCTAAATCCATTCCCCATTCCACTTTATTCTCAAACCTGTTTTCTGTAACTTTTTTAAGAAGCGCTACAGCATCTGTGTAGGTAATTCTCTCAAACGGAGTTGACGAAACAAGTTTCAAACGATCTATCGCAGTTTTATCAAAATTCTTAACCATGAATTGCATATCATCAAGGCAGTTGTCAAGTAACCACTGGGATAGAAACTTACATATGCCTCTGCACAATTCATATCATCCTCCAAATCAGCAAATGCTAACTCCGGTTCCACCATCCAAAACTCTGCCAGATGCCTTGATGTGTGGGAGTGTTCAGCTCGAAAAGTTGGTCCAAAAGTGTACATGTTACTAAGTGCACAGGCTAATATCTCAACCTGGAGCTGCCCTGACACTGTTAAAAATGCTTGACGTGTAAAAAAGTCGCTTGAATAATCAATCTTCCCATCCTTGTCCAATTTTTCTAAGAAAGTTGTCACTTGAAACATTTCACCAGCACCCTCACAATCTGTAGTTGTGATAATAGGTGTCTGAACGTTAAGAAATCCATGCTTCTGAAAGAATGTATGTGTTGCATATGATAATGCGTTCCTGATTCGAGCAACTGCGGATATTGCATTCGTCCTTGGCCTCAGATGAAGATAATCTCTCAAAAACTCAAGAGTAAGTTTAGTCTTAGGCAATGGATACTTCTTATTAGAAGGATGATCCACAGTCCCAATTTCCAAAACTTTCTCCACTTTTAGCTCAACATGCTGTTTCGTCCCTTCTGGTGGTTTCTTCAAAACCCCTTCAAGAAAAACACAAGTACCAGTAGCTACAATCTGACTTAACTCAAGGTGTCTGAACGTTAAGAAAACAGATGAATTAACAATGACTTGTGAAGATAATCTCTCAATTTTGGACAAAAATTTGTCTGGACAAGATCCATCGTTCAATTCAAGAAACTTGTAGATTTGCTGGACAAAAGTTCAACCAAAAGAACCTTTCCCTTGTTCTCTTCCTGTTTTAACCCAACCACCTACTTTGATTTTCTCACCAGCTAAACCAACACCACCATCTGGACGGCTGATTATGTTCTTGATTAAGACTCTTTTTGAGAATTCTGACCTTATAGCTGATGAGGAAGAAGAAGAAGGGGTTTCAGCTAGGGTTTCTGCCGCCATTATTTGTATGTATTACGGATTTTAAGCCTTTATTTATAGCGTTTAAAAAGTACACCCATGTATATATATTCCTTCTACAACTCGGATATTGCCAAAAATTGAGAGAACTTCTATCAGAAAATAGACCGACTTGGAATCAATGCTAAAAAATAGACCCATGTATATATATTCCTACTAGTTCATAGTTGTTCATAGTTGCAATTCATGGACAAAAATGGTGGTAATCAAACAGTGTCTTATGATGATAAGGTGTATTATGAGAATTGTGAATGTTGATGCGCGTAAAGATAAGCAAGCACAAAGGTCTCCATACAAAGAATTGTTCTTTATATGGGTAGCTTGTCTGGCTTCTTGTAAGTTTGTTTTTTTCTCGGGTTCGGGTTGGACCTGACATTGTTCTATTTCAACATAACTCAGGTTCGAGAGTAACTTCTAGCTAGTTTCCGATCCATGTCTTTGATCAAAACAAATTCTGATACTCAGATAATCTAGAAGGAGATGGCCAAAATTTTAGAAATTCCTAAACGTACTGTTGTGAAGAGATTTAAGCCTCTATTTATTTATGTATATATTTAGCTAGATTTTTCTTGTCAATAATATGGGGCGATGCTCAGCAGTTAAGTTCCGAGAATAAGAAAAAAGATAACATATATCTAACATGAAGCTAATAAAGTACCTAAATTTTCAATTAAAATCATTCATCAAAATCTCTGAATCAATTTAGACAAAAACAAAAGTTCTAAGCAAATTAGTGACACTAGAGACTAGAGCGACATAGACAGTCATAACTAGTTTAATGAAGGATCAAGGACATGTCCCATGAACAGCACTGCACCACTATTATCCTCTCTGATTATGAACATGAATGGATGGTCTGCTACGAAATTGACAGGACGAGGGGGAGGAGGAGGAGGACCGCAGCAAGCATATGCCCCCCCCCATAATAGCAGTAGAGGCAGCAGCTTCTGTTCCAACTTCATCAATTTCAACAAAACACTTGTGATAAACCTTTGAAACATGAAGCTTACTAACAGTATTCAACATCTCAGTCAGCTCTGCCTGAGATTCATCAAAAGGCAAAACTAGTCCTACTTTCTGTAGAACACTTTTTGCTTCAAAATCAAAACAAATTTTAAACTTGGGAATCTTGAATTCTCCTGTTGGGACGCATGGATGAGAAACTGGGACATACTGATCCAGAAAAGCAGCAGGATTAGAACTCACCTCTTCCAAAAGTTCACCGAGCCCATTGCATTGCTCGGGCAAAACCATGTACATAGAAAAATACGGATTTGAAGGTATTTCCCGATCCCTTTTGTAAGCGAGTTTCAGTACTTTAAACCTATCATAACAACTGATAAATTCATAGCTACCCGAGAGCACGATGACATGAAGGGAACGCGTACTGATTCTTTTCCGCCAAGGAGATAAAACTTTGACATCTTGGTCAGTGATGGTTCAAATTGATTTGGGTAATTCCAAAGACCTTTGAAATAGAGTGCATTCGCCAATATAAACTTAGTTCTTTCATTGACTGCACCAGCAGGTAGGAGATCTTGAATTAGTCCATTCGTTTCCTTGGCAGCCCATGTGTTCACCATCTTCAGCACTTCTCCGCCCTACGTATGTTAAATCATTAAAACAACAAAATAGTGCAATCTGAACACAAAACAACCGAAAATAAAAATAAAAAATTGCGTACCTTATTTGTGAAATCCACAGTCTCGGCTTCTGCCTTGTAAACTGCATGAGCAACTTCTTGGAATGCCGGTTTAAGGGAGGAGCTGACCCAAACGCCACCAACAAAAGAGAGTTTCGGAGCTTTAGGTTCGGTTTGTGTTTTGCTCAACGTGTCGATGAGTTCAGAATGCATCGAATTCAGATTGTCGAGAGTTTCAGAATTGAGAAATCCTAATAATTGTTTCAAGGTTTCACCACTTGCTCCAGAAGCTAGTAAACCAAGAGCGGTATCCATCGAGAACGGAGAGAATGCAAGATTGTTATTTTTGGATTCGCTCAACCACGCTTCTTTGACGAGTTTCATGCATGGATTGGTAGTTTTGACGCTTATTAGTTTCTGATCCATCTCTTTGATCAAAATAAAACTTTGATACAGTTGGATTTACTAGGGTTTTAGGTTTACAATGCATAAAATCTCGACATACTTATGTATATATATATACATAAGTATCCTGTACTTCAAGCTAACGTATTTCCTAACTAAAGAAGATTTCCTAATAATAATAAGAAGAACGGGCCCTAGCTCAGCTGGTCATCCCCGTTCCCCAAAATTTCATGCATTTCAGGAGGTCCTAGATTCAAGCCCCCGATGGCGTAATATTGAAGGGTTTGCCCCCCTTGTGACACAATCTTAGCCCACTCCCGCTTCGGCTTCTTTGGCTAGTTTACCCATGAAGCTCGCTCCTTGGCTAGTTTACCCATGAGGCTCGCTGGTAGGTTAGCACAACAACCTGTTTAATTAATATAATACTCTCTCCGTCTCAAATTAACAATCCTAATTGACTTTGTCAAAATATTAAGGAAATCCTATAAAATGTCGTGACTATCCCTTGACTAGCCCTATTTAATGTTATGTTGTTACCAAAACTAATATTAATAGTATTAAAATTTATAAATTGGATAATATTATTATTTTAGGAAATATTTTAAGAAAATAAAAATAAACTTATACTGCTTTTATTATGGAGTCCATAATTAGAACGTGACGTACCCCGTAAGAATAATTAGAAGTTTTATTAGGAATTGTGTAACTATCAAATTTTTCCTTATATATGGTGATAATATTTAAGATTTGGAATTAAGTTTATGTTAAAAATGATTTTATGATTATAAAAACTAAAGGGTATATTTGATAGTTTAAGAGAAAAGTATGTCTATAAACAGAGTGGACAGATAAAAAGAGACATACCAAAGTAGAAATTAGGACAGATAAAAAGAGATAGAGGGAGTAATATGTGCTCTTCTTAGAGCTTCTGGCCCCACTTGAAATATTTTCGACCAATCACATGCTTCTGGCTCCACTTGACATATTGAGGGTGTAGATTTTTTTTTTTTGGTGCACCAGGATTGTGTACGGGTGATTTACAAAACCATACTGTAGTTTTCACAACCGTAATCTCAATCTCTTTTCGAGTGTCGACTACTCTATTGTATTTTTTTTTTCTTTATCCTCCCGAGCTTTTCCTTCCCCTTTTCTTCTCCATATTCTTATTCTCTCTGTTTCTTTCCCACAATATTAGTTTTTTTTTTCTTCTTTTTTCTTTATTTGAAGCAATCTCACAATATTAGTTATGATGATTACTAACTTTATACTGTCACTGATTTTTTTTGATTTATCCCGCAGGTATGATTTTACAATTTTTATTGAAGACTGGATAAACAACCTAACTAAAATTCAAACAAGCAAACCCTGTCAGGTTAAAACGATTACAATACACCCTCTTTTGAAGGGATTGGCCGCTGGCTTGCTGTTATATGTTTTCAGCGTTCTCCAATTGAATATATGTTTGCTTTAAGTGGAACCCAAGGTTAATCTTTGTTGACAGTTCAATAGTGCTGGCATGAACGACAGTTTTCTTCTTTTTGAAACTTGGGCAGTTGAATTTCATCATGCCATCATTGGGCTAATCATTTGAGACAATTTTATCATCGTATATTTTATGATTAAGCTAATGTTCTCGAGCATATGTTATGTTGTTTTGTGTTAACTTGAACATTTTTATGTTCTGATGCTACCAAACTGCTTTTTTTCCAGCTTCATCTAGAGAAGCTAACAAAGAAAAAAACTCCAACTATTTGCCACCCATATTTTTCCTATTTGCCACTTTCATTAATTGACATCCCCGTTCCCCACAAACAACCACCCCAATAATAAACTCTAAAAGAAAAAAAAACAAACCTAAATTCTATTCACGGGAGGCACTTTTTCTTCTCCGTCTCGTCCCCTTTTTCTTCATCTAAAATAAAAAATTTCAGCTGATCCAAATTGGGAATGACATCTTAATAAGTTGTGAAGTACCTGTGAAAAATAATGTCAGACAGTTAAAGTCGTTCGCTTAAGAAGAATCGCAAGGTACTACAGTCGTCCAGTAAGGATCTCGTCTCCAAGTGTATAGTCGTCCAGTTATGGACGACTATTTCTGTACACAGTCGTCCCTGTTTGGACGATTGAAATGCTTTGTGGTCGTCCAGAAACTGGAGACCAGTTCAACGAAAATTAGAAGAAAAAAAACCGCAAAAAACACAAATCAAACGAAAATAAATCAGTTACTTGCCTCCATATCTTCTTCAATGGATGTATTTTCATCTAAATTAGCAAAATCTTGTTGGTTGTTCCTTTCATTTAAGGTTTGGATATTTTTCCCTAGATTTTTAATCGTAGAATCTTCCATAATAATGATTTACGGATTATTTTCCGATTAAATCGTTAATTTCTACTAGTTAAATGATAAGAGATAAAGAAATAGTAAATGGTTTATACATAATAGTGAACTAATCGTACAAAGTTCTATCCACTACGGGAAAAACAGTTATCTACAACTGTAACTTTACAATTCATATTTTTAAAGTTGTGAAAGGTGGCATGTTTTACTACCTTTACCAAATAATAGTTGTCAAAGTTAAAAAACGTCCAACTCTTAGGACAAACAAGACCAAAGAGTAGTGACGAGAATCAAAACCACAACATTTGTGTGTAAAGAGTAGTGACCACCTTTAGACTTTAATTACTCATAACGTAAAGGTAGTGAATCACTATATAACAACATTCATAAGAGTTGTTGAAGTTAAAAAAAAATATTGGTTCGACAAAAGCTGTTGGAAAGATTCGAACACAAGCGTACTACGCGTTAGTATAAGTCACCAACCATCGTTCTGTATTCACAATATTGATATATTTGTGTTTTGTTTTTTGATCTCTATTGACAACCATTATAAGAGTTGTAAAATGAAGAATTAACTTTGGAAAAAAAATGAAGCCCAGGAGAGTCGAACCCGAGCCTCCTCTGTCCAAGTCTGAGATTCCAACCATCTTTCCACATTTACATGTGTGGTTATATTTTACTTTTATATCTATATGAAAGAAAAATTTGAGCTGAGCCTTATAAAAAAAGGCCAGTGAATGCAACCACTATGCCTGAAACATACAAGGCATTCTCTGCAATCACATTTTAATCAACACTCATAGTATATCTATATCTCCACTGAAGTACCAGATTCATGCAAGTTTTGGTGAAGCAAAGACAAGTCCTGAAGAAGTTGCAAATGCTCCCAGTTCGGAAGTATATTGACTGTAAAAAATGCAAGACATTGACTGCCAAAAAAAGCCAAGTGCAGAATTAGAGACCAAAGCATGATTTAAGTCACTAATTTCTGCACATAACATCAAAAAACGCATTTCAGTAACAAATCCTCTTTTCTCTCCTCCTTTATCCGGGCTTGAGACCGGCAATGAAATGATATATATATATATATCATTTCAATGGCGGAGTTAAAAGGGGGGTTCATCTCAAGAGAAGCAAATAGCATATCATATATACCAACAATATTACCAGTCCAGATAGCATATCATAAAGTGAAACAGATAGCATGTTGTTTTAACGAAAAAACAAATCCAGACCAAAAATACAGCAGAACCAAACTGAATCAAAAATAATACCCAAATTCATTAGAAATGAAAAAAAAGTAAACCCACCATCAATGGCACTTCTTTTTCTTTTTCTTATTCTTATTCTTCTTGTTCTTCTGCTTTGTCGGAACCACTAAGATAGGTTCAACATCAGTTCTTGAATAACTCTCGGTCTCGTCATCCATTTGTAAGCCAAGAGTTGAAGGCTCCACTGGATGGCAACTTGTGTCTTCTTGTTCATTGTATTCCTCTAATTCATGGAAACCCCTAGGTGGTGGTTTCAACATCACAAACCAATTAGATGTATCCGACTCTCAAGAATATAAAACTTGCCTGGCTTGTGACGCTAAAATGAATGGATCATTCTGATATTGGTTCTTATGCTGACGTAAGTTTACCAATGTAAAGCCTTTTTCAATCTTTACACCAAAAAAGGTGTGTGCCCAGTCACATTTGAATATTGGAATCTGAAACATATGCTGGTAGTCCAACACAAGAATTTGATCTAAAACACCATAGAAACCACTTATTTGTGACTGTCCTGTAACTAAAGATTTTGATTCAATTGAAACACCACTGTTTTGTGTGACTCTTTGAATATCCTTCATAATAAACCTTGACCCATTTATTTCCAAGCCTTTATATGATACACAGTTATCTAAAGGATCATATGCCAACCATTCTACTGTATTTGATACCGATATGCCTTGACTAATTTGTATTTTAACCTATAAATATAATTTAGTTAGAAGAACACAAGTGATAACAGTAATGGAGCAAGCTGTTTTGTTAATGCAAAAAATAGGTACCACTGGAAAATGACCAAGTGGTAGTGCACATACCTTTTGCCGTATCCAATCTGCAAATGTCTCTGAGTGTATGGAAAGGAGTTGGTTTTCATCTTTGGCGATATCGAGAAGATCTTAACTCATCCATGTGCATTCTAATAAGAAAAAAAAAGTAATATGAAAAAGATTACTATCATATCATCATCTTCCATGTAAGATTATGTAAAGGTATTATAACTGATAACAATTTGAAATGAACATATAATGTCATACTTACGTTCTATATGGGTCAATTGCTGCTGTGTTAAAAAGCACATATATATGAGCGATATTTAGCATATCACTATCAATACACACTCGAGCACCTTTAGAAAGAGGACGGCCTTCAAGCTTTGTCGAATCATGTTGAGTGTCTTCATTACGGCTCTGATCTACTCCTCCTCCATCTTCTTTGTCCGCATGAACATTACAAAACCTGACGCACTCCATTCCCAGGTAACACTCTGCTATACATTCTTCAGGTTGTGTGTAATTTTTTACGTATTCTTTGAATGTCTTCATATACCTGCGACAGACCAAACCTTTAATTATTAGAACATTGCACTTAATTTGTTTTTTCAATTTACATGAAACAAGAAAACATGAGTGTTAAAACTAATGAAACAAGTAATACCTTTCAAATGGATACATCCAACGATATTGTACGGGTCCACATAATCGCACTTCTCGAGCTAGGTGAATTGTCAAATGTACCATCACATCAAAAAATGATGGAGGGAAGTACATCTCCAACATACACAAAGTCTCAGCAATTTCTTCTTCAAGTTCTACTAATCTATCGAGATCAACTGCCCTTTGGCATATTTCGTTAAAATAAGAACATAACCGATTAACCACGGTACTTGGCCCATCAGGCAAAATCCCCTTCAAATCTACAGGTAATATTTGTTGCATAAGAACATGGTAATCATGAGCTTTAAGGACACCCAAGCAACCATTTTTCGAGAAATGCCTCCTAAGATCAGAACTATACCCATATGGGACCTTCAAATTTCTCATCCTATTATAAAATGTGGCTTTTCCCTTATCGCTTAAGTTATATGGTGCTGGTGGAAGCCATGTTTTGCCATTCTTGAGTGTTGGATGCAACTCTTCTCTGATTCCCATACTTTTCAGATCATTACGGGAATTTAAGCCATCTTTTGTTTTACACTTTATATTCAATATAGTACCAATGACACTCTCACAGACGTTTTTTTACGTTTGCATAACATCAATATTATGCCGTAGTAACAAATCTTAGGAAGGAAATAAGATAATAACATCAATATCTAGCTCATGTGATAATATTTTGACTCTCCAAACACTAAGAGACAGTCTATTTACATATTCATACCTGGTAGCAGATAAAAAAGAATATATTATCATATTCATACATGCCCACATGCATTTGAGGTTAGAACTTACCTTCCAGTAAGGCAAGTCGAAAAATATGGATTGTTTGTTGAATATCGGATGGTCATCATCCTGTGCACCAGATGTAGCAGCAACACTCGAACCGGCATCAGTAGCAACTGCCCTTTTCCGCTTCCCAAACGTAGAATTACCATCATTTGCACCTGTTTCCACACTACTCTGAACCTTTTTCTGGTTATTCTTCTTATTTTGCTCTTTCTGTTTCCTTTTCTCCGCCTCGTTCTGCTTCGCTTTCCCAAAATCATTCAAAATACTTCTCTGGCGTTCAAAGGCCACAGTACCAGACATAATAGGTGGCTTTTCCTTCCTCTCAATCTCTCCATTAAACATGGCTTTCTTATTACGCTATCGAAGAGGATGATTACACGGTAGAAATCTCCTATGATTCATGTAAACAGTTTTACGACTAAATGGCAACCAGTTCGAAAGAGTATTATCACCACAAAGAGGGAAGGCCGCCTTCCCTTTATACGTACATCCAGATAGATTACCATAAGAAGGAAAATCATTTATCGTCCACATCAATAATGCCTTCAAGTTGAACCTTGTGTTACTAAATTTATCATAAACCTCCACGCCATTCTCCCACAACTCAATCAGATCCTCTATCAGTGGTTGCAGATATACATCGATGTCTCTACCTGGTTGTTTCTTTCCTGGAATCAGCAAGCTCAAAATAATATTTTAGGCTTGCATACACTGCTGAGGGGGAATATTATATACCGCAATCAACACCGGCCAACAACTATGTGATGGGGAAAGATCGCCAAATGGATTAAATCCATCAAAGCCCGAGACGCAAATTACGGGATTCTGAAGCAAACTCGGGGAACTTTGTGTCAATGTGCTGCCAAGCCAAAGAATCTGATGGATGGCGTATCTTCCCATCTTTACTCTTATGTGTCGCATGCCATATCAGTTGTTGATCTAGCTCTGCTGATTTATACAAACTGTTTAATCTCGGCACAATGGGGAAGTATCTAAGAACCTTAACCGGTATCTTCTTTTTGGGCTTGTCTATCATGTCGTCATCTTCCATGTTAGATGTATCTTCCTTCCACCTCGAATAGTGACATTTTGGACATTCATTTGCATCTTTCAACTCCTTTATGAACAGACAACAATCATTCTGACATGCGTGTATTTTCTCATAAGTCAGTGAAAAAGCCTTTAGCAACTTTTTCACTTCATATGTTGATTTGGGAAGACAATGACCTGGGGGCAACATTGAACCAGTTGTCTTGAGAAGTTCATCAAAAGCTTTCCGAGATACACCATTGACTGTCTTGTGCCTATACAGCTCAATAGTGATCGATAGTTTCGTGTGTGTAGTACAACCAGGGTATAAAGGGAAGTCAGCCTCTACTATCTGGTTTGCCGCCTCCTCGTCTTGCATAGTATCCAGACTCGGATGAATCGGAGAATAACCTTCAACATTAGCTTCTGTCCACATCTGATAAAAAGTACGGCCTTCCCCCTCTTCATTAACATCATTAGAACTATTATTATCCTTCTCACCGTGAAGAACCCACTCTGTGTAAGTAGGATCCATTCCTCGTTTTAGCAAGTGAAGATGAACTGTACTAGGAGGAAGTGGCTCAGCCAAATTCTTACAATCAACACACGGACAACTAAACTTAGGAGGATATCCAAGTTTATCATGAGCCATATCTACAAGAGGAGTACACTGCATCCTGGAGTGCAACACCAGCCCTACATGATAAATGGATAAATTTAAACACGGTGTAGACAACATGGCATAAAAATTGAATGTAAAGAATGTAATATATAAATTAAGTGACTTATATCTACTTTCTAGAGTGACAATATAGCATAGCAAACCAAACTTGGAAGGATATTAACCTTGGCCAATGAACCCAATCTTTATTCATCATTTGGACCGAGTTCAGTTTACCTACCACTTGAATCTGGGTTAGAAAAAAGTATAGTTAGAGCAACGGAGATTAAGACAAAATATGCAGCTCTATCTATTTCAAAGAACCAGAAGTATACATGCACTCGTGTTATTTTGGAACATCTGTATGAAATTAGGGTACTTCATATTTCATTTAAATCAGGTCTTACACATATAATTAAAAATTATTACACATGCAGTGGACAATTTTTGAAAGAGTGATCATCTTATCCACAAGCATTACAGCTTTTCTCTGATGGTAACAACAACAAATTGGATTTGCAAGGGTCAGAAGCATCATCAAACCATTCAAAGTAGGTGCAGGAAGGTATGGTGCACTTGAAGAACATTTTCCCATTGGTTTCAGCTCTTGTAGATCGTAGAAATGCTCTCACACCATTACAAGGAACATGCTTGCACCTAGAATATAGCCAAGGACAAACTTTTGTCTCATGGTTCCCTTGTTCACACATAGCACACTCAGTTATGATTTTTTCCATTCTCATCTTATTGTTGATGTTGTTGCAGCTACTACTGCTACTTGGAGAGTCTTTCACACCTCCACCCATGACTGATCTACCCTACAAATAATATGCCTAATTAAGTAAAACAACAAGTAATGCAATACTGACAATTTCACTTCTTTTAACAACAAGAAATGCACACACATACACACATTAAACAAATAGCTTCCAAGTCTGTTTATATAGAACAATCAGTTGACAATGCTAAATTTTTAAAGTATACCTTTCAACTCTTCTCACAATTTAAGCTTTGTGTCCATGAAGTTGTTATGAAATAGTACAACTGATTTGAAGGCCAACTTGAAGCAAATCCTGCAAAACAATTCAAATTTCAATCAAAAATTTAAATAGAATTTCGTACAAAAACACCTGAATTTAATGCAAAATTCCAATCATTTCAATTAAATGCAACTACTACATGAATTTAAATGCAAACCTGAAGTCCAAAAAAACATAAAATTAAATGCATCAAATAATTTAAATGGGTTGAATCCAATGATTGAAATGAATTAAATCCACCCAATCATCAAACGAATTAAATGCAATGATTGGAAATTTAAAAAAAATAAATATATAATCAACAAACGAGTTACACAGGACGAGATTCAAATTTAATTACAGGACGAGAATGAAAATTAAGTAACAGATCGAGAAACCCATGTAACATACCTGTTAAGTCTTCAGCTATGTCGATCTATTCGATGGTTAATTAGTCTTCAACATGATTTGTTGGTGACGAAAGCTTCACCTACCTCGATCTGTTGATGGTGGTTTGAGTGATTCTGAGCTGAGTTGATGATGTTGGTTCTGATGATGGTGAGTAGTTGACGATGATGAGCTGTTGATGATGGTGGTTTACATCGAATAAAATGGTTAGAGAAGAAGGGACGAAGGAGGAGGTGGTGCAAAAATGGTTAGAGAAAAAAAGAAAAGAAGTGGCTGAGAATGGTTGAGGAAAAAAAGATAAGGATAAAATGAAAAAACAAAAACAAAAATGGACGGTTAGAGATTGAAATGGAAGGTCATGATTTAATGTCTTGTACAGCCCCTTTCACAACTGTTATAAAATGTCGTCGTAAAGGTTTTGTGGTTTTGCTAAATTTTTAAAACTCTGCTAAAATTAGTTTTCATCTCTTCGTTTCGGAGAATATTCCGATGGAATCTTACCCGAAATGGTTTGGACGAAGTCTCCGACTTACGCTTGGAGGCCAGGTTTCGATCTTGGAACCAGTTTCTTTATCGAAGTCGACGAAATCAGGGTTTCGTCTTCGTTTCAGAGAATATTCCGATGGAATCTTACCCGAAATAGTTCGGATGAAGTCTCCGACTTACGCTTGGAGGCCAGGTTTCGATCTCGGAACCAGTTTCTTTTTCGAAGTCGACGGTATCAGGGTTTCGTCTTCGTTTCGGAGAATATTCCGATGGAAACTTACCCGAAATGGTTCGGACGAAGTCTCCGACTTACGCTTGGAGGCCAGGTTTCGATCTCGGAACAAAGTTTCTTTATCGAAGTCGACGAAATCAGGGTTTCGTCTTCATTTCGGAGAATATTCCGATGGAATCTTACCCGAAATGGTTCGGAGAAGTCTCCGACTTACGCTTGGAGGCCATGTTTCGATCTCGGAACCAGTTTCTTTATCGAAGTCGACGAAATCAGGGTTTCGTCTTCGTTTCGGAGAATATTCCGATGGAATCTTACCCGAAATGGTTCGGAGGAAGTCTCCGACTTACGCTTGGAGGACAGGTTTCGATCTAGGAACCAGTTTCTTTATCGAAGTCGACGATATCAGGGTTTCGTCTTCGTTTCGGAGAATATTCCGATGGAAGCTTACGCGAAATGGTTCGGAAGAAGTCTCCGACTTACGCTTGGAGGCCAGGTTTCGATCTCGGAACCAGTTTCTTTATCGAAGTCGACGATATCAGGGTTTCGTCTTCGTTTCGGAGAATATTCCGATGGAATCTTACCAGAAATGGTTCGGACGAAGTCTCCGACTTACGCTTGGAGGCCAGGTTTCGATCTCGGAACCAGATTATTTATCGAAGTCGATGATATCAGGGTTTCGTCTTCGTTTCGGAGAATATTCCGATGGAATCTTACCCGAAATGGTTCGGACGAAGTCTCCGACTTACGCTTGGAGGCCAGGTTTCGATCTCGGAACTAGTTTCTTTATCGAAGTCGACGATATCAGGGTTTCGTCTTCGTTTTGGAGAATATTACGATGGAATCTTACCCGAAATGGTTCGGACGAAGTCTCTGACTTACTCTTGGAGGCCAGGTTTCGATCTCGGAACCAGTTTCTTTATCGAAGTCGACGATATCAGGGTTTCGTCTTCGTTTCGGAGAATATTCCGATGGAATCTTACCCGAAATGGTTCGGACGAAGTCTCCGACTTACGCTTGGAGGCCAGGTTTCGATCTCGGAACCATATTCTTTATCGAAGTCGACGATATTAGGGTTTCGTCTTCGTTTCGGAGAATATTCCGATGGAATCTTACCCGAAATGGTTCGGACGAAGTCTCCGACTTACGCTTGGAGGCCAGGTTTCGATCTCGGAACCAGTTTCTTTATCGAAGTCGACGATATCAGGGTTTCGTCTTCGTTTCGGAGAATATTCCGATGGAATCTTGCCGAAATGGTTGGACGAAGTCTCCGACTTACGCTTGGAGGCCAGGTTTCGATCTCGGAACCAGTTTCTTTATCGAAGTCGACGATATCAGGGTTTCGTCTTCGTTTCGGAGAATATTACGATGGAATCTTACCCGAAATGGTTCGGACGAAGTCTCCGACTTATGCTTGGAGGCCAGGTTTCGATCTCGGAACCAGTTTATTTATCGAAGTCGACGATATCAGGGTTTCGTCTTCGTTTCGGAGAGTATTCCGATGGAATCTTACCCGAAATGGTTCGGACGAAATCTCCGACTTACGCTTGGAGGACAGGTTTCGATCTCGGAACCAGTTTCTTTATCGAAGTCGACGATATCAGGGTTTTATTGTAAGTGTTGGTAATCCAACGAACCAAATTTAAAGAAATCAAATCTCAATCCAATCTAACGGTCATCATTTAACAAATTATGTTTTCTTCTCAATCCGTATGCTCTTTTTTAAACCAATGAGAATGTTCCATTTTTAATCTAACGGTCAAGATCTATATCACGCGGATTCAGTGTTTCCCACCAAAAAAGCCCGCCCAATTTTTCACGCATCCTTCTAGATATTGACTATTGACCAGAACATTTTTTTCTCGTTCAGAAGAAAATAAACATTCATTTCTTCTCATCTTCTCATTTCAATTTCATTTCTTCTTTCTCTTTGAAGGTGTTGCTCTGCAACCCAGAAGAAATTAAACCCAAAAGAAAGTAAACCTTACCCTTAAATCATATCAAAACCCAACTTCACCTCTTACCCAAAACAAACTGAAATCAGAAAAAACTGAATCGCAAAATCCAAAAACCAATTGATCTGAAAAAACGGGAATCTGGCCTAATAATGGAAGTTTGAGAGTTCAATTGAAACCCTAAGAGTCGAATAACTACACCTTTAATCCAGAAGCCGCAGCTTCAACATCAGGTATAAATCTCACCTGATTAGGTTTTTTTTTGTTTTTTTTTTCAATTTTCTATTTGATTTCTGATTAGTTTTTCATTTAGAGTTTCATATACAGTTTTTGATATGCTTTGTGTTTGATGTACAGTTTTATTTTAGACTTATTTCTTGATTAGGGTTTTTCTTATCCGAGTTAGGGTTTTTTGTGAAACCGATTCATATACCGAGTTGGATTTCAAGTTTTATTTTTCCCTTTCTTGTATGATTTAGAGTTATTTCCTGTTAGGGTTTTATTTTTTAGCCAAGTTTGGCTTTTTGACATAACCGATTCATAGGTGGATTTTTTAGAGTATGAACCGATTCATATGTTGATTGATTTAGAGTTAACATGATTTAGAGTTTGATTTTTGAGCATGTCTCTTATAAGCTATTAAGTAACTCTATAACGATATAACGACTGGGGGTTTGAGTCCCGATTCCCTGACTCATTCTCAACTGAGATTTATGCAGGGATTTGGTATTCCAACCTCCTGTTGGAAGTTTCTTGGTGGTTACCTGTTGCTTGATTTGGTATTATGTTGATAGATATATGTATGTCAAGTTTGGTGGTTAAGGATTCATGAGAGCTAGTGCACTCTTTATCATATGAGCGAGACAATTGCTTGACTATTAAGCTATCGACTTACTCATAGGATAAGGAGTGTACCATCTCATTTTGAAATCCTTCTAATTTGGTATCATGCCAATATTTTATTGATGTTTGCCAACTTATGCGTGGGTGTTCCAATTATGCCTGATAAATTATGTATGAACTGATGTTTGAATTATTCTAATTATTTTCTTGATGTTGGTATGATTCTAGAATGGTGAAGAACAATTTGGTGCGGGTTACCAAAGAAACCAAGACCAAAAAGTCTGTTCCAACTCCCAAGAAGAAGGTAAAGATTTATCGTCCGCATATAATTCTTTGTTTACTGTAATGATTTTATTTACCATCTTCTTTTGTTTGACCTATTCTAGTTTATATCGCAGATTACCAAGGAAGCAAAAACTGTCCAGTCTGTCTCATTACCAAAGAATAAGGTACTAATACATCTCTTATAGTTTACCGAACTATCTTCATTTAGTTTAATTATTTTATTTGTATAACTCAATTTATTTACCAAACTCCTGTTATTAACTTATTCAAGTTGCAGATCATTTTGAAAAAGAAGCCGGGTTCGCATCCTTCAAAGTCTGAAATCAAAGAAACAACTCCTAACAAGAAGAAGAGTTCAGAGCAAACTGCAATCCAAGAATGTCCAAGTCATTCACCAACTGAACGTGAAAAGACACCAAGACGAACATCCCCTAGGTTTAAGAAAAGGTCAGAGGAACGAGATCATACTGCTGAGAAGAGTACTTCAACACGATCATCACCTAGGAAAAGGAAAGGTTTAGATGAACCAGAAAGTGCCGCACAATCTGAACCAGTCCATTCCACATCAGGAGCATCTAAAATTGCATGTTCAAAGGAAGTAATTGAGAAGGAAAGGATAGCGAAGCGGAAATTGTACCTATCAGGCCCATTTCCGAATGTCCAAATCAGGAATCCAAATGATACCTTCTCTGATATGGTTGAAGAAGATGAAGAATATGAAGATGATGAGCAACTGGAACTGGAGAATGCTGTTGCTACTGAAGAGAGGGAAGTTGAAGACAAGGAAATGGATAATGATAGAGAGAATGACAATGGAAATGAAAATGAAAAAGTAGAGGAGGTATGAATCTTTGTGTCTCTGATTTAATTTAAGTTGTTACTTTATTGTAGTTTTTTAATCATTGTCTAACTATTTTGCTTGATAACTGTGATAACACTTAGGTTGTACAAGGATAAGAGAAGAGAAAGCGTGTTCCTCGTGGCCCAACACGTATGGCTTCACTAAGGATAACAGAGGACAAAACAAAAAAGCCAGACAAGGCCACTGTTAGCTTTAACGGCAAAGATCAGCACATTGGTAACCCGTCCGTGCAACTTGCAAGTGTGTTGGGAGTTTTAGTGAGGAGAAACATTCCATTAACTTTCAAGGATTGGAGAGTCGTCCCTAAAGAAGCCAAAGCTAATGTATGGAATATTGTCCAGGTAATTTCTTAACTCTTCAACTCTTTAATTAACTCTGTAGCTCTTTTATCCTTCAATATTAATCTTAAGTCATTCACTGTTATTTGCAGATGAGGTTCATTGTTGATGATTTTTACAGAGATTACTATTATGGGAAGATGGGTTATTATCTTAAGGAGGCTAGGTCTAGGAAAGCAGGTAAGATACTCTCCCTTGATGTGTTGGAAGAAGAAGAAAGAGAGAAGAGGATAAAAGCACTTAAACCACAAAACATGCCAGACAATGAGTGGGAAGAGTTTGTAAAAACTGTTTTCTCGGAGGAATTCAGAGTAAGTTTTTATATTATATAATTTTTTAGTTAAGTCCTTGTACAATGATTTTTTTTGTTATGTCTTGTTACTTAACTGACATTCCATTACTTAATTTGTCAGGCAAAAAGACTAAAAATGCAGGAAATCCGGCAAAAGCATACCACCCCGCACACAATCAGTAGGAAAGGTTATGCTCATCTGGAGGCGAAAATGGTAAGTTCATTATGTGTTTGGTAGTATGAATGTTTAAAAACTGGTTGTGGATTTTTTAACCAACTGGATTTACATTTTGTTTGCAGCAAAATGAGAAGAACACAACTGATGAGATTGATAGAGTTGAATTGTGGAAAACGGGTCACAAGCAGAAGGAAGGAAAAGAACCAAATCCAGGGGTTGTTGAGGCTTTTGTGAGTACCCAAGAGACTTAATTCTTTCTTTGTTTATGTATTTGAATGATTCAATTCATAAATGTGACAAATTCTGTTTAACACTAATTAATACAGGAGAAAATTGCAAGAGCTGAAGAAGATGCTGGTGTTGATGTTGGTGGGTTATCTGTGACAGATGATCTTCTTGTCAAAGCTCTTGGTGAGGACAAACCTGGTCGACTCAAAGGAATAGTGTTTGGAGCTACAAAGACAAAGATGGTTGTCAAGGCACATTATAAGAAGATCATTAACGAGTGTCGGGAAAGTGTGAATGAATTGAATGGGAGACTCATGATGTTAGAGGTAAACTTCTTTATTATTTATGTAGTATTATTTTCTAAGTTTATGAATTAAAACTTGCCCCTTATACTGCTGGTTTGATCTTTATATAGGAAAGGAGCTCGAGATGTGTCTGCTGCCAAGATGGATCACTGTTGCAAAAGGCAAGTCCAAATGTAAGCCTACTTTTTCCTTCTTTGCATTATGCATTATTTTTCTCTGTGCTTAATGTTAATTTCTCTTGTAACTGTGTTATGTTTTCTGTAGTCTGGAAATGCCAGTAACAACTATGCTAGCACTAGCATTGTCCGTGAAAATGGCAGCAGTCCTTTGAGCAAAACAAATGGGGTGCAACATCCAGTGGGAATGCCAGAGAAGAATAGAGCTTGCCGATTACTCAGTTGGTACGTTGAGGGCGAGATTGTGGCTGATGCAGTTATTGCTGAAACAGGTCCAAAGAAGTTAATCCATGGAATGCCTATAGGTTTTGGAGCTTACAAGGTATCTGTGAAAACTTCTTGGGTGGATGATGCTATTATCTACAGGAAAACCAATGAGTTGAAGTGTATCCATGATGCTATAGGAACTTAGATCTCATGGGCCAAGGATTTGATAGTGCTTGACTAGCTCTCCTACCCATCTTAGTTTTTAATCTTCTTTGGGAGTGTTTCAGGATTATTTTTTTTTGGGTTGCTTTAATTTGTGGTCACTGGATATTTTATGGGCTGCTTTAATTGTGTCACTGGATATTTATGGGTTACTTTTTCAATGATCTAAAACTGGTTAAGTGTTTCAATGAATGCTGGTACATTTGGTTGAATAATGCTGGTATATTTGAATGATGTAGCCAATTTCATTTTTTTTTTTCACAAATGACACACAACCACAACTGCTATAAAAGCTTGTAAGTGGATCGTAATACATGTTTCTGCTACACAGATCTTGGTTGTCAAATATTTGACATACAACTCTAGCAATACTTGTCAAACACCTTACTTACTACTCATACATAAGTTGTCAATAAAATAATTTGCAACTCTTCCGGTTGTTGTCAAATATTTGAGATACTACTCATACATAAGTTGTCAAGAAAATAACTTGCAACTCTTCCTGTTATTGTCAAATATTTGAGATACAACTCAGATATGAGTTGTCAACAAAATAAATTGCAACTCTTGCCTCTGTTGTGAAATACTTGACATACAACTCATACACTAGTTGTCAAAGAAACGACATACAACTATGACCATAGTTGTCAACAAATTATCTACAACAACAACAAGTGTAGTGTAGAAGTTATTTTCACAACCCATATATGAGTCGTATTAGGCATTAAGAGGAAATTGGGAAAGACATTCCCAACTGAAGAAAGCATTGTACAAAACTAATCGACAACTATTTTTAAGACTATAACTGAAGGGTTGTAAAGATTTGAGGATTTTCTACAACCCCCCCCCCTTGTGCAACCTATCGATAAACGTCGTCGTAGACATATGACAACTCTTTTCGGGAGTAGTTGATCACTGTTTTTCCCGTAGTGATCGTAGGGTTAATATTTTCTAATGAGTTTTCAGTGAAAATAGAGATTAATGGAGAAAAAGACAAAATAAAAGTGGTGATAGTTATAGTCAAACTGTATTTGACTTGTATAGGTAACAAATATGAAAAGTAGAATTGAAAAGTAGAATTACTTTAGAAATTCTTATGAGGGTGGCAACCAGGAAAAATAAGGGTGGCAAATAGGTGGAGCCAAAAAAAAAAATTCGTCAAAATAGCTACGTGTTTACTCAATGCTTCCTTTATGGTTTTAGTTGTTGAGTGTTCTGCCGAATGACATATGCATATATGCTCAAATCCCAAATTTCTTGTTGTTGTCTGTGGCACGTTCGTTATGGACATTCAAGGCTCCACCTAGAGGTTGTGGACCGCTTGGCCTCAACAAGATTGAAATGACCAAGAACCATTGGGGTTGGTGAAAAAATTCTGAATATCCACGGGCACAAGGCACCGGTAATTAGGGGTAATCTTAAAAGAAGAGAAAAATTGTCTTAAGTCGAATAATCTTGGACAACCAAGTTGAATAATTTGGGACAACTTAATTGATCCCGTGCAGCGCACATCTAGTATACAGTGATTACCAAACATAACAAACTCTAAATATAGAAACACCGTGTACAATTGTTGGTTCACAATGTACACGTACAAGATGTTGTGCTAATACCCTCCCGCAAGCGTAACGGGTTATCCTGAACCGTAAGGTTGAACCGTAGAAGAAAAAACATATCTTTAAAAAGTGGTTTTGTGAATATATCCGCAATTTGATATTTGGATGATACAAAACAATTATCGAGAAGTTTGGAAGCAACTTGATCACAAACGAAATGATAATCAATCTCAATATGCTTCGTCCGTGCATGACATATTGGATTAACAGCGAGATAAGATGCACCAAGATTGTCACACCATAAAATAGGAGGAGAACAAGTAGATATACGAATTTTCGAAATGAGTGATTGAATCCACATAATTTCCGCAGTTGCAATGGCAAGTCCCCTATATTCAGCTTCAGTACTAGAACGGGATACTATTTTTTGTTTACGAGCATTCCAGGAGATAATATTTCCACCCAAATAAACACAATACCTACTAGTAGAACGACGATCATCAAGAGAACCATCCCAATAAGAATCAGTATATGCACTGAAGGATAATTGTAGAGAAGGCGATGGTCGAAAAAATATACCAAAACTAGGTGTATTTTTGAGATAACGAAGTATTCGCTTAACTAAACTCCAGTGAAACTCGGTTGGAGCATGCATAAATTGACAAGCTTTATTGAAATCGTATGCAAGATCTGGGAGAGTAAATGTAAAATATTGCAAAGCTTCAACAATACTACGGTATTTAGTAGCATCATATAATAAAGTGCTTCGATCAGAAGAACTATCACCAGAAGTACTAAGTGGAGTTTGAATTGGTTTAACTCCATCCATATTTGCTCGAATAAGAAGATCATGAGCATAACGTTGTTGAGAATGTAATTAACCCGAAAAAGTACGAGTCGCCTCAATGCCAAGAAAATAAGACAAGTAACCAAGATCTTTAATCCCCAATTCTTGTTGTAAAAGAGTGAAGATAGAAGTGATACATGTGGTACTGGAACCAGTAACTATGATGTCATACACGTAAAACAACAAGTAAATAGTACGATGAGTACCATTGTAAATAAACAGAGACGAGTCACACTTGGAAGTAATAAACCCAATATGTAGCAATAAAGTACTAAGTCGGTGGTACCACGCACGAGGAGCTTGTTTAAGTCCGTAGAGAGAACGATGCAGAGAATCCACATAACTTGGAGGCTGTTTTATGTATACCTATTCTTGAAGTGGACCATGTAAGAAAGCATTATGCACATCAAGTTGATGCATAGTCCAATTGGAAGACAAGACTAAAGTTAGAATAATATGAATACTGCATGGTTTAACAACTAGACTAAACGTTTCAGAATAATCTATTCCCTATTGTTGATTATAGCCTTTGACAACCAAGCGAGATTTACGGCGTTCAATAGTACCATCAGCCTTTCATTTGATATGAAATACCCATTTACATCCAATAATAATCATAGAAGGATCATACGAACGATACTAGTAACCAAGTACCATTTCGAATTAATGCATTGATCTCTTCCACGGATGATTGATGCCATTGAGGATCTTTATAAGCATATGAAATACAAGTTGGTTCACAAAGTGAGTCACATACCAGTGCATATTTGGAAGCACCAAGAGCTTTAGCTTTAAATATTTTCTTCTTTATCCCTAGTAACCATTGGATGTGTCCCTAGAATATTTGCTACAGTTGACACATGGTTAGTGGAATCTACAGCAGCAGTGGAAGTCGAGGCTGAACTTGTCTGTCTTGTGGAGATCGACACGTCAATTGAAGACACAGTTTCTGATGTTGGAACTGACAACAAACTAGATTTTGAAGTAGGTACATCATCTGCGGTAGCACTAGATATTTCAGTGGAGTTTGTGCGTTGGTTTGGTGAATACCGAGGTGCTATATGAGATGACGTTGGCTGAACAAGTGGATAATGGTCGATCACTGCCAAAGAAGATGACGTTGGCTGAACACGTGAAGACTGGTCGATCAATGATGGTAACTGCCGAATAGTTGCAGACTGTGTGGCATCACGCGAGCAAGGTGGAATAGTGCAGACTAGCAGTAATGGAGAAGTAGAACGGGTAACAGAGATTGGTGGTAATAAAATATACAATGGTGAAATAGGATTTACCTGAGAAGGAGTCGATGTCGGTGAAGGTGATGATGCAGACGCCAAAGGAAAGGTATTCTCATCAAAAATGACATGACGACTGACATTTATACTACCCATAAGAATATGAAGACACCTGTAGCCCTTTTGAGACAGACTGTATCCATAAACACACATGGAAAGGAAAAGAGCTCCATCTTGTGAGATCTATACGGACGTAGGTGAGGATATCATAAATACCCAAATACACGAAGAGAGGTGTAACCCAAATACACGAAGAGAGGTGTAACCCAGTGGAAGACCAAAAAGAGCTTCATATGGAGATGAATTATTTATGGAAGTGGAAGGAACACGATTCATTAGATAACAAGCAGTGTAAAAAGAATCATACCTGTACGAGGATGGTACATAAGCCATGTTTAGAATTGTAAGACCAGTTTCATGAATATGACGATGACGGCATTCCACTAAACCATTTTGTTCATAAGTATGTGGACATGAAAATCTATAAAAAATACCAAGTTGTTGAAGATGCGGAGTAAGTTTACGATACTCAAGTGCATTATTAGATTGGAATATTTTGATTTTTCGATTAAAACGATTTTCAACATGCTTTTGAAACAAAAATAATATAGAAAAGACATCAGATTTCTGAGACATAGGAAACATCCAAGTAAAACGACTAAACGCATCAATAAAAATGATATAATATCTGTATCTTTCATTAGATAAAATATGAGAAGGTCCCCATACATCTGAGATAATTAAATCTAATGGATTGGAATAAGTAGTTTTAATAGGTGTTGATGGTGGTTTTTAGCTTAGGGTTAAAATCATAAAACATTAAAACCTAGCGGATAGTGACGTCACAACATTTAAGTAATAAAGCATTTACTAGGCGCATTTATTGAAAAGTCTTTGATGTGTCTCTAAATAATTACCGGGGTATCTTTTTCAAATTAGGGTTACGACAAGCCAAACCCTAATTCCCACCTGTGCCAATGGCAAATAATGCCATCCACACCAACCGCTCCAAAGAATGCCAACCATGCTAGCCGCACCTCTGTGCCAATGGCAAATCATGCCAGCCACACCGACCGCTCCAAGGCATCCAACCATGCTAGCCACACCTCTGTGCCAATGAAAAATCATGCCAGCCACACCAACCGTGCAAAAGCATGCCAACCATGCTAGCCTTACCTCTGTGCCAATGGAAAATCATGCCGGCCACACCAACCGCGCCAAGGCATGCCAACCATGCTAGCCGCACCTCTGTGCCAATAGCAAATCATGCCATCCACACCAACCGCGCCAAGGCATGCCAACCATGCTAGATGTACCTCTGTGCCAATGTCAAATCATGTCAGCCACACCAACCGCACCAAGGCATGCCAACCATGCTAGCCGCACCTTTGTGCCAATGAAAAATCATGCCAGCCACACCAACCACGCCAAGGCATGCCAACCATGCTAGCCGCACCTATGTGCCAATAGCAAATCATGTCAGCCACACCAACCGCGTCAAGGAATTCCAACCATGCTAGCTGCACCTCTGTGCCAATGTCAAATCATGCCAGCCACACCAACCGCACCAAGGAATGCCAACCATGCTAGCCGCACCTCTGTGCCAATGGAAAATCATGCCAGCCACACCGACCGTGCCATGCCAAACACATCTCTCCATGGACCCTTTAGCCGCGCCACCCTGTTGGTAATCACTACGCGGCTACCAAAACGAAGGCGTGCAACAATCAACTGTTGCCCTTCAATCCCAGGAGAAAATCGTGGCCTTCTAAGGTCACCTCACGACCTTTGGCCCAAAACCCTAGCTTGGTCACGCACCTAGCCAAGCTAGCCGCGCCATGCCAAAAAAATCTCGCCATGACCCCTATAGCTGCGCCACCCTGTTGGCCCTCACTACGCGGATACCAGAACGAAGGCATGCAACAATCAATTGTTTCCCTTCAACCCAGGAGAAAATCCTGGCAGCCTAAGGTCTCCTCACGACTTTGGCACAAAACCCTATCTTGGTCACGCACCTTCCAAAGCTAGCCATACCATACGCCCATGGAAAACCCTTGGCTCCACATGCCAAGCCAAACCAAACCTATCCAAGCTAGTCGCGCCATGCCAAACACACTCTGCCTTGGCCCTAGCTATGCTAATCACGTCATGCCAAGCCAAGCGCCCTTGACTTGGCCCTGGCCACGCCATACGCCCATGGAAAACCCTTGGCCCTAGCCACGCCATACGCCCATGGAAAACCCTTGGCCCCACAGGCCAAGCAAAAATCACACCTAGCCGCGCCACCACGCTGGCCCTCACTACGCGACTACCAAAACAAATGCACACAATAATCAACATATGCCCCTCCTCTCAAGATGCAAAATATTGACCGTCGAAAGTCACCAGGCTAACAAGTTCCCCGAGAGCGACTTGCCAAGCCACAACAACATGTTTTCCAAAAACATTCGAGACATCAACACAAACTGGTGGATTCTTTTTGGGTATTGGTTTGGAGGTTTACAGCATGCGGCGTACACTACGCTCTTCATAAGGAAGTGTCACAAGGGTGAGGCGGCTAGTAAATATGGGAAGTTATGTGAGGAACACTCATGGGACATAAAGCCATGCGTTAACAACTTTATGGGACATCAATTCCATAACGTTTCATGAAAACCAGTTTCATGCATTAACCACTTTATGGAACATCAAGTCCATGCATACTGTTACCACCTCCTCCCATTTACTCCCCCACTCCTTAATGAGACCAGGGTACATTTCTACTTCGACTTGTATAAATAGGTCTTACCTATTTCCATTTGAACAACAAGTTCATTCGAACAAGACAACACTCATAAATATTTACTTGCTAGCTTTCCTCGTGAGCTCTCTTACTTTTCTGATAACAAGTCGTAGTAACCCAACTAATCTTCCAGAATCAACTATTCTGGTCTCACCATTTTCCTTGCTTCCCTCCCAAAAACCAACCCATTCTCCTCCACTTTGTGACCGAAGCAAGTCTGGAACGGCCATTTCTTAGTTTAGGCCGGACTTGTACAGATTGATCTCTCGGATTTAAAGTACTCCCTTGCAGTACATTATTTAGGGTTTAAACTGTTTCTCACATTCACACCCGCAATTACCGAAATTAGCAGAAACTATTTTCACCTATAAACACTAGGATGAAAAGGTAACTTATGACTTCTATGTTCATGATAGGATGAAAAAAAACTAATACTCTGACTTGAAACTAGAAGAGAAAACTGAGAGACGACTTTAAGAACTGTACGCATCATTGGATGTCCCAATCTAGAGTGCTAGTCTTGTAAGATAACATGTTCTCCTATGTAGACGATCATCAAGTTGATAGAGACCACCCTTCCTACTGCTGCGAAGAAGAACCTTCCCGGTACATCGATCCTTCACAAGACCAAAATTTGGATAAAATTCAAACAAAACATTATCATCAGTGGTGAGACGAGATACATATAAGAGATTGTGAGATATTTTTGGTGCAAAAAGAAAATTGCGAAGCTTCAACTTACGGTAGAGAGTTCCCAAAATAGAGGATCCAACATTAGAAATCGGAAAGAACCATTACCCATCTGAATTTGATCAGGACCAGTGTACTAAGTTGGAAACTGAAGACGAGAAAGATCATTAGATATGTGATCTATGGAACCACTATTAGGATTCCATGGAAGAGATGGCAGTAAACCAGTTTGAGCAACATACGCATGAGGTGAAAATGACGGTGGTTGACGTCGAGGTGGAAAAAAGCTACGATCATAGCGGTTCCAACAGTCATTAGCTTCATGATTTTTGCGACCGCATAGTTGACATGCATGCAAGTTCTGGGCGACCAGATGGGGAGGAAGTTTCATAACGACCGAATGCTCGATATGCTGATGACTGTAGCATATTGGAGTTATTCCGAGATTGAGCAAAACTGTATTGTCCAGATGATGATGTGTACGATGCTGGTGAGAGGGATGATTGTTGTGCAGACGAACGAGATGCTGGAGATGCAACTATATTTTCTACATGCTGAGACTGCAAAAACTTAGCCTGTTTTTCAATTCGAAGCTCAAAAGTAAGGAGATAGGTGAGAAAATCCTCTGTGGTTTTAGAACTCATATTAGTTGTTAGAGAAGTGACAATTTCATCACACGAACTATCCAAACCAGCAAGTAGACAGTGTCGAAACTCTTTTTCAGTGACAACGGTCTTTGCAGCGGCATGGATATCAACGATATCTCCTGCACGATCTATATATGCTCGCATGGTTTGAGACCCCTTCTTTAAATCAAGTAATTCACAATGAAGATGGTGAATTTGAGCATCAGATTTGGAACCATAAAGAGACTCAAAAGAGGACCATATTTCCTTTGATGTGGTTAGGCGATATACATGACGAAGAACGGCTGGAGTAAGTGATGAAAACAACTAACCAAGATTTTATCTTGTTTTCTCCATGAAAGATAAGCAGGATTAGGTAATTCATCAGAAAGGGTAGGTACTGGACAAGGAGTTTCACCAGTGACATGACCATCCAAATCATATCCTTGGAGATTGGGCACGCCATAACGGGTAATTGTTTTCGTCTAACTTGACAATGATTAAATGGAGAGGTTGAGAAAACTGAAGGGACGACATCACAGAAGATTGTAAAAAAGGAACAGTTGAGTTGAAAATAGCAGATATTGTAAAAGAAAAGGATTCGGTAGACATGATGATGAAGATCGACTAACCTAGCTGATACCAAACATAACAAACTTTAAATAGAGAAACACCATGTACAATTGTAGGGTCACAATGTACACGTACCAGATGCTGTGCTAACAGATACTAAGAAAACCTAGAGCAAGTAAAATAAACTGACGGAGAGATCACCAAAAACTAAGAAATTGATTTAAGCCTATATATATATACTTGTAACCTTGTTACCCAAGAATCTAAAAAAGAGACAGAGGTATTTTAGTCCAGTAAAGACGGTGCATACATACACATAATATATATGATATTGTTAGAATGTTTTTCTGATTCATGGTATGAGCCAAGACCTTCCCCCACAGAGCCGATCCTAGATTGACTGCTTAAGGGTTCATGAAATTTCCAGAACTAGACTGACTGCTTAAGGGTGCTAAAGTATTAAAAACAAGACGAGCATTAACTCAAACCCGTAGCTTCATCCAAATAATATGTGTTTCTGCACCATCTACTTCAAAAGTGCCAGTTCAAGTCACCTGTCAGATTTCAGATTGTGGGACAAATTTGGAGACACAATGACGTATTTCGATATTCGGTTTAAGAGGAATATTTTGAGTAGCATTTAAATGTTGAGCCAGTTGCATGATGTTTTATTACTCCACGAACTTTGGATCACGAGTCAGACGCTTCACGTGGTAGGCTTTCACAAGATGGATTTTTTTCTTGTTAATAAGAAGCTTTTATAGTGGTGTATCTAGTGTCTGCCCTTATAGCTATGGTCAACAGTTAAGTTGTCCCAAAAACTTGACCCAACTACGTAGATTTTTCCAAATTGCATGCCTATATTAATAACTTCTACAAAATAAAGGACGCATGCAACTCGGATATTGACCTGATTGCTAAACTGAGAAACCCTTCCATAAACTAGTTAACAAAAACCACACAAGAAACACTAAATCCGAAAGGACAGACCGTGCGTGCCATATTTGCACCAAATATATGCTAGAGACAAATTTTAAGTCACGGGTGCAAGCAAATATAAGATCCTGGGTAGGCTTCTCCTTCTTCTCCTTGAACAAAGCCAACTGAGACAGACACTTGATAGGTGTGATAAACATCTAATTTTATATCTAGTATTTATGCTTTCTTTGCGAGTTTTCATGTAAATTATGTATCTTATGTGTGAATTTGAGTTTATTAGGTGCTTTGGAGTTATATGGAGCAAAAGGAGAAGAAATCAATCCAAAATTGAACAAGAAGGGAAAATTCGTCATTTTATAGGCAAGTACTATCTGGAGCCCAGTCATGGTTAAGGGACAACTCTATTTGGAGGAGTACTAAATACAATCTAGCTGTGGTTAAGGGGTTGTCATTCAAAGTATCCCTTATCATTATGAGTGGGTGAAAATATATCAGGGGTGTACCTATCATACCCTATACCCCAACCCTAATCTTCTCTCAATCATTTTCCTCTCATTCATTCTTACACGCCTGAGAAAGCAGCAGCCGCTGCTTGTGAAACCGAGACAAAGATAGTTTGAAATCAAGAAATGTAGGATGAAGAAGAGAGGGTGAAATCAAGAGCTGGCCGTGAGGTATTAAGATCAGAATAAGAGATTTTAGTTGATCAATTAATTGATTCGACTAATGGTGATACCGAGAAACTCAGGGAAGAAGAAGGTGTAGAAATTGAGATCATGAAAGGAATGAATGTGTGCAATATGAGATGGGTTTTGTCCTGTGAGCTTTTCAGAATCAAGAGAAAATGGGTTTGTGGATGGTTCTTCAATTGAAGAACAAAGTGAAATTAAATCGAATTGAGGATATGAATCAAGAGGAATTGAAGTTGTTGAATTAGTGTTGTTCGGAGAGAAGAATGCAGCTGAGATTGATGGAGTAGCTGCAATGGGTTACTGAAAAGATGTTGTTGAATCTGTGGAGTTGTGGGCTGAGCATAGAAGATCGAAGCAGCACTGATTTTGATTGAATAGATGAATGTGTAGATTGTCACAGGGAGAATAATTGGCCTGAAATTGTCCTGTGAATTTTCGTAAAAACAAAGGAAACTCTGGCCGTTTTCCTTCACCTGCAAGTTAACTCAGTACCGTGAAGACGGATCCAACTTAACTGAGTAAGACCAGTTAGCCGAATAAGATGCTAACTCGGTGTCTGACTTCTCCTTCCTTGACCCAGTCGACTATTAGAGACCGTTAGTATTGACTGTTAACTTTGACAGAATATTCCTTCAACGGAGAATAATATCAGGTGATCGGCGGTGCCGGATTTCGCGAAATTCCGGCCAAAAAGGCGAAATTCCGGCGAGAGTTTTTTGGGACATAATTTTTACACGGGTTTCTCTCACTTGTGGGCTTGGTAGATTTTTATCTAATGGACTTTGAAGACTTGGAAGGAGTATCCTTTATGGAAATTGAGAAACATATAAAAGACAAGACTTTTCTCTAATCTCAAAATATCATATATCTCATCTTCTACTTTGTTCTAGGGTTTAGAAACATGAAACCTTTTCTCTTTATTCTTGTTATAAACTCCTTGAGTATGAGTGCTTAATTTTATTATTGGTTATGGAATAGTTTGATTTTACAAAGCATGATTCTTTGAATCAATATATTAGTTTTGTCTCATATATATCGTTCACAATTCTCTGAAAATATAGTTGTATGATTGAAGTATTATAACATGATTTGTTTGATTGTTTTGTCAAGTTGCAAATTGGTAGAACTTCTAATCACATATATTGCTAGTTTAGGGTTTATTATACGTAAAAGTGATAATCCTTGAATACAAGTAGCATAAATATGATTATAGTTTGTAGTGATATATTCTTTTGATCATATGTGAATCGTGACCTTTGTTAAATTGAATTAGTGCGCTTTCCATGTTCAATTGCTTTTATTGGCCTGATTTCATAGAACTTAATGCATCTAGGGAATTCAACTTGATTAGTAATTTTACACGTTAGGCTGTTCTCTTAGATAGAGCTCATACTCGCATCTTTTAATGTGTTTGTTGATGAGAAAAGGAGATTTGCGGGATATTTTTGCGATCAAGGTATCCTAGGGCTTTTGATAAAATTTGAGATTAAATATCAATTCTACTTATTGTTTTGAAAGCATGTTAGTGAATGAAGATGAATCCTTGACCAATATCTCTTCTATTTGATTTGTTTGCTTATTTCTTTCTTTACTTTTATTTTACTTGTACTTTATTAAAAATCAGAAAACCCCCGGTGTTTTATATAGGAAACCAAAACAACTTGACAATCTAGACCTCTCTGTGGGAATGATCCTTTCTTTCCCTTGCTATATTTTATATTTTGAGTAGTGAGAAAGTAAATTTATTTTTGACGCATACGACATCGATCAAATTTTGGCGCCATTACCGGGGAGGCAGCGGTTGTCACTTGTTTTTGGTTTCTTATTTTTGTTTGTTTTGTTTTTGTTTTATTTTCTGGTTTTTAAACTTGGTTTGAAAATCTTATTTCAGGTACTTATTTCTCATGGATGGAGCATATTGGAACAACGGATACGGTTTTCAACAACCTCAACAATATGACAACTACCAATTCCAGGGGTATAATCAAAACCAATTCATTGGTTATGACCAATATTCCATGGAACCTTATGGTTTTCCTCAACAACCTTGTGGCGGGTATGTATGTGAACAACCACAAGGATGGGAGGATTCTTATGCTCGTGAACAACAAGTCTCTAACTTTCTAGACAAATATTCCAACTTTGTACAACAAGAGTTTCAAAAAGATAAAGAGACTAGAGAAGAGCAACTCCAAGAACTTTGTGAAGGTATTTGTAACTTGCGAAGAGGCATTGATCAATGCAAGGAAGATATGTATAATTCTAATGTGCATATGGTTTGTGATGAATATTTGATAGATGCTAATGTTGAAAAAGGCCAATCCTTGGGCACTTGTGTTGATAATTGCATAGCTAACTCAACTCTTGATATTAGTAATGATCATTCGCCTATTCAAAAGGATGAGTTAGAGTTTAGCAACACTAAATTCAGCGACGAAGAACCTTATGTTAACTATGAAAGTGATGGTGATTATGATACATTGCTTGAAACAATTTATGGTGACATCCCCGAGGAATGTATGGAGTCTTTTGGCGATCAAGGTGAAGTTGAAAAGGAATATGATGACACTAGTGTAGCTTACTCAATCATTGATATTTATAATGATCAAGAACCTATTCAAAAGGTAGAGCTTGAGGATGATGGAATGAGTTTTCTAAAGAAATTCTTTATGGACAGACTTGAATCCGCAGTGGAGTATGTTCCTTACAACAAAGAGGAGTATGTTGAGAATGTGACCGTTATGACCAATATTGTGGAAGACCCAATTGATCTTTCATATGATTGTAATGATGATGTTGATGCCAAGATTTTGGTTAAGGCAGAAACGGACGAAGAATGGTTGCAAGGTTTGATAGAGGACCATGATATACAAGAGGTGAATAATTCACTTGAGTTTTTCAAGGATGAAGAGGATTCCGTAATACAATAGATTGTGATAGGTTTGTCTAACCCTTTGCATATTGTTTATTATCCTTTACCTCTTATTTGTTTAAATATATGTGCTTTGAAAACATTGTTGAATGACTTTGTTTCTCGATTTCCTCCATTGGAGACACTTGATTCTCATACTATGCAGATTTTGGAACAAGAAACCGTGGAAGTACCCGACTTCGATATTCTTTATGCACTTCCAAGTGTGGACAAGAATAAGTGTGGGGGAAGCTTTTATTGATTAATAGCTTCGTTCCTATTTTATATTACTAATATTTGTGTGAATCTAGTTTTTGAAAAACAGGTGCTATGGGTGGATTCCCAACTTTTCCGATTATTGGTGTATGGGGAATTCAACTTGTATGTCGGGATGACGATTTTAAACCAAGCACTGAATGGGAGGCAACCCACCGGTTTTGTGTATCTATCTCTATCTTTTTTATTTATTTTTAAGTCTTTTATCTTTATTTTCTTATTTTGGATATTTGCATATCAAAAATCCAACTTTTAGAGATTTTTGACCAATTTAGAATAAACACTATCCTTTCTAAGTAGATGGAATTTTTTCTTAATGATGAGGTCTATATATTGGCTGAGTTGGGATTAGATGCCAACTAAATAACTTGTTTAGTGTTTATCCTCTATTGTTCCGAAATAGCTATGAGTTGGAGTAATGAGTTTTTATTATTCATTCTATTTTCATATTGTGTATATATATATCATGTTATGGATTTCCCACCTTGACTTTCTTTGGACGATTCAATTTACATTGAGGACAATGTAAAGTTTAACTGTGGGGGAGCATTTATATGTTTGTATAGTTTGTTTGATGCCTTTAGTAAAAAAAAAAATTGTCTTATACACTCTGAAATCTAGAAATATGTTCCTTTAGGATGACACTATCAATCTAAATGGATGGAACCATATTGGCTGGAGGAGTTGAGGAATAACTAAAAGGGGACAAAATTATTCAAGTGTTAGAAATAATATGATAGTTGTTACCATATCTCGGAATATCACCATATCACATTCTATTTTTATTTTTCCATATTTATCTATTGTTCTCTAAGTGCTTTGGTGGGTCACTAAACATTGAATTTTTATTACTGCTAGGATGAAATAGAGTGATTGAGTTGCTAAAAAAAAAAACGATCAATTAGACCAATCGGAATAAAAATGACACTTGGATAGCAATATGTGTGTGTTCTCCTTGTCTTCGTCGCCTAAACAAACGTGGAATGCAGGATCCATGGGATCTATCATGTAATCTACTGAAAAGAAGCATGCGCTTGGATCCAAAAGATTTAATCATGCTGTCTAAAAAAAAAAGAAAAAAAAAGTGAAAAAGAAAAATAAAAAAATATTATTATTGTGTTGAATAAAGTCACTCCTGGTTCCCTTGTATATGCCGGTTGAGTTGATGTAGAATTAAGATTGTTGACTACTGGTTCCCTTGTATATGCCAGTGTGTTGACACTAGAATTCAGACCAGTAGCTCAATCCAATAGGATGCATAGGTTCATCTTGGCGGTGACCTTCATACAGATATGGGAAACATTGATCAATTGTAACATTCGCAAACATCTACCTCTATATCTATCTTCTTAATCTTTTCATTGTGATTGTGGTTCGTCAGATTCCGAGTATTGTGGTTTGTACAAGTTTCAGAGTAGATCTTAGTTTATATATATATATTAATTTTGAATTTTCATCAAGGTACCTCCTCTAATAGCCATTTTGGATTCGTTCATAGATTTTTCACAGGTAGCTGGAGTTGGAAAAATAGGTTTTGTAGGTAGACCTCTTGTAAACCTTCATGAGACTATAACTCGTCCACTAGGGACAACTAGGGGTTTAAAAGCCTGTTATTTATGCTAAAAGTGATCGTAGCCTCGACGAGACAGAGTTGTATGTATGTTTTAGAATTATTTTTTTTTATTTTCTCGAGGACTAGCAAAGTCTAAGTGTGAGGGAATTTGATAGGTGTGATAAACACCTAATTTTATATCTAGTATTTATGATTTGTTTGTGAGTTTTCATGTAAATTATGTATCTTATGTGTGAGTTTGAGTTTATTAGGTGCTTTGGAGTTATATGGACCAAAAGGAGAAGAAATCAATCCAAAATTGAACAAGAAGGGCAAAGTCGTCATTTTATAGGAAAGTACTATCTGGAGCCCAGTCATGGTTAAGGGACAACTCTATTTGGAGGAGTACTAAATACAATCTAGCCGTGGTTAAGGGGTTGTCATTCAAAGTATCCCTTATCATTATGAGTGGGTGTAAACATCTCTGGGGTGTACCTATCATACCCTATACCCCAACCCTAATCTTCTCTCAATCGTTTTCCTCTCATTCATTCTTACACACCTGAGAAAGCAGTAGCCGCTGCTTGTGAAACCGAGTCAAAGATAGTTTGAAATCAAGAAATGTAAGATGAAGAAGAAAGGGTGAAATCAAGAGCTGGCCGTGAGGTATTGAGATCAAAATAGGAGATTTTAGTTGATCAATTAATCGATTCGACTAATGTTGATACCGAGAAACTCATGGAAGAAAAAGGTGTAGAAATTGAGTTCATGAAAGGAATGAATGTGTGCAATATGAGATGGGTTTTGTCTTGTGAGCTTTCAGAATCAAGAGAAAATGGGTTTGTGGCTGGTTCTACAATTGAAGAACAAAGTGAAATTCAATCGAATCGAGGATATGAATCAAGAGAAATTGAAATTGTTGAATTAGTGTTGTTCGGAGAGAAGAATGCAGCTGAGATTAATGGAGTAGCTGCAATGGGTTACTGAAAAGATGTTGTTGAATCTGTGGAGTTGTGGGATGAGCAGATAAGATCGAAGCGGCACTGATTTTGATTGAATAGATAAATGTGTAAAATTATCGCAGGGAGAAGAACTGGCCTGAAATCGGCCTGAGAATTGTCGTAAAAACAGAGGAAACTCTGGCCATTTTCCTCCACCGGCGAGTTAACTCAGTACCGTGAAGACGGATCCAACTCAACTGAGTAATACCAGTTAGCCGAATAAGATGCTGACTCGGTGTATGATTTCTCCTTCCTTGACCCAGTCGACTGTTAGAGACCGTTAGTATTGACTGTTAACTTTGACAGAATATTCCTCCAACGGAGAAGAATCTCAGGTGATCGGGGGTGCCGGATTTCGACGAAATTCCAGACAAAACCCCAGTTTTCCGGCGAGATTTTTTGGGACACAATTTCTACACGGGTTTCTCTCACTTGTGGGCTTGGTGGATTTCTATCGAATGGACTTTGAAGACAAAACCTAATTTTGAAAGGAGTATCCTTTATGGAAATTGAGAAACATATAAAAGAGAAGACTTTTCTCAAATCTCAAAATATCATATATCTCATCTTCTACTTTGTTCTAGGGTTTAGAAACATGAAACCTTTTCTCTTTATTCTTGTTATGAACTCCTTGAGCATGAGTGCTTAATTTTATTATTGGTTATGGAATAGTTGGATTTCACAAAGCATGATTCTTTGATTCAATATATTAGTTTTGTCTCATATTTATCGTTCACAATTATCTGAAAATATAGTTGTATGATTGACATATTATAACATGATTTGATTGATTGTTTTGTCAAGTTGCAAATTGGTAGAACTTCTAATCACATCTATTGCTAGTTTAGGGTTTATTATACGTAAAAGTGATAATCCTTGAATACAAGTAGCATAAATATTATTATAGTTTGTAGTGATATATTCTTATGATCATATGTGAATCGTGACCTTTGTTAAATTGAATTAGTGCGCTTTCCACGTTCAATTGCTTTGATTGGCCTGATTTCATAGAACTTAATACATCTAGGGAATTCAACTTGATTAGTGCTTTTACACGTTAGGTTGTTCTCTTAGATAGAACTCATACTCGCATCTTTTAATGTGTTTGTTGATGACAAAAGGAGATTTGAGGGATATTCTTCCGATCAAGGTATCCTAGGGCTTTTGATAAAAGTTGTGCTTAAATATCAATTCTACTTATTGTTTTGAAAGCATGTTAGTGAATGAAGATGAATCCTTGACCAATATCTCTTCTATTTGATTTGTTTGCTTATTTATTTCTTTTTTTTTATTATACTTTTAATTTATTAAAAATCAGAAAACCCCCGGTGTTTTATATAGGAAACCAAAACAACTTGACAATCTAGACCTCTCTGTGGGAACGATACTTTCTTGGCCTTGCTATATTTTATATTTTGAGTAGTGAGAAAGTAAATTTATTTTTGACGCATACGACATCGATCAAATTTTGGCGCCGTTGCCGGGGAGGCAGCGGTTGTCACTTGTTTTTGGTTTCTTATTTTTGTTTGTTTTGTTTTTGTTTTATTTTCTGGTTTTTAACCTTGGTTTGAAAATCTTATTTCAGGTACTTATTTCTCATGGATGGAGCATATTGGAACAACGGATACGGTTTTCAACAACCTCAACAATATGACAACTACCAATTCCAGGGGTATAATCAAAACCAATTCATTGGTTATGACCAATATTCCATGGAACCTTATGGTTTTCCTCAACAACCTTATGGCGGGTATGTATGTGAACAACCACAAGGATGGGAGGATTCTTATGCTCGTGAACAACAAGTCTCTAACTTTCTAGACAAATTTTCCAACTTTGTACAACAAGAGTTTCAAAAAGATAAAGAAACTAGAGAAGAGCAACTCCAAGAACTTCGTGAAGGTATTGATAACTTGCGAAGAGGCATTGATCAATTCAAGGAAGATATGTATAATTCTAATGTGCATATGGTTTGTGATGAATATTTGATTGATGCTAATGTTGAAAAAGGCCAATCCTTGGGCACTTGTGTTAATAATTGTGTAGCTAACTCAACTCTTGATCTTAATAATGATCATTATCCTATTCAAAAGGATGAGTTAGAGTTTAGCAAAACTAAATTCAGCAAAGAAGAATCTTATGTTAACTATGAAAGTGACGGTGATTATGATACATTGCTTGGAAAAATTTATGGTGACATCCCCGAGGAATGTATGGAGTCTTTTGGCGATCAAGGTGAAGTTGAAAAGGAATATGATGACACTAGTGTAGCTTAATCAAGCATTGATCTTTATAATGATCAAGAACCTATTCAAAAGTTAGAGCTTGAGGATGATGCAATAAGTGTTCTAAAGAAATTCCTTATGGACAGACTTGAATCCGCAGTGGAGTATGTGCCTTACAACAAAGTGGAGTATGTTGAGAATGTGAACGTTATGACCAATATTGTGGAAGACCCAATTGATCTTTCATATGATTGTAATGATGATGTTGATGCCAAGATTTTGGTTAAGGCATAAACAGACGAAGAATGGTTGTAAGGTTTGATAGTGGACCATGATATACAAGAGGTGAATAATTCACTTGAGTTTTTCAAGGATGAAGAGGATTCCGTAATACAAGAGATTGTGATAGGTTTGTCTAACCCTTAGCATATTGTTTCTTATCCTTTACCTCTTATTGGTTTAAATATATGTGCTTCGAAAACATTGTTGAATGACTTTGTTTCTCGATTTCCTCCATTAGAGATACTTGATTCTCATACTTTGCAGATTTTGGAACAAGAAACCGTGGAAGTACCCGACTTCTATATTCTTTATGCACTTCCAAGTGTGGACAAGAATAAGTTTGTGGGAAGCTTTTATCGGTTCATAGCTTCGTTCTTGTTTTATATTACTAATATTTGTGTGAATCTAGTTTTTGCAAAACAGGTGCTATGGGTGGATCCCCAACTTTTCCGATTATTGGTGTATGGGGAATTCAACTTGCATGTCGAGATGACGACTTTAAACCAAGCGCTGAATGGGAGGAAACCCACCGGTTTTGTGTATCTATCTCTATCTTTTTTATTTATTTTTAAGTCTTTTATCTTTATTTTCTTATTTTGGATATTTGCATAACAAAACTCCAACTTTTAGAGACTTTTGAACAATTTAGAATAAACACTAGCCTTTCTAAGTAGATGGAATTTTTTCTTAATGATGAGGTGTATATATTGGTTGAGTTGGGATTAGATGCTAACTAAACAATTTGTTTAGTCTTTATCCTCTATTGTTCCGAAATAGCTATGAGTTGGAGTAATGAGTTTCTATTATTCATTCTATTTTCATATTGTGTATATATATCATGTTATGGATTTCCCACCTTGACTTTCTTTGGACGATTCAATTTACATTGAGGACAATGTAAAGTTTAAGTGTGGGGGAGCATTTATATATTTGTATAGTTTGTTTGATGCCTTTAGTAAAAAAAAAAATATCTTATACACTCAGAAATCTAGAAATATGTTCCTTTAGGATGACACTATCAATCTAAATGGATGGAACCATCTTGGTTGGAGGAGTTGAGGAATAACTAAAAGGGGACAAAATTATTCAAGTGTTAGAAATAATATGATAGTTGTTACCATATCTCGGAATATCACCATATCACATTCTATTTTTATTTTTCCATATTTATCTATTGTTCTCTAAGTGCTTTGGTGGGTCACTAAACATCTAATTGTTATTACTGCTAGGATGAAATAGAGTGATTGAGTTGCTAAAAAAAAACAAAAAAGACCGACCAATTATACCCATCGGAATAAAAATGACACTTGGATAGCAATATGTGTGTGTTCTCCCTGTCTCCATCGCCTAAACAAACGTGGAATGCAGGATCCATGGGAGCTATCATGTAATCTGCTGATAAGAAGCATGCGCTTGGATCCAAAAGATTTAATCATGCTGTCTAAAAAAAAAAAAAGAATAAAAGTGAAAACAAAAAGAAAAAAATATTATTATTGTGTTGAATAAAGTCACTCCTGATTCCCTTGTATATGCTGGTTGAGTTGATGTAGAATTAAGATTGTTGACAACTGGTTACCTTGTATATGCCAGTATGTTGAAACTAGAATTCAGACCAGTAGCTCAATCCAATAGGATGCATAGGTTCATTTTGGCGGTGACCTTCTGACAGATATGGGAAACATCGATCACTTGTAACATTCGCAAACATATACTTCTATATCCATCTTCTTAATCTTTTCATTGTGATTGTGGTTCGTCAGATTCCGAGTATTGTGGTTTGTTCAAGTTTCTGAGTAGATGTTAATTTATATATATATTAATTTTGAATTTGCATCAAGGTACCTCCTCTAATAGCCATTTTGGATTCGTTCATAGATTTGTCACAGGTTGCTGGAGTTGGAAAAATAGGTTATGTAGGTAGACCTCTTGTAAACCTTCACGAGACTATAACTCGTCCACTAGGGACACCTAGGGGTTTAAAGGCTTGTTATTTATGCTAAAAGTAACCGTAGGCTCGACGAGACAGAGTTGTATGTATGTTTTAGAAGTGTTTTGTTTGATTTGCTCGAGGACTAGCAAAGTCTAAGTGTGGGGGAATTTTATAGGTGTGATAAACACCTAATTTTATATCTAGTGTTTATGCTTTCTTTGCGATTTTATTATGTAAATTATGTATCTTATGTGTGAGTTTGAGTTTATTGGGTGCTTTGGAGTTATATGGAGCAAAAGGAGAAGAAATCAATCCAAAATAGAGCAACAAGGGAAAAGCCATCATTTTACAGGCAAGTACTATCTGGAGCCCAGTCATGGTTAAGGGACATCTCTATTTGGATGAGTACTAAATAAAATCTAGCTGTGGTTAAGGGGTTGTCATTCAAAGTATCCCTTATCATTATGAGTGGGTGAAAATATCTCTGGGGTGTACCTATCATACCCTATACCCCAACCTTAATCTTCTCTCAATCATTTTCCTCTCATTCATTCTTACACACCTGAGAAAGCAGCAGCAGCTGCTTGTGAAACCGAGACAAAGATAGTTTGAAATCAAGAAATGTAAGATGAAGAAGAAAGGGTGAAATCAAGAGCTGTCCGTGAGGTATTAAGATCAGAATAGGAGATTTTAGTTGATAAATTAATCGATTCGACTAGTGTTGATACCGAGAAACTCAAGGAAGAAGAAGGTGTAGAAATTGATCTCATGAAAGGAATGAATGTGTGCAATATGAGATGGGTTTTGTCCTGTGAGCTTTCAGAATCAAGAGAAAATGGGTTTGTGGCTGGTTCTGCAATTGAAGAACAAAGTGAAATTAAATCGAATCGAGGATTTGAATCAAGAGGAATTGAAGTTGTTGAATTAGTGTTGTTCGGAGAGAAGAATGCAGCTGATATTGATGGAGTAGCTGCAATGGGTTACTGAAAAGATGTTGTTGAATCTGTGGAGTTGTGGGATGAGCAGAGAAGATCGAAGCAGCACTGATTTTGATTGAATAGATGAATTTGTAGCATTGTCACAGGGAGAAGAACTGGCCTGAAATCGGCCTGAGAATTGTCGTAAAAACAGAGGAGACTCTGGTCGTTTTCCTCCACCGGCGAGTTAACTCAGTACCGTGAAGACGGATCCAACTCAACTGAGTAAGACCAGTTAGCCGAATAAGATGCTGAATCGGTGTATGATTTCTCCTTCCTTGACCCAGTCGACTGTTAGAGACCGTTAGTATTGACTGTTAACTTTGACAGAATATTCCTCCAACGGAGAAGAATCTCAGGTGATCGGGGGTGCCGGATTTCGACGAAATTCCAGACAAAACCCCAGTTTTCCGGCGAGATTTTTTGGGACACAATTTCTACACGGGTTTCTCTCACTTGTGGGCTTGGTGGATTTCTATCGAATGGACTTTGAAGACAAAACCTAATTTTGAAAGGAGTATCCTTTATGGAAATTGAGAAACATATAAAAGAGAAGACTTTTCTCAAATCTCAAAATATCATATATCTCATCTTCTACTTTGTTCTAGGGTTTAGAAACATGAAACCTTTTCTCTTTATTCTTGTTATGAACTCTTTGAGCATGAGTGCTTAATTTTATTATTGGTTATGGAATAGTTGGATTTCACAAAGCATGATTCTATGATTCAATATATTAGTTTTGTCTCATATTTATCGTTCACAATTATCTGAAAATATAGTTGTATGATTGACGTATTATAACATGATTTGATTGATTGTTTTGTCAAGTTGCAAATTGGTAGAAATTCTAATCACATCTATTGCTAGTTTAGGGTTTATTATACGTAAAAGTGATAATCCTTGAATACAAGTAGCATAAATATGATTATAGTTTGTAGTGATATATTCTTATGATCATATGTGAATCATGACCTTTGTTAAATTGAATCAGTGCGCTTTCCACGTTCAATTGATTTGATTGGCCTGATTTCATAGAACTTAATGCATCTAGGGAATTAAACTTGATTAGTGCTTTTACACGTTAGGTTGTTCTCTTAGATAGAACTCATACTCGCATCTTTTAATGTGTTTGTTGATGACAAAAGGAGATTTGCGGGATATTCTTGCGATCAAGGTATCCTAGGGCTTTTGATAAAAGATGAGATTAAATATCAATTCTACTTATTGTTTTGAAAGCCTGTTAGTGAATGAAGATGAATCCTTGATCAATATCTCTTCTATTTGATTTGTTTGCTTATTTATTTCTTTGCTTTGATTTTACTTTTACTTTATTAAAAATCAGAAAACCCCCGGTGTTTTATATAGGAAACCAAAACAACTTGACAATCTAGACCTCTCTGTGGGAACGATCCTTTCTTGCCCTTGCTATATTTTATATTTTGAGTAGTGAGAAAGTAAATTTATTTTTGACGCATACGATAGAGATAAACACTCCTTCTCCATGAGATTTGAATGAAGGATTGTTTACCTATAGTTTTCCATCCATTTCTATGATCAGAACAAATTTCAGACACGGAGATGGGCCAAAATCAAGAAATGTCAAAACTAGACGTACTGTTGTAAATAAATTTAATTAAACCTCTATCGTGCACAAAAGAATGTATTTTTTTTATCGGAAAAGAGAAATTGCATTAGATAAGAAAAACGTACAATAGCTACCAAGTCTACCAAAGTAGACTGAACGAAAAAAGATTACAGAAACAGATTTAAAAAGATGTTACAGAAACAAATTCTCCCAATCTGTCAACACTAAACTAGAGAAGTTCACATGAACTCTTTTCCTAGCTCATCATCAGTCTTAAAGATGTGCATTACATTGAATGTGCGGATGTTACGTCCCTTCCATAAACACCAAAAAAATGGCGGCAGTAATTAAGCTCCATAAGTAATTTCCAGAGGATGAGAAGACTGTATTATGCCAGGAATGAGCCAGCGACTTTACATCTAAATATGTATTTGAAAACTCCAAATATGGATTCTATAATATCCCTCCCGCGCGTTTTTTCAGATTTTAAGTAAGATATACGGGATCAACAGAAGATGCTCAACAGTTAAGTTTCCAAGCCAAAGAAAAAGAAGACATAACCTGAAATTTATATTTAAATCATTCATTAAATTTCAAAACCTTTGGATCAATTCTTAATTTCAAATAAGAAGTTCTAAGTAATTCAGTGAGACCGGGACATATATATAGACAGACATAACTAGTCCAATAAAGGATTAATTAAGCACATGTCCCGTGAACAATACTGCACCACTTTGCCCCTCTCTGATGATAAACATGAATGGATGATCGGCTACGAAATCAACAGGAGGACTGGGAGCAGTACGAGGACTCTTGGAAGCACACATACGCATACTAACAGCTATAGAAGCAGCAGCCTCGGTTCCATCTTCATTAATTTCAACAGAACACTTGTGATAAAAATTTTAAAAATGAAGCACACACGGCATCTCCGTCAGCTCTTTCTTATTAATATCAACAATATTCAGCATATAAGTCAGCTCTTCCTTGTTACTATCAATATTCATCATCTCAGTCAGCTCTGCCTTCGACTTATCAAAAGGCAAAATTAGTCCTAGTTTCTTCGAGACACTTTTTGCTTCAAAATAAAAAAAAAATGAACTTGGGAATCTCAAATTCTCTTGTTGGAACCAATGGACGGAGAACTGAGATATACTGATGAAGAAAAACAGCAGGATCAGAACTCACTTTTTCTATAACTTCACCAAGTCAATCGCGCTTCTCTGGTAAAACTGTGTACATGTTGAAATATAGACTGGTTTCCCAATCTCTTTCGTACGGAAGTGCCAATACTTTGAAGCTATCATAACAACTAATACGTTGATTCGAGTGCGATGACATGAAGGGAACACGTACTGATTCTTTTCCACCAAGAAGATAGAACTCTGACATCTTAGTTAGTGATGGTGTAAATTGATACCGATCCAAAGATCCTTTGAAATAGAGTGCACTGGCCAATATTATCATGGTATGTTCATCGACTGCATGGGCAGGTAGGAGATTTTGAATTCGTCCATTGGTTTGTTTTTCTTCCCATGTATTCACCATCTGCACAACTTCTTTGCTCTAACCAAGTTTCGCACATTGAATCATTACTAGAACGACATAAAGAAAATATGAAACTAACACAAAAATAAGAACAACAACGCGTACGTACCTTATTTGCGAAATCCACAGTCTCGGCTTCCGCTTTGTAAACTGTGTTAACACAGCGTGACTAAATACGGAAGTCCTTGTATATTAGGAAATTGTTTTTAGTTAGGAAAGCTTGTATCTTAAGCTTCACATCTCTTTATGTATATATATGTGTCGAGACTCTTTGTAAAAGTTAAGTCAAGAAAAACTCAATAAAGTTCTGTTAAAACCGTCTCTATATTCTTCTTCTCTGTCTCTGTCTACTTTGTCTTAAGTTAACCTAAAATCAATAGTTCTAACTTGGTATCAGCTAGGTTTAGGTCCTTTTACCACCTTTATCCTCAATTATATTTCCTGAATAATCTGTTCTGTCAAAGAATTCAGAGTCCACCAACTCCTCAGTCAACAGCTCCTCGGTCTCTACTCAAGTTTCTAGCAGCTCCTCCAACAAAGGCAGTCAATAGTTCCATGCTCTCTACTCATGTCTCCAATAGCTCCTCAGTCTCCACATCGGTCTCCAACAGCTCCTCCAACAAGGAATTCACTAGCTCCTCATTCTTCACTACAGTCTCCACCAACTTCACAGTCAACAACTCGTCATTCTCCTGCACTTTCCCTGCTCGGCCCAACATGAATTCACATCAGCCCAATGCTCAGTTCGCTCTAGCTCGTTTTCAACCCAATAATCAGTCTCAGCAACGCAACTCACATTTTGAGATTTCCTGTCAATTGTGTGGTCGCAAAAGACAAGAAGCTCCCGATTGTTGGAATCATTTTGATCGCAGTTTTCGTCCTCCTCGACACCAACTACCATATTCCATACCTCGTGCTTATAGTGCTCATACTGGTTTGTCACCAACTTCTCCTTGGACCCCTGAAAGTGGTGCTATATATCACATCACCAATGATTTTTCTCGTCTTTAATTTCCTACTGAGTACACTGGTCCTGATCAAATTAAGATGGGCAATGGTTCTTCTTTACCAATTTCTAATGTTGGTTCCTCTTCTTTAGGGACTCCCAACCGTAATTTGCAGCTTCGTAATTTTCTCTTTGCACCCAAAATATCTGATAATCTCTTATATGTATCTCGTTTCACCACTGATAACGATGTCTTGTTTGAATTTCATCCAAATTTTTGTCTTGTGAAAGATCGATGTACCGGGAAGGTTCTTATTCGTGGTATTAGGAAGGGTAGTCTCTATAAACTTTATGTTTCATCTCAACCTCCTCGGTTTTGTATAGGAGATCATGCTAGTTTACAAGCCTGGCATGCTAGAATGGGTCATCCAATGATGCGCACAATTCGCAAAGTTATTTCTCAGTTTTCTCTTCATGTTTCCAACCAAACTGTTAGTTTTTGTTCTTTTTGTCATGAGCATAGGAGTCATAAGCTACCTTTTAAATATAGTACAACTATTTATTTGAATCCATTAAATTTAATTATCTCTGATGTATGGGGACCCTATCATATTTTATCTAATGAAGGATACAAATATTATGTCATATTTATTTATGCGTATAGTCGTTTTACTTGGATGTTTCCCATGTCTCAAAAATCTGAAGTTTTCTCTATATTATTTTTATTCCAAAAGCATGTTGAAAATCTTTTTAGCCGAAAGATTAAAATTTTCAATCTGATAATGCCCTTGAGTATCGTAAACTCACTCCGCATCTCCAAAAAATTGGATTTTTTCATCGTTTTTCATGTCCACATACTTCTAAACAAAATGGTTTGGTTGAACGTCCTCATCGTCATATTCGTGAAACTGGTCTTACAATTTTAAACATGGATTCTGTACCATCTTCGTATTGGTATGATTCTTTTTATACTATTTGCTATCTAATGAATCGTGTTCCCTCTACTTCTATTAATAATTCATCTCCATATGAAGCTCTTTTTGGTCTTCCACCGGATTACACCTCTCTTCGTGTATTTGGTTGTTTATGTTATCCTTACCTACGTCCGTAACGGTCTCACAAAATGGAACCTCTTTCCTCTCCATGTGTGTTTATTGGTTATAGTCCATCTCAAAAGGGCTACAAGTGTCTTCATATTCCTACGAGGCGTGTTTATGTAAGTCGTCATGTTGTTTTTAATGAGACTACCTTTCCCTTTGCGTCTGCATTATCACCTTCGCCTGTGTCGATCACTTCTTAGGTTACTCCTACTTAACCCTTGTCTGTTTCATTGCCACCAGTCTCGGTTACTCATTCCACTGTTTCTCCGATGCTGCCGGTTTTCTCAGTTCCACTTGCACGTACCACTACTCAGTCCGCACCTGCTCATACTGCACCTTCACAGCCGTTATTATTAGTTGATTCATGTGATGATCCATCTCCATCTGCACGTGATACTACTCAGCTTACACATCATGCTTCCTCTTCATCTATGTGATGATCCATCTCAAATAAGGTCTACCACTGCACAGAATGCTCCTCGGTCCACTGCACATAATGCTCCTCGGTCAACTGCATCACTAACTGCAAGTGACTATACAACTTCAAGTGACTATACAACTTCCGTATTGGATCCCACTGTCCCAACCAATTCTGACATGCATGTACAGACTGCTCCTCGGTCACCTGTCTCCCCTACATCTGTTACACTTGATACTACTTCTCTGTCAAGTCCTCCAGTGCCTGTCTCCGCTATACCTGATGCACCATGTACTTTAGGTACTCACCCAATGGTGACTCGAGCCATTTGTTTAAGGGTTTAAACCAGTCTCTCCACCATCAAATTTACCAAATTCGGCAGAGGCGATTTTCTCCCATAAACAACAGGCTTTGGGCATAACCATAAAGAAACTTTGGTTGTGACATGATGATTGTTTTGAAAGAACTCATACAAATATCACTTTATTTGAGTGAACGAAAATGGGAAAAATATTGACAGAATGCAAAGTGACGACATATCTCTCAATAAGAGTTTTCTAAATTACTGTATGCACAACCCCCTTCCCATTATGCTTTTAGGTAAGAAAGCATATCACTCATTTTTACAAAGTCCTCAGTAAAATAGTATTGAGACCATCTTAAGATGCAAATGATAAAAATTCCAAATTACAAAGAAAACAAGGTGAACTTTATAAAAATATTCATGCAGAATGCGGACCATTAAAGTGACTTATGGCTTTGGTGAATGTTTTAAATTTTTGGACTAGTTATAGTTCCCAAGAAATTTGCGTTTGGAAAACTACTAGCACATATTTTACATGTAGTGCACATCAAAAGGACTTGATGGTTATTGCATATTTAATAGGATGAACGTAGAGCATCCTATACCTCATGGTCTCCCAAAGGCTATCATCAATGGTTACAGATGATGTCTAAGGAATAGGTTATGCATACAAACCTACCTTTAACTGCTTGGGGAATATGCAATATTAACGCATCTTTACTTAATTCGTTTTAGAACCCAATATTAGTCAACTTTTTCTGCGTACCAGTTGGTAACTGGATTTTAGCCTGACATTCGTGTTCTTACGCATTTTTGGTTGGACTATATATGTGCCATTACGACTCCACATCGTACTATGATGGGTCTTCAAAACTGTTAAGTAGTTATGTTGGAAATGAGTTCCCAACAATTATCCGCATTTTAAAAAACTTTTGGCAGGAGATCTCTTACCGCTAGATTTGCGGGTTATCACTTTAATGAGACAGTATTCCCGACGTTAAGGGGAGATAAGAAAAAGTATTTACTAAGGGAACGACATGAATTATCGTGGTGTGTTCCCACTGTGTCTCATATTGATTCTTATGCTCCACAAATGTTAATGTGAAGTGATAAAGAATATTCGATTTTCAGAATGTACACTGATGTTGCTAAAGTGATGAGATCACACATACCAGATGCAAACCTACCTTCAAAGTTACAAATCCTCAATACGGGATATACACCATAGACTAAGGTGTTGCAACTACACTTAGTGGAAGTGTGGTTGAGGTCGTGGCTCCATAAAGGAAGTTGGAGATACCATTTTGTTCGATCGATCCTCACCTAGAAAGGAAGTAGGTGAGTAAGGCACAACTTATTTATATCATCATAAATCATCTCATAAGATTGTCTATGAAAATGTCCATGAATCAAACTGGAGGACGCTCCGATGTTTTAAATGATTCTAGAGAACAATGAAATCCTGACGGATTATGAGAATGCACATGTGTCAACGGAAGGATCATGCGTACACATTGATGATGTAATCCATAAATAGTTTCTCCATAAGTAGAGCACAATGAGATCGAACCATGATTTATTTTGATTAATTTCAAATAAATAACATATTTGGCCTATACAATCCAGGTAGAACTTGGTTCTTTGACAAATATATAGGTATTTGGTGTGGTAGTGCTAACCAACCAAGTGAAAAGCCTATTGGACATACATGATTAATTTGTCACAAAGCATAATGAGAAAAAAACAGTCTTAAAGTATAAAGACACGCCTTGTGGCGCGAGGCTTCTCATAAATACCTAGAATTGTTCTCTTGTAATGAACTTTATAGTGTTCCGCTACTTAGTTAGCTTGGTAATTTCAATAGGACATGAAATGCAGCATATGTATGTGGTTGTTACATATCTCTGAAAGAATCAAGATATAAAAGATATTTACAAAAGTACTTGATAGACTTTTGTTTCCCAAATCAAATGACTATAAACCACAAAGTGCATTTACAGTTAGATATAACGCTCACTTATAGATTGAAGCAATCAGGCAGATGTGGTATACCCGTCTAAGTGACTATTTGATTTGGAGGGGATAGACAAGTAAGTTATTTTTCCTTGCGAATTCACAAGAAAGTTCCTGATTTGGAATTGTAGCTACTTATGTTGATGGTACGGACATAATGGGTACTCTTGATGTAATAAGAGACCTTAAAAGATATTTGAAATCGGAATTTGAGATGAAAAATCAGGGGAAAGCTCGACTGAATACTGAGCTTGTGGTATATTATCCCACCAATTTGCATTTGTCTAAAGTTGTCAGGAAATTTAACAAATACATGCATCCTGATAGCACTTCCATGATTAGTCGAGGTTCAAATGTAAGTAAGTGACCATTTCATCTAAAGGAAGATGACGAAGATGTGTTGGGAGATGAAATTCCCATATCTAAGTACGATAGACGCATTTTTGTACTTAGTATAATAATGTACTCGATAAAATTTTGCATCCTCAAGGAACTTGTTAGCTAGATATAGCTCAGAGCCTACGCAATGTCATTGGAATGATATAGTGAATGTAATCATGTACTTAAAAGTAACCATTGACATAAATTTGTTTTTTCCCTGCAAAGACATTAAAAGGAATGCTAATGAAAGTACAATCCAAAAGTTGTTAATTATGAAGGAACAATAATCTCTTCTCCAACGAAAGTAATCATAGGGAGATATGGTAGATTATTTTCTAAGTAATTACCGATATTCAGTTTCGAAATATATATGACTAAAGGAACTGTCTAGAACAACTCTTAAAGTAATCAGGGGAGATGCCGACATCGGGGGGGGGATCCAAGGATTTGATGTCGACATATTTTACTTCGAAATTGAAGTTGTGTTGTACACTTTTTCCCTTCGATCGAGAATAGTTTTTCCCAAAGGGTTTTGTTACTCGACAAGGTTTTTAGCGAGACAACACTAAAACATCAAGTATGTTGAACGTTGAAGACATAAAGATCGCATTGATATTACTGAAAATATCTGAATCAAAGAAATGAAACGTGATATTCTCTTAAGCAACATAACTTCCATAATCAACAACATTATCTTATAAACATTCATGTCACCAAAGTAAAGTGTGATAAACTCCTTTTGACTATTTTAGACTAATGAAAATTGTCTGAAATCAGGGGGAGCATCTAATGGTGTGTCGAAATATTTTCCTTCACCGAGGTTATTTTTCCCACAGGGTTTCGTTGCTCGGCAAGGTTTTTAATGAGATAACAACAAAAACCGGGAATGTAATTTCCCATCTAAGGCTATTGTCTTTCCCACGAGGATTTTATTCCTTAAGAGTTGTGAAGCAACTAGTCAATTTCAACAGGGCAAAGTGATCATTTGCAACGGATCACCTATACTTGCATCTGTCACGTTGTACTCTTTTCCCTTCGTTAAGGTTTTATCCCACTGGGTTTTCCTTGTCAAGGTTTTAATGAGGCAACATATACGAATCCAACTATGTTCTCAGTTTACTTAATATTGTACTCTTTTTCTTTAGTTCAGGTTTTGTCCCTTTGGGTTTTCCTGACGAAGTTTTAACGAGGCAATTAACTTAGACTCGTCGGTCTTTGAAGATCGTATTGCATGTGGTGAACTAAATGTATAGTACAAGACAACATGTGAAGTACTACATATGAAGATTAAGGTTTTATCCCACTGGGTTTTTCCTTGTCAAAGTTTTAATGAGGAAATTGATGTCGGCACAAGTCATCAAGGAGAGGAAGACATTTGAAGAACTACATTTGAAGCACTAAATGTGAAGCACTGCTTATGAACTTCTATTGGACAGCACAAGGGGGGGTGTTGTAGGGCCTACAGCCTATAGATGTGCGGCCCTGCTAGATATCTAGGGTTCTCTTCCTACTTGAATATAAAGCGTACTATGCTATGTAATACGGTTGTTGTTGCTATCAATAAGAACCCTCTTGCCATTTCTCATACTCTTAATCTTCTCCTAAATTCCCTTTGAACACTTATTAGTTTTTCTACTTTTCCTCTTCTAGCTCATTCTATCTTCGTCCATGTTACTCATTTCATTATATGTATCATTTTCACTATTATAACTTTTAGAGAATGTGTTTAATCACAACAAAGAAGCGAATTCGATACAAATTATTAAATAAAAGTCTAAATCCTTATGATATGAAAGCTACGGGGCAGGTATGGGGTGGGGACTTTGAATCTCATCCCCACCCCATCCCCGTAGCTTAGGTTTCGGGTATTACCCATACCCTTCCCCATCCCCATTTGTGCGGGTAAAACCCTACCCAAATGGGATGGGTTTGTGATAGACGCATTTATGTGTCTATTTTGATTTCGATTTTCTATATTGTTAGTACCCATTTTTGTAATTATTTTGGTATTTTATGTCTTTGTAGGAATTTTTGGAGAAATAAGTTCTTTTGGAGAAATTGGCTCGAAAAGTGGTCCTCGGAGAAAATTACTAAAGGCACCCAGAAGACGCACTACAGGCACCTCGGAAGTATGTTGGAGACTACCCAGAAAAGTCATAGTTACACCTCAGAAGAATTTCTACAGGGAACCCGAAAGTGGAGAAGGGGTACCCAAATTACTAAGGGGCATCCATTTTCAAGGCAAGTACTATTGGCAGACCCACATAGGATAAGGGGAGGTCATATTCCCAAATTCAAAATTGAATTTTGGTGGGAAAGTTTGAAACTTACAGGCAGAATTAGGGTTTGTGTTTTGGATGAATTTTAATGAGACTAAATCGTTGAGATCAATTGGGTTTACTCCAATGCGCTAAACAGGGCTGGTAAGGGTGTTTGATTGAAGTGAAATTGACTGGATATCGAGTTTCATGATTAAACAGTGGCATGAACTCTTCACGGGAATTTCAGGAGAGATTGAATTGAGATTCAATCGGAGATATCTGTTGGATTGGACTTCAATTAGTTAAAAATGCTAGATATGGTAGTTTAACTCGACTTAGTTGGGTTGGATATTTGATATTTGAAGGAAAAAAGAGGAAGATAAATACCCGAGACTTTTTGATTTTTATAAAGAGAAGCTACGGGAGGTTTTTACATGGGAATATGATTGATATCTTCCTATTACATCCAAACAGGATAATCCCAAGTTACGGGATATTCTGTGTGGTTATGGGAAGTTACGTAGAATAGAGGAAGAATATATTCGTGTGAGATTCGATTCTGTAAAGTTGGGAAAGTACTGAATTGGACGTGAGCAATATAAAAGATGAAATAAATCCGTGACTTGGCCGTGAAGAAGATGAAAAAGATTTGGAAGATTTCTCGAGATATATTCGTCCTTTGGTATATAACTAGATGACCGCTGCCACGGTGGGGAGGGTCGACCGAAGAAAAAAAGAAACACTATTGCAATTGGACTGTAAAATAAAATTTGTGCCTAAAGTGAAAGTATCACTTTTCTTGAAACGGGGAGAGTACATCGTTTAATTAGTTGAAAAGGAAAATTAGTGGATGAATAAACCAAAATATGGTTACATAAAGTATTATGTATCCTTTGTGCATAATAGATATACATTTAATTTCAAAATTGTGCCTAAAATGATAAATAACTCCGATTTTTTAGTAAAAACTCTAAATTTGATATTGATGTTTGTGCTCGTTGGATAGGTTTTTTTATTAGCTTTCCAACGAGATAAAATTTGTAAAATTCCAAGGCACGTATTTTTCGATATGTTATTTTAAAGTTTGGTTATCAATTATACCCCTAAAGAAATAGGATATATAATGAATTTTAATAAAATTTGGCTCTTATATCTAGTTGCCCTTCTTTTTGTTTTATTTACGAAAATGTCTAATATCTTAATACCCTTCCTCTTCGATTTATTTACAAAAATGTCTAATTCCTTACTGCCCTTCCTCTTGGGTTTATTTACGAAAATATCTAAAGGAAAAAAAGAAAAAATTTATTTAGAGTGGCAGTGAGGTCTTTTCATCGTTGAACCAAATCCAATCTTTTTTGTGAAATTGGAAAAAAAAGTCATATCCCATTTGACACAAAATCACCATATATAGAGTCCTCCCTCGCTTCTCTCGGTCGGCCTAATTAGGTTGGTAGGAGTCCCAGAAAGGATTGTCAAGAGTTGAGGGGTCGTTGGGTGAAGTTTAGAGGAGTAAGAACAAACCAGGGAAAAACCCTAGTTACAGGAGAGGAAGTAGAAGCTGAAGAACATAAGACGACCAAAGTCAGTCGCTGAACCAAAAAGACAGTCATTAATTCTGTTGCCTATTCCTTCAAATTCAATCCCTTTGTAACAATGTTTCCAATAATTATATTGAGTTCGCAACAGTAACAGTGAGTTCGGTAACAAATATATTTGTTACAAACTCGCTGCATAATATTATTTCTCAATAAAAACGCATTTTGATCCATGTTTCTATCTTTTAGGTGCGTTTTGAGAATGAGAAGCTAAATCCCAACACTGGTATGACGGAGGAACCCAAGTTCACAATTGTTTGGTAATTATGATTGATTCTTATGACTTTTTGCATTGATTTTTAATCGATTTATGATTTTCATTGATTATTTGTGATTTTGTTTGATAGTGTATGCTTAGTCTAAGAACTCTTGATGCATTATGCTTATGATTTACATCTAATGCTTTATAAAATCTACTTTGGGCAAATAAATAGAGTCTACAAAAGATCTTGAATTGTTATGAATCATTGTATGAACCAATTGATTGTGAAGTTTGGTGGAATCCTAATTCCCAGTCTCTCGAATTATTGATATCATCTTTATTTATTTGCTATTTTAATTTTATAAGTTAAGTCTAAAATCAACCTCAACGAGTCCGAGAATCAAACCCTTTACTTACCATTTTTAAAACTACATCAGTTTGGGTGGGGAAAATAGCCATCCCTACATACAAGTATGTTCGCCGATTAACTTGTTCGGGATGTACGAAATCCACAAATGTCTCGGTGCTGATATCAAAAGAGACTATAACTCTTGAATTTGTTGCTTCTGAGAAGCTCCATTCAAAAGGCAAAGAGACAAGTTACCTCGGCTACGTCTTAACCTGAACAAGTTATCTGGACTTGGAGGTGTAATATTTTTGGGCTGCCAACTCAAAACCAATTGGAAATGAGTGGAGAGTCCCATAGTGTTATATGTGTATAGAGGCTAGGTATTTTAGGCAATGTGGGACTATTTAATTCCCAACACTCCCCCTCACGGGTAAGGGCGATTTAACACGTGGATCTAGATCGTATACGAGGGAATTTATACCACTCATGTATGGCCTTGCTCTGATACCATGTAAGATTTTTGGCCTTGCTCTAATACCATGTAAGATTTCTGGGCTTCCAACTCAAAACCAATTAGCAATGAGTAGAGATGCCCATAGTGTTATATGTGTATAAAGACTATGTGTTTTAGGCAATGCGAGAGTATTTAATTCCCAATAGAATGAAGAAACAAGTATCGGTACATGGTTCGGATTTCCCTCGACTTTGATCCTATTAATGTACGGATCTCAACTTGAGAATAACCATATATAACATGAGTTGCAAAAGACAATTTGAATACAAAATCCAATATGTTGTTATAACCATTTGAAGGGTTCTAAACACAAAATCGGAAACCACCATATGAGCTTATGCATATCAAACCGTTACAAGAACCTACTACTTGATAATTCATGCTCCACTGACTCTGTAAAGAAGGGTTATCCATTGGAGTAGCTCCGTCACATATACATATGATAACACTTCATGTATAAAGGATGGCATTTCCTATTCTAGCTCCAATCATATGGTTTATGGCAAGAAAGTTGAAAGGACTTTTTTCATTACTCGAATATTGTTGATTCAGTGACGCTGTGAATAATGAGCTGAACCAGTGATGCATATGCTTAAACAGTAAACCTTGTTGAATCACGACCCTTTTAATAAGGTGGGTCTTTCATGTATTGGTATCTAATTTATTGTTTCTTAGCTGCAAGTGAAGGCATATTTGAAGAATTTTCCTTTTCTGATGCGCCATTATGGATTGTAGAATTTTCCTTGCTTACAGGGTGCCACTTCATCTATTCTTGCTTTCAAGAATGAGTCTAACAAAATCTAATGTCAGTTAGCCTTGAACTAAGTATTGATTGACTTTTGTTTCACAGCATACCAAAAGTAGTCATCAGGAAAATTTTTGTCTAGTATATAAGGCTTCTCTTAAATATAGCCCACGCATTTATTAACCATAGCCCATTTAAAATAAGTGCTTAAGCTAACCAAACACACCTTAATAATCATTTAACATAGCCCACAAGATTATATATAATTATTATATATATCCCAAAAAATAAGACAATCATCAAATTCTTAAATCAACATCAAAAAAAAAAAAACTAATTATGTAATTAAATTTATGTAAAGATATTTGACATAATTAATGTTTTTGAAGAATAATAAATACCCTCAATCAATCTTAATATAATAATGATTGAGAAGGAAAAAAAAACATCATCTTAGAGATTTTTGTTTTTGTTTTATGGATTATGTTTATGGAGTTCTAGGAGAATGGTAATGTAATCATGATTAAGAAAAGCCTTTTATTTTAGAAAAAATTAAGAATTAGAATTTGTTTTGTTTTGGGGAAAAAGTAAGAATTATGGTTTATAATAATTGTTCAATTTGTGAGATTACTAAAAAAAAACACATAATAATTAATTTCAAGTATGATTAACAAAAAAGTTAGAGTTTATTTTGATTTTGTGTAAAAAAAAGATTTAAGTTCAATTGTTAATAAAAAATTATAATTTGTTTGGTTTTTCATTTTAACTTTCGACTTTTCATTTTAACTTAAACTTTTTGGGCTATGGTTAATAAATTTGTGGGATATATTTAAGAGAAGTCTTATATAAATGAGCATGACATACCGGACGTTTTCAAAATGACAACTATGTATAAATGAATTATAGAAACCGACCTTTCATATAATAGTTAGAATAAAAAAGTTCATAATGAAAAATAATAACATATAATGGTTTTTTTCTTCCCGAGTGTGAATGCACCAGAATGTGGAGATGCTAGACTCTCCAAATAACTCACTGGACTAGTCCATCCCATAGAAGAACCGGGGACCAACATTAATTTGGTTGAACCATTCTTGGGGTCATATAAAAGTTTACCTTCATAGCCACGATCTATTAAAACCTTTCCATCTGTAAAACACCAAACCATCTTCAAGGGAAAAATATCCATATCGACCCTGATAATGTATGGAGGAATAAAAGTGAATAGTTTAGTCCAGGATTCTGTCACTTCATATTCTTGCATCGACCATATATCAATGGGGAAGTTTATATAAACCCTGTAATCACAGATAATCAAGCTCAGTAGGTCTTCCATCAGCCCGAGATGTTCATACATGTCTGTTCGCCGATTAACTTGTTCGGGATGTGAGAAATCCACAAATGTCTCAGTGTTGATATCAAAAGAGACTATAACTATGGAACTTGTTGCTTCAACAAAGCCTAGCCAATGAAAAGCTCCATTCAAAAGAAAAACAGACAAGTTACCTCGACTACGTCCTAACCTGAACAAGTTATCTCGACTTGGAGGAAGAAACAAGTATCGGTGCATGGTTTGGATTTCCCTCGACTTTAAATATCCTCTTAATGTACGGACCTCAACTTGAGAATAACCACAATCTTGATCATCTACCACAATTCTTATCAATTTGTTATCGTCAAGGTGGCATTCGTAACCAAAACCATATATAACGTGAGTTGCAAAAGACGATTTGAATACAAAATCCAATATGTTGTTATGACCAATTGAAGGGTTCCAAACACAAAATCTCGCACCACCATACGAGCCTATGCATATTAAACCATTACAAGAGCCCACTACTTGAAATTTCGGGCCCCACTCACACTAGATTGAACAAGGGTAATCCATTTGATTAGCTCCGTCAGATATACATATTGATGATGATAACAATGATGATGATGATATTGTAGCATAATCTATTGAACGACACTTATCCATTGAGACCATTGGGGAAGGTATAAGCATGAGCCTATGGTTTTTCATTCTGCTAGCTAGGGTTAAGGAGGTGATCCTTAATAAATTTAGGGTTATGGAGTAATTTGCAAAAAGGTTTGCATACATACCTGCAACTTTGATTAGATTTCACATGGAACCTTAAGAAAACATCTACCTGAATCTCTTCTGGTAATAGCCGCAATTTTGTGTGCATCGTATGTTAATAAACAACTTGTATTATTCAATATACATATGGGTAAAAAACGACAAAAAGTAATTAACAAAAATTCCTTTGTATCGACAGTGTAAAAAACCGATTTGATTCTTTTTCTTTATTTTTTTTAGCGAAGAAAGAAAATTTAATTAATATGTGTGTAAATAAGGAGTGCATCCCATTATTATGTACAGTGGAATTTTTATAAATTGATCCGTAATAAATTAATATTTTCTTTAAAGTAAAAAAAATTCTGCTCCGAACTAAGCTTGCATAATCTAAACTTTTAACTTGATAAAATAATAAATGTTTTTAGTCCCTATACCATTAATTTATAATCCCTCCATTCTTAAATAATAGGCTGGTTTCATGTACAACTTACATATGAAACCAGCCTATTATTTAAGAACGGAGGGAGTAGAATTTTTATTATTCGCTTATTTCAGAAATAAAGAAGATTGTCGACATTTTTATGAGCCCAAAAATTCTTTGCCTTTTCCTCTTTTTATATTAGGATTCCTTTTATTCTTTTTTTTTTAATCTGAAGCATGTATATGTTAGGATTCTTAATGTTATATGTTGGGCTTATGAGAACTCCTTTTAATTATAAAGGAATGCAACCTTCAAGTAATTCTTTGAATGGCATGAATTTCTTAAAGATGCAATTTGATCGGTCAATATAACTTCTTTGTGGTATTTTGTTTAGGCATGTTAATTCATATAATATTTTTTTTATTCTTAGCATCTTCCAGTAAATTAGTTGCTTCCAATATAGTCATACTACTTTGGATGGAGTCGTCCATTAAATGCATTTCAAGGCCACATATTGCAGCTTCTGTAGGGTTTTCAGGTGCATACTTTAAAACTCTTACCTGGACTACCTTTTGTTGGGATTGATAAATAATGGAATTATTGTATTTGTGTGTAGGTTACCTTTCCTCTTCCTGCAATTGAAAGAAAAACATAGTGAGACTAAATGGAGAAGTGGAGCTTTGATATCTTAGTTGCCACCATTTTAGGCAAAACCGTGAAGGAATAGTGGAGGTTTGATGTCTTATTTGCCACCTTTCGATATTGAAATCCTTCAAGGTACTCATTGAAGGATAAAAAAAGAATCCTTAAAATTGGTAGTTGAAAAAGAAAAAGCTACCTTGGAGATTTCATACTTGACGAAAGATTGGTGAATGAAAGCGTTTCACAAAAATTGGTAAATGAAACAATTCGTACAAATTATATCATCAGCCGAGACAAATGAACTATACCATGCTAGTGCTTTTGATGCACATAATCAACTGATATTAAGAAAATAATCATAAATAAATCACTCAAATCCGTTTTTTAATTAATCATAAAGAATAAAAATAAAAATGAAATCATCAGCTAGCCTTGTATAATAGATTAACCATAGCAAGAAAAAAGTTACATATACAAATAGAAAATAAAGCAAAGTTTAAGTTTGTTTTAACGCATGGAATTTCACTTACCCAGTTATGTTTTACTCCATATTAGATGGGCTTGCTTATGTCCTCAGTTTTTGAGAAAGTTAACTTAGCATATAAGATCAAAGTACTACAAAGTCATGTTGATAGAGATATTATATTAACGTAAGCGCACAAGTTGAGCTGACACTACTTACCCTTGCCCAGTCAGTGTCACCTGGAACCCTCACACCTTGGTTATTAATCATAAAAATATACAACTGGTCCACGCTGTATTATCTAGATATGCAATTGACACAATTGTCAAATGGTGTAAGCACATATAATTGTTAGAGAGCTTTCACATGAAACATCAGTGGAGGACCTGCCGGTGGTCAGTGATAAACTACCTTGTGTAGCTCCAAAACTTTATTGGAATAATGTGCATCCGAGAACACCTCCATCGAAGTCTTCAAATTCCTTTGGATTTCAATTTAACATTATTCTTTTTAGTTGACCAATATTATTCCATTACAATACTCAAACATAAATCATCATAAACCAAATACCCAAATAAAAGAAAATAGTTTATAAAGACTGAAGAAAAAAAATAAAATAAATTAAAAAATTGAGGTGAAAAACAATACCTGAATAGGTTCGAAAAGCCTAGGAAAAGTCACTTGTTATTAAGTTTTTTATGTGGATATGCTTTCGTGCACTAATTAAACAGAATAAAATAACTAATCCTTTCAAACAAACCAAGTATTTCAAACAATATCATGTAGAGTTAGTAGTAATAGAAACATCATGTAGATTGGAAAAGAAAAGGGAAGGTGAAGTCATGGGTATGGGTAGTGGTGGTGGTACCTCTAACCAAATTTAGAAAAGATAATAGATAATAGATAAAACTAAAAACACCAACCTAAACCAATAATCAAACGAAGACAAAAATAAGAAAGGAAAAAAATATTAAAAATAAATTTCTAGGGTTTTTATATGTTTACCTTTTTTATTCCATGCATCATATTTCTTGTTCTACCTAAATCACAACATAAAATAAAACATCCTAAATCACAAACAGAAATCAAGTCAATACAGAAAACATAAAAACCTAGAGCACATCGAACAAAGAAGAATCACAAAAATACAAAACATAGAATCAAATATCTAGGGTTTCCACGTGAAAGGGGAAGGGATCATAGTGGTAGAAAAAGAAAGCAGACAAAAATGTTACGCATACTTATAAGACCCTGCAAATACAACTATAGAAGTGATCGGACATAGAATAAACCATTTATAAATTGAAAGTAGTAATATGAATATATCTCACATACCAAGACAAAATTTTGTACTACAAAAACAGTTTCATGATTAGGGAGTACCAAAAGAATCAATTTAAAACAATTCACAAACTACAAACTTAGTCCATCAATGATGAACTAATTTTAGCTTACCAACAAATGATAGAACTTCCATCTAGCAAAGTGGTGAGTGGCAGAACTTCTATTCTTAGGAATTTCTTAGTTAACCACTTCAATTGGTACATATATTACGTTTAACCAGAATAAGAGAGTTGTAATAAATGTTGGTTAAAAATGACTTGAAAACAACCATAAAGTTTATTGTAAAACATAGCATGACATAACCTTTTAATTCTATTTGACTTCTGCTAGTCAGTTTAACCCAAAATAAAATATCGATGTCCTTGAATTTCCCTTGAGTTAATTCCTATATCTTTCTTCGGTTTTATATACTTGTTTAATTATGGGAGAAAATCGCCTCTGCCGAATTTGGTAAATTCTATGGTGGAGAGACTGGTTTAAACCCTTAAACAAATGTGATGCACGTGAGCACTTTTGATTCGAGATATCAATCTGTACAACTCTGGCCTAAACCAAGAAGATGGCCGTTCCATATTTGCTTCGGTCACAAAGTGGAGGAGAAGGGTTGATTTGGGGAGGATAGCGAAGAAGGTTGATGAGACCAGAAAGTTCTGGCTAGGTAGTATCTCGACTTGTATCATAAGTGTAGAAGCTTGCTAGTGATGGAAGCTTTTGAGAGATCTTGCAAAGTTGTTATCTGATAGTGTTGTATTTTTCCTGACCAAGACTTGTGGTGCGCAGTATGCGGCTTGATTTTGGCGTCGTTTCCATGGTGCGCAGTATGCGGCTTGGTTTCGGCGTCGTTTCCATGGTTCGAAGTATGAGGCTTCATTTTGGCGTTGTTGCCATGGTGCACAATATGCGGCTTGGTTTTGGAATTAGGGTTCTGTGTCGAAAACCCTAATCTGGTATTTTGAAAAAATATCCCCATTAATTCTTGACACCTGAATTAAATTCTCATAGTTAATGTATTGCTGGTAACACTAGGTCATGGGGCTTTACGATTTTACCCATTATCTAAAATCCACCATCGACATTAAGTCCCATGCTTAGCTCGAAACAGGAGCTTTGTTACGAGGTAAGCATAAGATGGTGCCATCACAAGATCTGAAAGAGAAACGGGAGATTTATATGACCCTCTTTTATGAGATGGGGACTGGATTCGGAATCCTCGTCCTTGGCAGTTTTTCATGGAGCGAGAGGTTGGCACAATTTAGCGGAAATGGAAGGCCGGGAAGCATTGAGCTGCTGGCGCGAGTTGAGAAACTGAGTATGCTGGATGGCGGGTCCGGTGGGAGATGGACGTGATAGATGGTGCAACTTGGGAAGCATTGACAGGTCGGCGCGATTGGTGGGACCAACGTAAATTTTGGAAAGTTGGCGCGAGTTGGAAAATTGAACATGCTAGCCGGTGGGGCCAGTTCAACCGAGGGAAGAATAATCGCTTGATGCAAAATTTCCTTATGAGTTGAATTCCATTCTTTGTGCACGACTCTGATTGGGGATCCTTTATTGATGTGAGATTTCCTAGGGCCGTTACAGCCATGAAGCGCGCCATTTCTTCTCACATAAATATTGCTTGAAAGATTTCGTTGTCTTCTCCCTCTCTACTGGTCATATAGTGAGGCGACTACATCGTTTTCATACTTTTGCGATGGCATCCCATGGTGACAATGGAGATGGCATTGTTGGTTTCTCCGAGAAGCATCATAGGATTAATGGGTCTTGATCTTCTTTCAAAGAGTTGTTGGGCAGGATCGGCTCATTACTTTGTGATATTAGAGCCATCATCCAAGATATCCCTTCTGTTCCTCCGGGTGAGGTACGCAAAAAAGCACAGGTTCCCATGGATTCTGACATGAGCGAGTCAAGTGATTTTCTTGTAGGAGCTGCTGAGAAGAATCTTGGTGAAAAATTTGTTGATGGTGTTGGTGTTGTCGGAGGAATCATGATTTCGCACGTTGAATCCACGTCGGAGATGAAGGGGAAATAAGCGTTGGTTGGTGCTGCTGGAAAAGCATCTGGATGGGAAACGGAGGCCGTTGCTGCTGTTGACGTGTCTTCTTTGTGGAACCTTTGCTGTCCGGAGGATTGCTGGGGGAAGTGTAGGAAGAAATCTTAACGAGGCGGATCTTCTTTCTTTTGTTTCTCTTGAGGCCTAGTCGCCCTTTAATGTCTTGCAATTTTCCTTTTATTGTACCTTGTGCTGAGCCTTCGTGGCTTGGTCTTGTAATAATTTGTGAGCTTGAAAGTTTCGTTGAAAATATAACCATTCTGTCTTCTGTGTGTTGCTTTTTTTTTTTTTTTTGGGTAACGGGTTTTGAATTTAGGGTTGATATTGAGAAATTTTCAAGGAAAAAATAGGGTTCTTTTATTTCACTGGAGAGGATATATTAGATTTCCCAACGGGAGTGACAATTGAAATTTTGTTGGATGAAAGTAAGTGATGCATCCATCCTCAAGCAATACATAGTAGTTGTGAAAAGGAAAATTTATAAAGAGGTATTGAGGAGCATGTGTCAGGAAATTGAATATCTTGACCTTTCATATGTTGGCAGCCTCCAACCAGCGTGAATGGATCACTATGCCTTCTAGTTTATCCGTGCTGATAAGTTTGAAATACCCACCCAAGAGGATGTCGGCTACTAGGTATGGTTCATCTTCCTCTTCTTCGGGAGAACTTTTCCGACTCGGTATCTTCATAGTCATCTTTCTGACTTGAAATGAGGCGGCTCTGATTACTATATCCCATATCTGGAAAGGATTTGGTTGTGGTACAATCGCCTGGTGGTTGTTCCCGCAGTCTTCCAGGGCGTCTTTCAGATCTCTGGTGAAACGCTTAAAAGGTTCGGCGTTCCATTCACATCTCTTGATAGTATTGTGCTCGAAAACTGTGTCGAGTCCCCAGGGAGGGTTACAGTGAGAAATGGTTGGTGATAAAGAGAGCGTCTTATTTAGGCTTACTTGAGTTTGGAGTTTGGCATGTGGCTTTGGCGACTCCTTTCCTGGTAGTAGAGTATTTCCGGTAAGCAGTTGACATGGTAGCAAGTTAGCCGGCTTGTTGGATACCCTCTCTGTCATTGGCACGGGAAAGAGTGATGCTTCTAATTTCGTTTTGTTGTCGAGTACCCACGGGCGCCCCAAAACCATGTCGTAATTTAGATTCTTGACAATGTGGAAAGTCCCGCGCATTGCGATATTTCCTATGTTGATCCCAAGATTAGAGTAGACAAGCGCATGCAGGTGATTCCCCTCGTGGTCTTTGATATCCAATGGGGAGTGAGTTGCCTCTTGTTTTGTTACTCCTGCCGCTTTCAGGGTCTTGAACGTAACAATGTTGAACTCTGAGGCTGCGTCGATGATCATGTTGTCGAACTCGGCGTCCTTTAAGCGGGCCACGGTAAGAAGTCCCCAGTTGTGCTTCACGGCAGGAATGCCTGGCGAGATCTGTTCCTCAGGTGTGTTTTTTATGGCAGAGTGGAGTCGCTTCCAGATACTATGTGGTTGAGGGCTGCGAAAGCATCCCGACGTTGTTCCTTGGAAAAGTAGAGGATTTCGCATATGTGATGCATCATGGACTGCACTGTTTCGTGTGTGGAGTCCCCAGAGATTTCACAGTTTTTTATGGGAATCGGATCTCTATGTACTCCTTCATTCCTTAGTCGTAACTCCCCTGCCTCTATCATTTCTTTGAAAATGCTTTTTAACCTGTTGCAGTCGCTGGTTGGAGGACTGACGAATCTGTGGTAGTGACAAAATCTGGGATTTGCCATCTCTTCTTCAGTAGGTGGGTGCCGAGGAGCCGGTAACCTGATGACACCATCCTGGACCCATGTTTCCAGAAGTTCGATTACTTCCTCGATCGGAAAGGGGAAGTCCGAGTCGTCTCCTCTGGCTTCAGGGAGACGTTCAGAAAGCTTGGTTGGGGCCTTTCGTGGGGCTTCCCTTGGTGTTGGGGCCGTGCGTCCAGGGTGTTGATCCGTTGGAGGTGTTTTCCTCTTTCCCCTTTCGTCCACCACGCTCACGGAGGAGGGGCCGGTATTGTATGGCTTGTTGAGAAAACACGGGCTTCTTCGAACTTCTCGTGTATCTTCATTTCTGGAAGGCCTAGTTCTTTCCAACAGGGATGGCGCTGTCGTGGCTGATCATTTAGCAGCTTCGTGGAGTTCAGATAAGGTATGGAATCGTAAGTTTTCCAGTAAAGCCCGATAAATGGGAGTCATGCCATTGATGCACGAATTTACTAGTTGCTTCTCAGTCGCACCCAGGTCGTGGCAGTCCAGTGCTTGAATTCTGAATCTTTTGACAAAATCGTTTGGATGTTCGTCATTATGTTGGAACATTCTTCCCATATCCGAGAGAGTGACTTCCTCCGACACAAAGAAATACTTTTTGTAAAAGGACGTAACCATTTCACCCCAATCGCGGATGCTGCCTGGGGCGATACAGGTGTACCACGTGTACGCTCTTCCAGTGAGTGACTTCGAAAATTCTCTCAGGCGAAGAACATGGTTGTATTCGTGCTCACCTATAGCTTCTTCAAATCGTGAGACATGTTCCCTTGCGTTGCCGGTTCCGTCATATAAGGAGAACTGAGGGGATGAGTATCCTCTTGGGAGGGGAATTCTCTGGATTTCAATTGGATAAGGAGGTTGGTGTTGATGTACGTCCGTGTCGTTCTTGATTCGGTTTTATAGGATTCGTTCCAGGTCTTCACATGTTACTAAATCCATTGGCGATTTCCTGCCACTAGGTTCCTATTTCGGATTTTACCGCTTGCGTTGGTGTGCTCAGTTGCGGTGCCAATTCCAAGATCATTGGGAGCGCTTGACCTTGGCGCTATCTGGCGTATCCCTGCTGGGGTGTGACATTAGTATCAAGGTTGTCGAAAGCATCTGCTCTTGATTCAGGATGCCGTGGCTCCCGTGGAAGTTGCTCCGTCAAGTCTTTGAGGAAGATGAGCACCTCCTTCTGGGTTGAAACCATATCCGTTTGAGCCTTAGCTAGAGATTCTTGCCTTTCCATCAAATCCGTGATTGTGAAATAAGGTTTGCCTCCTCTGTTATCTCGCCCTGGCGATTGAGTAGATGTTGAGGCTCGAGTGGTGATTGGAGGCGTCATGCCTGCTGAAACACTAGTGGTGGTGGTGACGGCACGAGACCTGGTGATTGGCGGCGTAACACCTGAAGGGATGCCCTCAGTGCTGTTTGAGTTGGCGGACGGTGCGGAGACATTTGGAACGGAAGAATCCCTGGCCCTGGTAACAGGAGGTGTAACACTTGGAGGGGTACTTTCCAAGATGCCAAGATCGGCAGGTAACGCAGAGGCATTGGTGGAAGGAGCATTTGTGCTAGGGGGTTTCTATGTTGGCGCCTTCAGGGTTTGTCGCGGACCCAGATCTAAGTTTTACCATGTTGAGCGAATGGTAAAGCAGATTTTGAACTAAAGATCAGTTTTTGTAACCGAGATATTGAAACTCCCGTTGTGGTCGCCAATTGTTTATGGGAGAAAATCGCATTTGCCGAATTTGGTAAATTCGATGGTGGAGAGACTGGTTTAAACCCTTAAAATATGTGCTGCACGTGAGCACTTTTGATTCGAGATATCAATATGTACAACTCTGGTCTAAACCAAGAAGATGGTCGTTCCATATTTTCTTCGGTCACAAAGTGAAGGAGAAGGGTTGATTTGGGGAGGATAGCGAAGAAGGGTGATGAGACCAGAGAGTTCTGTCTAGGTAGTATCTCGACTTGTATCAGAAGTGTAGAAGCTTGCTAGTGATGGAAGCTTTTGTGAGAGCTTGCAAAGTTGCTATCCGATAGTGTTGTATTTTTCCTGACCAAGGCTTGTGTGTTTTGGCAGAATAGGTAAAATTTATTTATACAAGTGAGATTGAACGTACCCTGGCCTCATTAAGGAATCGAGTAAATATGTCAATTAAAACAGAGGAGGTGGAAACCGTTGGCTTTATGGTGAAAACTTTTTCACCATAAATTTCCTTATTTGATTGATCGTATTAATTCCTTGCATGCCTTGATTTATTGCGAGTGTAGTGTACGCTGCATGCTGTGACCGCCAAAACAAAACCCCAAGAAAGCATCCCCCAGTTTGTGTTGATGTCTCGAGAGTGGGCGCAAGTGTCAATGCCAGAGTTGCTAGTGAAGCGTTGCGGCATGTGCCAATGGCATGTGCGGGATGTCTCGACCGCAAGTTGTACTTTGAGTGTGGATGGAAATGCCAAAGTCACTTGGTGGAGCAGTTGGCATGTGCCAATGGAATGTGCGGAATGCCATGGCCGCAAGTTGAACTTTGAGTGAGAATGGCAATGCCAAAGTCGCTAGTGGAGCATGTGCCAATGGCATGTGCAGAATGCCTTGGAAATTGGCTAGCAGGTTGGGGATAAGTGGCTAGTGGTTGCGGGTTGGCATGTGCCAATGGCACGCACAGCCACTTTTGCCAAGTCGCGGGCGCTACAATTGGATAGCAGCTTGGGATATAAAGTGGCTAGTGGTAACGTGTTGGCATGTGCCAATGGCACGTACGGCCACCTTGGCCAAGTCGCGGGCGCTACAATTGGATAGCGGCTTGGGATAGAAAGTGGCTAGTGGTAACGTGTTGGCATGTTCCAATGGCACGTACGGCCACCTTGGCCAAGTCGCAGGCGCTACAACTGGATAGCGGCTTGGGATAGAAAGTGGCTAGTGGTAACGTGTTGGCATGTGCCAATGGCACGCACGACCACTTTGGCCAAGTCGCGGGCGCTACAATTGGATAGCGGCTTGGGATATAAAGTGTCTAGCGGTAACATGTTGGAATGTGCCAATGGCACGTACGACCACCTTGGCCAAGTCACGGGCGCTACAATTGGATAGCGGCTTGGGATGGAAAGTGGCTAGTGGTAACATGTTGGCATGTGCCAGTGGCACGTACGACAACCTTGTCCAAATCGTGGGCGCTACAATTGGATAGCGGCTTGGGATAGAAAGTGGTAATGTGTTGGCATGTGCCAATGGCACGCACGGACACTTGACCAAGTCGCGGGCGCTACAATTGGGTAGCGTCTTGGAATAGAAAGTGGCTAGTGGTAATGTGTTGGCATGTGGTAATGTTTTGGCATGTGCCAATGGCATGTACGACCACCTTGGCCAAGTTGCGGGCGCTACTTTTTGGCATGTGCCAATAGCATAGCGGTTTGAAAATAGAAATTGGCTAGTGATGCGTGTTGGAATGTGCCAATGGCACGCACGTCTAAGTTGACCTAGTTGCACGGTTTTCAAGCCTATGGCGCTAATTTTGCAATGTGCCAAACGGTATAGCGGCTTAGAAATTGGCTAGTGGTGCGTGTTGGCATGTGCCAATGGCACGCACGGCCAAGTTGACCTAGTTGCACGGTTTGCAAGCCTAGGGCGCTATTTTTGGCATGTTCCAAACGGTATAGCGTCTTAGAAATTGGCTAGTGGTGCGTGTTGGCATGTGACAATTACAAGCCAGGCCAAGTTGACTTAGTTGCACGGTTTGCAAGCCTAGGGCGCTATTTTTTGCATGTGCCAAACGGTATAGAGGCTTAGTTTGGCATGGTTTCCCGTGGGTGCAATATGTGGTTTGGTTTTGGCGTCGTTGCCATGGTGCGTAGTATGCGGCTTGGTTTTGGCGTCGTTTCCATGGTGCACAGTATGCGGCTTAGTTTTGGAGTCGTTGCCATGGCGCGCAGTATGCAGCTTGGTTTTGGCGTCGTTGCCATAGTGCGCAGTATGCGGCTTGGTTTCGGCGTCGTTGCCATGGTGCGCAGTATGTGGCTTAGTTTTGGCGTCGTTTCCATGGTGCGCAGTATGCGGCTTGGTTTTGGAATTAGGGTTCTGTGTCGAAAACCCTAATCTGGTATTTTGAAAAAATACCCCCATTAATTATTGACACCTGAATTAAATGCTCGTAGTTAATGTGTTGCTGGTAACACTAGGTCATGGGGTTTTACGATTTTACCCCTTATCTAAAATCCACCATCAACAATACTATAACACCTTCTTTGCATATTTTTATCCTTTATCGATCCTAAAATCTATCAATGTTTACACTGTATATTTGTTGTGGACGTTCTTTGATGTTAACATCCTATGTATTTTTTATTTATTTATACTTTTCGTTCATCTTCGTAAAATATTTCCCGAATTCTTCGACTTATTCTTTAGATTTAAGGTTTGGGAAAAGTCTTCCATTATCACCCTCTATACATTTGTTTTGTTACTCATTTTCCTATGAATGAAATCAATTGTCTGTCTAATTCTTTAAGTTAGTTCATTTTCATCTGGCCCCTCATTAGACTCTTTATCTTCTCTGAATGTTTTTTTTAATAAAATACTTCATAGACAATAAATGAGTTGTAGAATTTTACTATCATGTGACAACATATGAGTTGTAGAAGTGTTGCTTGTTAATTATCTCCTTACTATTAATATGTAATTTTTGTGTCCTAGAAGTGTTGGACTGTTTTTTTTTTAAAAAAAAAAACGTACTACAGATATGTGATAGGTACTGGCACTGCAACCATCTATTTTATATTCCATTATTGATACTCCACATGTTCATGCTTGAATTTAGGTTAATGCCGCCTCCCATCTTCTATTGCGTTGCTAAATATCCAAGCATTTTGATAAACTATACCCGGTTATTGTGAAAATTGCTTTCCACCTCAGTAAGTCTGGTTTGTTATTAGAAGTGTTGACCCTGTAACTTGATCTTACTCATAGAAATTAAACGAACTTTCACAAATCATAGGAAAAACAGTTATTCAGAGATGAATACCTTGCTACATCCCAAGTACACTAACACTTGGAGATATTAACTATAATATCCTACCCTACCTTATATTAAATTAAATATATGATATAAGATAGAGTATCCAAACAAAGTGCTGGAATCACACTTGAACCAGTGTATCATAGTTTTTAAGCAAAAAAACTCTACTACAGTGTAGTCTAAGATGTCATCGAACTCATGACACTATGGTAAACCATAAAATATTTTCCTAAGCTAAATTATCAAGAAACTAATTGGCCCAACAATATGTAATAAGCAACACTAGGAAAACCTAAATGATTCTCCATAAGCATCACCATTATAACTATTGCACTTCAGGTTTCCGAGGAAGAACATCAATAATACTTAAAAAATATAAACATGATTTACAATCCTTTAAGATTCCAAATAAATCCATAGAACAATAACCCAAAGTATTTTAACTTAAAACAAATAATCTTAAACGGCGTAACTAAACATTTATGTAGAAGCTAGTACTAAAAAATAGTAATGAGATCTTCTAAGAATTCTTTTTATTAAAAGAAGTATCTACAGCTAAACCAATCCATTATTTCTTCATATTAGTTTTCAAAAATCATTGGCCGCCTACTCTTCATCACATGAGTCTACTTTCTTTTTCTGTCTACGCCAAGTCATTTTGGCTAGTGTGTTTTGTCTGCTTTGCTTCCTTGTCGTTACTTAATGCACGTTTCCTACCCCTCTTAGATGTCTCCTTCTCCTTATCCTTGGTAGCATGTACAACATTACTTTCGCGACCTGGACCCTGTAGAGAAAGAGAGCTTTACATGGAAAAAATGTGCTTTAGTACCAATCGTTTGTAAAGCAACCTGGTATTTTGTATCAGCATATGAATCCCCTAACTCTCCTTCTGGTTTGAATATTTTTTGGACCGTAAAATTTTCTGATTAGTTGTTTATATTATACTCATGGTTACTAATTTCAAAACAAAAATGAGGTCCTTGATTCAGTTGAACCATCTGTGATTTATCTCCCTTGTTAATCTTCATTTGGAAATAAATGATATGATGAGCATCTCTTAACGGTACATCTATCAAGTTCATTTCCAAACTAAAATGTGGTTACCTTATTGCACAGCTCCATGTAATATATATGTTCTTTTGCATTGCATTTCATCAACTTTTTTGTTGTCTACCATGAATAGTGCGGTATCTTTATCATCTTTTATAGCCAAACTCAACTTGTACTTGTGTATATTCTAACTCATTAGCAAGTCCCAATGTATTGTTCTTCCATTTATATATGAGGGAGGATCCATGGACACTCTTAGATGGACAAGATCATTTTAGTAGGAATGTAAAGTCTTATAATAGGACAAGTCTAATATCCATTTGATGGTATATAATATAAAAAATCGTTATTCATTTTTAAGAATTCGTTTTTTCTGAGCGAAAAGTATAAGACATTCGAGATGCGTTGTTATTTAAAAACCACTCAATCAACCATTCAAAATTGAAATTAAGATTCTAGATGATATTTTGTTTATCTGGTATTCATTTTTATTCTTATAAAGAACTTGATAAGCCCAGAGGTTCATTGGTTACGGCATGCATATCAATGAGATACTATTAGAAAGAAGAAGAAGCGTTGTTGTTTTAGAAACCTCTGTCCACCCCCTGATCCTTGACTTCGGAAGTCATTATGAAGTTTCGTCGTATGCAATGCCAAGAAGGCGTGATTCTCTGGGTTTATGAAGATCTCATTACTATTAATCATGTCGTTTAGTTTGTCAGCGACTTGGGTATTGTGGAGAGCTGGAAGTGGATAATAAAATAACGCTATCATTTCGACAATCTGAGCATAAGTAGATCCATGTGGATCCAGTGAAAGCAATTGTTTAATATCAACCTTGTAATAATTAACCTAATTGCTTGTTAAATTTAGTAATTGAATTACCAAATCACATCTAAACCGTACATGTGTTAAAATCCAACAGACCCAAACTTACCACTCTATAATTAACATAATGCCTTCGGTTCGCTAGTGGTGGTGGCGCTGGTAGGAAAGCTCGTAGTGGCTGTGGTTGTGCTTTCCCGTCCATTTGAAATAATTCTAAGAACGCACTGTTGTGAAGAAATACAAGCCTTCATTTATATAGTGTAAAGCATACTCGTATTTAGTAGCCGAAGTGCTTACTTTAGGAATCCCAGATAGAAATTCTAAAACTAAGACAAAATGGAAGTTTCCAAAAATCGGCTTATTTCCGAGGGCGACATGACCCATTTTAAGTTACGCACCAAATTTTGGCTTAAGCTTAGAGAAAAGAAGACAACTAGAGAAGTATGCTGGCATTATAAACTAGGCTAGGCCTTTCCTTGAACAAAGCCAACAGGACACTCCCCGAGACTTTCACAACCTAAAAAGGTGCACCAGATATTTGTATCTCGGGGCTTGATGACGTTAATTCATCGACCGTCAAAATTTATAGGGGACTTCCAAAATGGGGTTGAAAGTACTTTTATACCCTTCCCCTAAAATTTTATCACTAAAAATTTCTCACCGATAAAACCCCAAATCTGTTTTAAGAGATTGTCCATGGATCCTCCTCGATTTTTGATATGCATGTTATGATTATAGAGTGTAAAAAATACGATGGATATGTATCCGTAACATATTTTTACATTGACGGTGAATATGTATTATCAGTGGTACCTCTAACTCCACTTGAAATCAGTGGTAACAAATCCGTAACAGGTCGGCAAAGATTATCATACCAAGGACTTTGTCCTTGTTTGTCATAGAGATCATGAAGAACTTTTTTCTTTGCATGTGTCCCATTCCCATCACCTTTAGAACATCTAACATTTAATGAACTAGTCTCTGTACGTTTATGCGAAGTGATAACTTAGAATTAGAGAACCCTTTGTTAATAGAAGATCTGTTGCAGAAACTTATTGAAACTTTTGGCTGAGATGAAAGAAGTCTAGACGATGTTGATGATGGTGAAGTAGCAAGGTTAGGAGTTGAGAGATTAGAAATGAAAGCCATGGATATAGATAGAGAGAAAGAATGATTTTAGGATTTGTAAGTTTTGACTCCTGTGGAATATATATGGAGGTAGGTGAGTTTGGTGAGGCAGCTGCTGCTGACTGCTAGAGGAGACGACGAGACGACCCTTTATGAAACTAACGATCTGTTCAAAAAATTGGAAGGGTCGTCCTATGAAATCAAAAACGACAAAAATAAAATAAAATGAGTCATCAATATTAGAGTCGTATGTAACAACGACTCTCATTCAAAATGAAATGGTCGTGCGTTTATAGTACTGTTAAACTAACGACCCTTAGAGTGATAGCTATAGAGAGTAAAATGTATCTGAGTCGTTGGGTTATAAATATATTGAGTAAACGACTCTAGATGACCTAAAAAAAAACGTCGTCAATATTTTCAAAGTTGTTTAACGATTTTTCATAGTGGCATCTTATAGTCGTCAGTTTGTTCGAATATGAATGACGATTTTTCATACTGAATATGAGAGTCGTTTATGAGTGTCAGAAATACCTAACGATTCATAAGGGTCGTTAGTTTATTATACTCCCGACCAAACGACCCTCACTCTGAGTAGTTGTATGGTGTCCATGAATCGACTACTTGGAGTACTATTCTTGCAATTTGAAGAGTATAGGAAGTTTACCTGATTGTTTTGAGCTCCGGATTCTTCATATGAAGGATTAGTTACTAAATTTTCCCCCAAAACTCACTTTCTTCCTCTGTATCAAAAAAATAATAATTATTATTATTATTATTATTATTATATAATCTTAATTTTTACCCAAAAACTGATTTAATCTAACTTAAAAAATCAACAACTAATCTAACCTAATCAACTCAATTAACACTAATTATTTTGGGGGTAGTTTAGGCATTTTAAAAAATTAGGAAAAGGGGTAGCACCAAAGTGCTATTGGGAGACCAACTATTCAGGCCCCCAATTAATACCTCTGGCCCCCAATTAATCCTTGTAATTGATCCATCCCCAGCACAAAGAGTTATAAGATTTGATCATTTGGCCGACCGGACGAAGCGAGGGAGAAACTTTATATGGTCAATTATTTTTGTAAAATCTAAGTGATTATTTAACATAAATTTTTTAGCAGTGACTAAATGCAACCCAGTGTTAGGTTAAATACAATCATATTTCTATTTTTGAAATTCCCATTTATTTTATTTTGAAAATAACTAAATACAACCCTAAAAGTCAAGTCAAATCTTATTCCTACCCAAAAATTAATTAACCAAAAATAAATATCTTTAATTTTTCTTTTCTTCTTCCCTAAATCAAGTATTTATTCAAACCCTAGTTTTTTTCCTTACGCCTCCAAGTTTCTGTTATGAAGATGCAATATAATTTGTTTCCTGTCAAATTTTCATTACATGATATATTAGCACATAATTAAATTAATTTAATAAATTACATTGATGATGAAGCAACTTAGCTAGGTTTTATGCTGGGCATTAATTTAAGTTTGGGATTTTTAGGCTTGGGAGGCATTTTTGAATTGTTTGATATTTTCAATCGATTTGTTTGGCGCAGTATCGTCTGTTAAACTCTGGAAAATTACCTCATCTGTAAAGGTGATTTTTCTCACTCTTTATGATTACAAGTTAGGAGATTAGATTTAAATATATATATTAAGAAATAAAATATTGGGAAAATATTTGTATAAATTGGTCAACATGGTTTGGGTTGTATTTAAAAAATTGTTAAAAGTAATTTAGGTTGTATATAGCTAATTACATATTTATAGGAGTTGCATTTAGTATGGATTGCATTTAACCCAATTGTGGGTTGTATTTAGTCACTAATTTTTTTATATTTCTTCATGAGCCTATGCATATCAACCCGTTACAAGAACCCACTACTTGAAACTTCGGGCCCACCGACTCTGGAAAGAATCCATCACATGTACATATCGGAGACAATGATGATGATGATGCTAATATTGAAGCATAATTTACTGAGCGACACTTAACCGGTGTGGCCGGGATAGATAGAAGCATGAGCCTAGGGTTTTTCGTTGTGTTAGGGTTAAGTAGGTGATCCTTGATAAATTTAGGGTCATAAAGTAGTTTGCATAAAGGACTTTGCATACACACCAGCAACTTTGAATAGATTTCAAAGGTAACTTTAAAAGAATATATACCTGAATCTCTTCCGGTAGTAGCTTCAGCATCTTCTTCTTCTTTCTTTCTTCTTCCTTCTAGGTAGTAGGGTTTGACGTACATGGTAATCGCATTTTACTATATATATATATATATATATAGCTACTAGTACATCTAAACCTAGTCATGATTTTGCACTTTAGTTTTTCGGGTATAGTTTCAAGTAGAGACCCATTTTACTATATATAGCTACTAGTACATCTAAACCTAGCCCATCTTTGCGTCTTCTATGGTAAAGTGATCTCCAGATTCAACACATGTTATTATTCACCAATGACAATCAGTTAAGTTTCAGGTCTTAATTTAAGATTTGGTGTTATAGAACTAAGTCTTCAAAGGGATGATTGCTGGGAGGTTTCTTTAACATCGACAGTGCGGTTGGACAAGACATTGCAACCAAACAATTTTTACAGAACGATTTCACTAAAATGATTTTTGTCAAGGCTATGCTCAATAGTGAAGTTTCCAGGCAAACAAAAAAAGATGACAAAATGGTATAATAGCATGAAATTTAAATTGATATCATTCATCGAATTTATAAACCTTTTAAACAATTCTTAAATGGAAAGAACAACAAGAAGATCTAAAGAATTTAGTGACACAAGAAATATAGCGACAGACATAACTAGTTTAATGAAGGATTAAGGACATGCCCCATGAACAAAACTGCACCACTTCGCTCCTCTTTGATGATAAACATGAACGGGTGATCCGCTACGAAATCAACGGGAGGGGGAGGAGGAGGACTACGCTTGGCAGCACATTTACGTACAATAACAGATGTAGAAGCAGCAGCTTCGGTTCCTTCTTCATTAATTTCAACAAAGCACTTGTGATAAACCTTCGAAACATGAAACTGACTATCAATATTCACCATCTCAGTCAGCTCAGCCTTTGATTTATCAAAAGGCAAAACTAGTCCTGCATCACGTAAAACACTGTTTGCTTCAAAATCAAAACAAATTTTGAACTTGGGAATCTTGAAGTCTCCTGTTGGAACTGATTGAAAACGAACTGGGTGACACAGATCCAGAAAATCAGCAGGATCAGAGCTCACATCTTTTATAAGTTCACCAAGCTCAACGTCTTCATTGGGTAAAACTATGTACATGGAGAAATAAGTACCGAATTCCGAATCCCTATAGTATGGGAGTTTCAGTATTTTGAAGTGCTTGTAACAATTAATATACTGATACCTCAATTGCGATGTCATGAAGGGAACATATACATGTTCTTTCCCATCAAGCAGATAGAACTTTGACATCTTGGTTAGTGCTGGTTCAAATTGATATTGTTTCCATGATCCTTTGAAATAGAGTGCTTTCGCCAATATTAACTCGGTGAGTTTATTCACTGCATTGGCAGGTAGGAGATCTTGAATTTTTCCATTAGTTTCCTTTTCAGCCCAAGAATTCACCATCTTCACCACTTCTTCGCTCTGACCAAGTGCATGTAAATTAAATCATTAGAACAACGAAATTTAAAAACATGAAAACTAGCACAGAACAAGAACAACAATGCGTACCTTGTTTTTGAAATCCACCGTCTCAGCTTCGGCTTTGTAGACTGCATGAGCGACTTCTTGGAATGAAGGTTTAAGTGAGGAGCTGGCCCAAACACCACCAACGAAAGATAGTTTAGTTTGGGTTTGTGTTTTTCCCAACATGTCGATGAGTTGATAATGAATATAAGTTAGATCGTCGAGGCTTTCACAGTTGAGGAACTCTAATATCTGTTTTAAGGTTTCGCCACTTGTTCCAGAAGCTAGTAACCCAAGAGAAGTGTCTATCGAGAATGGAGAGAATACAAGATTGCAATTCTTGGATTCGCTTAACCACAAGTCTTTAGCGAGCTTCATGCATGGATTGACGTCGCACTTTACCGCTACCACACTTTCTTTTAGTTTGTGATCCATGTCTATGATCAGAACAAATTCCGACACTGATACTAAAAAAAAAAAAAAAAAAAAAACGTAGCGCAAGTAAATAGACTAATACTGCAAAACTAAACGCACTGTATTGAAGAGATTTAAGCCTTTATTTATAAGTGTACAAAAAATTTACCCAAGTACTTATTTAGATATCCTATAATATGATTAGAATTCCATATTATGTACCTTCGGGCTTATCGGAAATCGCCAAAGGTAGGCTTATTTTCCAAACTGAGTAAACTTCCATATATAAACTAGCAAAAACCTCAAAACCGACACAAAAGCCAAAAATAGACCCTACCGTGGTGTGAACTTTAGCCCCACTGCATCTATGCTAGGATTATGGGCGACAGGACCTATTTTAAGTTAGGGGTCAAATTTTGTCTTAAGATTAGAGGAAAGACAACTAGAGAAGTATGCTACACAGCCAAAGAAAGAAAGCTGGAGGCAGTCTCCTCATAAATTTTATTCACATTTTCGTCAGTGTAGTTGTAACAACCATCGTTGGGCATAAAAGCGGCAATCTTCTTTCCATTCGCAAGTATCAAGAACAGTAATTGCAGTTGATATGAGTAATAATGTGACTGATCATGTATATATAGTTGAGTTCCTAAGGGTTGTTGACAAAATAATTTCCTCCTATAAATTATATATGCAAACATACAGTAGAAAGAAAGACGTTCACTGAATTTGGTGTTTTAGAACTAAGTCCAGATTCAGTAACATTGATGATGCTACAATTGCCTGACATTTCAGCCAGCTAGTAGCAAAAAAGATAATGGAACGGTAATCACCTGATATTTGAATTAAAATCATTCGTTAAAATTCGAAACCACCGAACCAATTTCAAAGAAGTTCTAAACAATTTAGTGACACAAGAAATAAGCGACAGACATGACTAATTTAATGAAGGATTAAGGACATGTCCCATGAACAGCACTGCACCACTTCGCTCCTCTCTGATTATAAACATGAAAGGATGATCCGCCACAAATTCAACGACGGGAGGAGAATGACGCCGTCCCTTGGCCCTCTTTAGACTCCCAACAACAGCTGTTGAAGCAGAAGCCTCGGTTCCTTGTTCATCAATTTCAACAAAACACTTGTGATAAACATTTGAAACATGAGGCTTACTATCAGCACTCAGCATCTCAGTCAGTTCTGCGTCGGATTCATCAAAAGGCAAAACCAGTCTTACTTTCTTTAAAACGCTTTTTGCTTCAAAATTAAAACAAATTTTGAACTTGGGAATCTTGCATTGTCTTGGTCGAATCAATGGATGAGAAATTGGGACATACTGATCCAGAAAAGCTGCAGGATCATGGCTCACCTTATCTATAAGTTCTCCAAGCCCATCTCGTCGCTCAGGTAAAATTATGTACATAGAAAAATGTGGAAGCATTTCCTTATCACTTTTGTAAGGGAGTTTCAGTACTTTGAAGCTATCATGACAACTAATATATTGGTGCCTCCGCGATGACATGAAGGGAACGTCAACTGGTTCATTTCCGTCAAGGAGTTGGAACTTTGACATCTTAGTTAGCGATGGTTCAAATTGATCATGATTGTCCCAAAATCCTTTGAAATAGAGTGCATTCGCCAATATAAACCCGGTAAGTTCATCAATTGCATCATCAGGTAGGAGATCTGGAATTAATCCATTGGTTTCCTTTTCCACCCATGTGTTCACCTTTTTCAGCACTTCTTTGCTCTATTTGACCAAGTTACGTACATTAAATCATTGTAACATGAAACAAAGGGGAAACTAACACAAAACAATGATAAAAACTCGTACCTTATTTACGAAATCCACAGTCTCGGCTTCGGATTTGTAGACTACATGTGCAACTTCTTGGAATGAAGGTTTAAGTGGGGAGCTGACCCAAACACCACCAACGAAAGACAGTTTAGGTCCTGTTCCTGTTTCACTCAACATGTCGATGAGTTGAGAATGAATAGAATTTAGAGCGTCGAGGCTTTCATAATTGAGGAACTCTAACAACTGTTTTAAGGTTTCACCACTTGCTCCAGATGCTAATAACCCAAGCGCAGTGTCTATGGAGAACGGAGAGAATACAAGATTCCGATTCTTAGGTTGGCTTAACCAAATTTCTTTAACGAGTTTCATGCATGGGTTGACGCTCTTTTTGGGTACTTCTCTTTCTTTTAGTCTCTGATCCATGTCTATGATCAAAATAAATTCTCAAACTAATAGAAAAAAAAAACGTAGAGCAAGTATATAAGTTATTCGGAGATGGTAAAACTAAACGCACTGTTAAGATCAAGAGATTTAAGCCAGTCTCTATTCACAGAGTACAGATGACTTGTTACCCAAGTACGTGAAGATTCTTACACCAATTTTTTATTTTTATTTTGGTAACAAACATGGTTTCTTAGTTTGCCCTAAGTCTTGGTAAACTGAGAAAACTTCCCTTAACCAGCAAGAAACGATAACTCAGGGACGGAATTTTACAATTCGGTTAGAAAAAAAATTCTTATAGCCATTGGGTGGAATTTTACAATTAGCCTAGTAGGTATGTAGAAAATAGCCCAACCATAATAAGCCCATACCAAATTTATGTTATCTATTAGTAAATTAGCCCAGAAATGGAAATCATGTAGTGTATTCTTTGGGAAAATTGTAATTGATGCACAACTTAAACTTCGATGGTCCGTCCGATTTTCAGTTTTTGTTTTAGCTTGTCAATCTAGGATTTAGTGTTGCTGGTGAGATTGGAGTATAGTCCTTTCCAATATTTCTTCCTGAGTTTTGCTTTCGGGTTGTTTTATCCTCCCGAACGAGTTCAAAGACTAAAATATCCACGCGTAAGGAGATAGGAAATTATTTTCCGGTTGATTTGAGGGGCGGACCGTCAAAATCCAAGTCCGTACTAGAATTCCACAACGATTCTAGTAAAGGGAACTAATTAGGGTTTCTAAAACAAAGGCGTGCGGCCATCAATGGCTACCCGTCAATCCCAGGAGACTATAACTCGTCCACTAGGGACACCTAGGGGTTTAAAGGCTTGTTATTTATGCTAAAAGTAACCGTAGGCTCGACGAGATGGAGTTGTATGTATGTTTTAGAAGTGTTTTGTTTGATTTGCTCGAGGACTAGCAAAGTCTAAGTGTGGGGGAATTTTATAGGTGTGATAAACACCTAATTTTATATCTAGTATTTATGCTTTCTTTGCGAGTTTTCAGGTAAATTATGTATCTTATGTGTGAGTTTGAGTTTATTGGGTGCTTTGGAGTTATATGGAGCAAAAGGAGGGCAAAGCCGTCATTTTACAGGCAAGTACTATCTGGAGCCCAGTCATGGTTAAGGGACAACTCTATTTGGATGAGTACTAAATACAATCTAGCTGTAGTTAAGGGGTTGTCATTCAAAGTATCCCTTATCATTATGAGTGGGTGCAAATATCTCTGGGGTGTACCTATCATACCCTATACCCCAACCCTAATCTTCTCTCAATCATTTTCCTCTCATTCATTATTACACACCTGAGAAAGCAGCAGCCGCTGCTTGTGAAACCGAGACAAAGATAGTTTGAAATCAAGAAATGTAAGATGAAGAAGAAAGGGTGAAATCAAGAGCTGGCCGTGAGGTATTAAGATCAGAATAGGAGATTTTAGTTGATCAATTAATCGATTCGACTAGTGTTGATACCGAGAAACTCAAGGAAGAAGAAGGTGTAGAAATTGAGCTCATGAAAGGAATGAATGTGTGCAATATGAGATGGGTTTTGTCCTGTGAGCTTTCAGAATCAAGAGAAAATGGGCTTGTGGCTGGTTCTGCAATTGAAGAACAAAGTGAAATTAAATCGAATCGAGGATTTGAATCAAGAGGAATTGAAGTTGTTGAATTAGTGTTGTTCGGAGAGAAGAATGCAGCTGAGATTGATGGAGTAGCTGTAATGGGTTACTGAAAAGATGTTGTTGAATCTGTGGAGTTGTGGGCTGAGTAGAGAAGATCGAAGCAGCACTGATTTTGATTGAATAGATGAATTTATAGCATTGTCGCGGGGAGAAGAACTGGCCTGAAATCGGCCTGAGAATTGTCGTAAAAACGAAGGAAAATCTGGGTGTTTTCCTCCACCGGCGAGTTAACTCAGTACCGTGAAGACGGATCCAACTCAACTGAGTAAGACCAGTTAGCCGAATAAGATGCTGACTCGGTGTCTGACTTCTCCTTCCTTGACCCAGTCGACTGTTAGAGACCGTTAGTATTGACTGTTAACATCAATTCCATAACGTTAACAGTTTCATGAAAACCAGTTTCATGCGTTAACCACTCTATGGAACATCAAAACCATGCATACGGTTACCACCTCCTCCTATTTACTTCCCCACTCCTTAATGAGGCCATGGTACGTTTCTACTTCGACTTGTATAAATAGTTCTTACCTATTTCCATTTGGAAAACAAGTTCATTCGGACAAGACAACACTCAGAAATACTTACTTGCTAGCTATCCTCATGAGCTCTCTTACTTTTCTGATAACAAGTCGTAGTAACCCAACTACTCCTCCAGAATCAATTATTCTGGTCTCACCACTTTCCTTGCTTCCCTCCCCAAAACCAACCCATTCTCCTCCACTTTGTGACCGAAGCAAGTCCGGAACGGCCATTTCTTGGTTTAGGCTGGACTTTTACAGATTGATCTCTCGAACTTAAAGTACTCCCTTACTTGTTTAAGGTTTAAATTGTTTCTCACCCGTACACACTCGAAATTACCAAAATCAACAGAAATTATTTTCACCTATAAACAATTGCCGACCACAGCGGGAGGTTCGATTTTTCGGTTACAATGTCAATTTTCAATCGACGATCTCGTTCTTCGACTCAGACGTCAAGGTGGTAGAGGAAGACGATCCACTCTGACCCAGTTACCCGACGACTCGATTATCAGTCATGACACGACAAGGGATGACTGGGGACAGTAACGACTGGGGACTTCCCATGGCGGTGTTTCCCATAAAACTCGGTCTTACACCCAGAAGGTTCACTTTTCATCAGGAGACCTAAAAACCAAGTAAGTCTTACCTAGACAAGATACGTGGTTTTTTATTTCAAGTTTTTAAGACAAGATACATAGTCTACCCCATGTCATCTACCAACATAAGGTTCTAAGATTTTTCCTGGGATATCTGTGCCACTTTCAATCATAACCAAAACAATCAATTCCTAAACAATTCATTCCAAAAATAATAACCCATAAACGTCAAGGTAGTATTTGTCTATTAACCTGAGAAAACCAGAAAATCAAAAAACCAAAAACCAGGCGTCTCATTTGCCTTTCAAAAAAAAAAACCTAATGATAAGAGGTCCAAAAGACAGATATATATTCAAGGGAAGTTTTCCAACAGCGTCTTGCTCCTTTTGGAAAAGGCCTCCCTCGTTCTTTAGAGAGCCTCCCTCTTAAGTTTCAGCTTCCTGCACAACTTCTTGAATTTCGCTTCCTGCTTCTTCATCATGTCTGCGGAAGGACATTCAACTGCTCCGAACAACGACTTTTCAACATCAAAGAGACCTTCAATGAACCAAGGAACGTTGAATTCTAAGCCCATGCACATGTCATGATGGAACTTCCATCTCGATATTACATCCTCAGAAACTGTATGGCCATTCACGCTGCACATCTCATCAATCGAAGACAAGGCTTCCTCCACACGCTTGACCAACGCATGGCGACTGGTCATCTTCTTAGTCGTGGCAATGTGACCGTATCTTTTCCAAATCTTGGTGTACAATATCGCATGTTTATCTGGCACGGTAAATTCACCAATCAACACATGACCTGGAAAAGGGGCCAGATACGGAGGATTGAAGGTGGCGCCTACGAATGAATCAGCAACTGACAAGGGATCCCTAACTACAATTTCACCCCGCGAAGTGCTCTCCTCCACCTGAGTCACGACAGAACCCTCTAGACGTTGAATCTCCATGTCCAAATCGCTAGTTGGTGCAGTTTCCGCAGTAGGAAGTACTATTACGTCTTTTCTCTAGTGGTCTTCCACTTCAAGATCATCCCCAGGAACGGTTTCCTCCTAAAAATCAAGATTTAGTTTTACTGGGAAAAAAAGGGAAAGGAGAAAAACATGGAGGGGACTCACCAATTCGGTTTCAGACTGACTAGAAGAATATTCATCACTGCTATCGGAAGAACTACTCCTGACATCTCTTGTCTCTGAGCTTTCATCCTTCTCGGATTACCCTCCGTCATGGGTAGGCTAAGCATCGCTGCCTTCTGTCTCAAGAGGTGCTATTTTCTGACTACGTGAAAGTTTATCAAAGGTTTTCACGCTGCTGAGAACCTGGGCAAGGCACAAGGATAGACACTCAAGAATAAGACAGAGACATATGTAATTCGACTAAGTCAGGAAGAAAATTATACGTACTCGCATATTGGAGGAGCTAAAATTCGGGAGAGCCTCCAGACCCGACTGAAGACCACCAGCACGATTCTTAGACCTTTGCTCCTTCACTTGGGGACTGTCCACGTCCAGACCGACAGGTTTCCTTTTGGTTAAAGAAGTATCCCTCAACAAAGGATGTTTTGCTAAAATCTCGGCGGAAGGCCTACCACGAGTGTTCTCCACTATGGCTTTCACAAATTCCTGGATGATGATGAATTAACTCTTCCAGAATGCGTTATACTAGGAGGTAGTCGACGGATTTTGTTCCGAAAGCAAGAAAGGGAGGCTTCTGCCCGGCGCAAGAGTACTAGCATCAAGAACGTCTAATAATGAATCCTTTGGAGCTGCCAACTGACGAACGAGAGGGACCCCTTGGTCGAAACCCATATGCTGAGCTGCTCGCTCAATATTATAAGAGACTACCTGATACGATCCTCGAAAGAAAGACGGTATATAGACAGATGTGCAACTACGCATGAACACCATCTCTCTGACACCCAGGTCCTCTTTATACGAAGTCAAAGACATGTTTGGAGCAGGAGCAAAGGTAGTGACCTGAGTTATAGACTCATGCACCGGAGACCATGGAAGAAAATTAACTGAGTACGAGCTGTCAAGAGGTCCGACCAGGTTCGAACCAGTCTTGGGGAGCCTGTTCAACCAGCACAGTATCCTCGAGCCACCCCAAGACTCGGGAATTACAGCCAACGGTTTCGGGACATACTTCTCGAAATGCTCCCATAACCACTCCTGGAGAAAGGCGGCATGGGCATACGAATCTACATTCATGTAGCCATTTGAGGCGTGCATGTCCAAAACTAGTTGATCCAAGTGTGCATACAGAGAACCAAGAAACAGACCGCCAATGGGGAGAACGACACCTTTTGCCAATTTTATGGAAAACTTAATAAGTCCATGTCTTATCTCTTTCTAGCCTGAGTCGTCATCAAAAATATCTCTGGATAGCCAAAGAGCCAAGAACGCCGCAACATGAAGCGTACTTTTCTTCCGGTTTGACTCTAACGCATCAGGAAACCACTGAGACACCCACTAGTCATGGAATCACTTCGTCTCATATTTTTTCCCGAACGAATCCTCTTGATTTCGCAACCAGGGCGGCATGCATTTCTTCTTCATCTGCGGACAACTTAACATCAAGGTTTCCAATTACGGGATGGTTCAGCAGTACAACCACGCTCTCCAATGAAATAGTAATTTCACCCCATCTACATACGGCCGTGTGGGTGTCCGGACACTATCTGGAAACAAAAGTGACCAAGCCTGGAATATCTTTCCTAATCTGAAGCACTGCGGAAGCCGCAACAGTATCAATGATCTGTGCCTTGGTAAGAATTAGTTCTTACATTCTCTTGGATCATCATGAACCGCATTTATTTCTCAAAGGAACGTAATGGACTCACTGGGGCTTTAAAATCAATAAAAGAAGCGGAATACTCTCTCCTATGAAGGCAAAATCGTATCACATTCCCGGGAGGAACCGACCGACCCCCTCCCTCACTCTCCGGACCGGTAAGAAGCAGTGGCACATGCTTAAGATAACTTCTCCTGGCAGAGATTATTGTGAAGAATTCATCAGCCACATTTGGCTTGGAGTTACCAACGTCCTTCGGTATGGCAGAATTTTTCTCAAGCGGCGTCATAACAAAGATTCCCTCACAGTACTTCTACTTTCCAAAAAACTACAGCGGTACAACACGAGGAAAAATTATTACGGAAAGTGCACGGAAGTTACTTTTTCACCCAAGACTCAATCCAGTCTGTTTCAAGGCCGTACCTTGCAGCATGAAATTCTTATCCATTCGAGGAGGTGTGCCCCACCATGGTAACCACACACACGGCCATACTAAAACAAGGAGAAAACCCTTAAAACTAGGTTTTCGTGGGAAGATATGGCAATTAATATCACATGCCTACCTTGCACAGTGAGTAGGGGTGGTCAACATTACTATGGAATTCATGCCTAAGTCTTACAACAAGATCGGGAAAAAATACCTAAGATTCACGCCAACATTTCTACAAGGTCATGAAAAAGTACGCCTACAACTAGGGTTTACACCAGCACAAAAAAAATAAAACGAGTTAAAGAGAAGTGTTGGAAGACATACCTGGGATTTGCTTGTCCGCTCTGCTTTACTGCTGTCACACGGCTGGGAGGAATAAATAGGCGTAAAACAAAAAGATAAGTCGACCCTCCTTTTATATATACATGGTACGTGGGAGTTTGAACAAAGAAAGGATTTCCTATTTTGATCCAAGAACGGAAAAGAGGAAACCGGTCCCGCAAAGACCAATTTCCATGCCCAAGACCGCTCATGCCATTGTCGTGGCCCCACCACGCCTAGCCGTCCGTGCACGCCTCACACCTCACCAAGTTTCACCCTGCCATGGCCACACTAGGCCAAGCCATCCGCTCCATTGCTGCGTCCCCACCACGCCTAGCCGTCCTTGCACGTTCCACCATGCCATTGTTGCGGCCCTCCCTCCCTGCCAAGCCGCCGCTCCACAGACGCGACCCTATCATCCACGCGCGTTTGCCTTACCAAGACCACACCACCTCTTGGCCCCTCGAGCCAATCCGACCACCTGCGTCACCTTCCAAGCGCCCCCTTTGCCTTAGAGATGTACGACCAGACCAAGCAGGTAACTTTCATCTCACCACTCCACGGTCTGCTTTCTAAGTAAAACTTACGCAGGGCCTCCAACATGGGAAGCCAAAACTATCCACACCACTCAAAAAGGTTAGTCGGATTCTCCTGACCATTTTTACAATGATTTACATCTCGATTTTGTCCTCGTCTGTCACCATCATATGCTTACCTCGCAACAAGGCACCTGTTCCGAGCTAAGCAGGGGACTTAATGTTGATGGTGGTTTTTAGTTTAGGGTTAAAATCGTAAAACACTAAACCCTAGTAGACATTGACGTCACAATATTTAAGTGATAAAGCATTTACTAGGAACATTTACTGAAGCCTTTAATGTGTCTCTAAAATAATTACTGGGGTATATTTTTCAAATTAGGGTTACGACAAGCCAAACCCTAATTCCCATGGGTGCCAATGGCAAATCATGCCAGCCAAACCGACCGCGCCAAAGCATGCCAACCGTGCTAGCCGCACATATACGCCAATGGAAAATCATGCCAGCCACACCGACCGCACAAAAGCATGCCAACCATGCTATCCGTACCTTTGTGCCAAGGGAAAATCATTCCAGCCACACCAACCGCGCCAAAGCATGCCAACCATGCTAGCCGCACCTCTGTGCCAATGGAATATCATGCCAGATACACCGACCGCGCCAAAGCATGCCAACCATGCTAGACGCACCTCTGTGCCAATGGAAAATCATCCCAGCCACACCAACCGCGCAAAAGCATGCCAACCATGCTAGCCACACCTCTGTACCAATGGAAAATCATGCCAGCCACACCGACTACGCCAAAGCATTCCAACCATGCTAGTCGCACCTCTGTGCCAATGGAAAATCATGCCAACCACGCCGACCGCTCCATGCCAAACACGTCTCACCATGGCCCCTCATGTCGCGCCACCATACTGGCCTCCCCAAGGCGAGGAACAATCAATGGCTGCCCTTCAATCCCAGGAGGAAATCATGTCCGTCTAAGGTCCCCTCACGTCCTTTGGCCCAAAACCCTAGCTTGGTCACGCACCTAGCCAAGCTAGCCATGCCATGCCAAATATAAATCGCAATGGCCCCTCATGTCGCGCCACCATGCTGGCCTTCCCCTCACGGCTACCAAAGTGAAGGCATGCAATAATCAACGGTTTCCCTTCAATCCCAAGAGAAAATCTTGGCCGCCTAAGGTCTCCTCACGACTTTGTCTCAAAACCCTAGCTTGTTCACGCACCTAGCCCAAGATATCTACGCCATACGCTCGTGGCAAACCCTTGGCCCCATGCGCCAAGCCAAACCAAACCTATCCCAAGCTATCTGCGCCATGCCAAACGCACCCTGCCTTGGCCCTAGCTATGATAGTCACACCATGCCACGAAAAGAGGCCCTTGCCACGCCATGGACCCATAGAAAATCATTGGCCCCACGTGCCCAAACCACACCAAGGCATGCCATGCCAACCTAATTGCGCCAAGGCATGCCATGTTAGCCTGGCCATGCCGCCATCCCTCCTGAATGCGTAAGGAGATAGGAAATTCTTTTCCAGTTGATTTGAGGGGCGGACCGTCAAAATCCAAGTATGTACTATAATTCTACAACGATTATAGTAAAGGGAGTTAATTAGGATTTCTAAAATGAAGGTGTGCGTCCATCAACGGCTACCCTTCAATCCCAGGATAAAATCCTGGCCGCCTAAAGTCACCTCACGACTTTTGGCCCGAAAACCTAAGTTTGTCCACGCCAAACCATGGCATGCCAACCTAGTCGCGCCACCACATTGGCCCTCACTACCAAAACGAAGTCGTGCAACGATCAACGGTTTCCCCTCCTCTCAAGATGCAAAATCTCAACCGTCGAAGGTACCAAGCTAGCAAGTTCCCCGAGCCTGACTTTCCAAGCCACAACAACATGCTCCATTTTTTCCAAAAACATTCGAGACATCAACAAAAACTGGGGGATCCTTTTTGGGTATTTGTTTGGCGGTTTACAACGTGCGGCGTACACTACGCCCTTCATAAGGAAGTGTCATAAGGGTGAGGTGGCTAGTAAATACAGAAAGTTATATGTGAAACGTTCATGGGACATAAAGCCGTGCGTTAAAAACTTTATGGAACATCAATTTCATAACGTTAATAGTTTCATGAAAACCATTTTCATGCGTTAACCACTCTATGGAACATCAAGTCCATGCATACGGTTACCACCTCCTCCCATTTACTTACCCACTCCTTAATGAGACCAGGGTACATTTCTACTTCGACTTGTATAAATAGGTCTTACCTATTTCAATTTGGACAACAAGTTTATTCGGACAAGACAACACTCAGAAATACTTACTTGCTAGCTCTCCTCGTGAGCTCTCTTACTTTTTGATAACAATTCGTAGTAACCCAACTACTCCTCCAGAATCAACTATTCTGGTCTCACCACTTTCCTTGTTCCCTCCCCAAAACCAACCCATTATCCACCACTTTGTGACCGAAGCAAGTCCGGAACGGTCATTTCTTGGTTTAGGACGGACTTGTATAGATTGATCTCTCAAACATAAAGTACTCCCTTGCAGTAATCAGACAACTCAGCAACGACTCGGAAGACTAGGGACTTCCCATGACCATGTTTCTCGAAGAAAAAAACTTGGTCCTACACCCGGAAAGTTTATTCTCATAAGAAGACCTGAAAAACCGAGTAAGTCTCATCTAGACAAAAATACGTGGTTTGATTTTTCAAGTTCTGATAAAACCTATAGCCATGTTTCATCCCATGACATCTACCAACACACGGTTCCATGGTTTCTCTAGGATGTCTGAGTCACTTTCATTCATAGCCAAAGGAAATTCAATTATAAATATTTCATTAAAAAAAAATATAATCAAAAACCGTCAAGGTAGCATTTATCTATGAACCCGAGAAAATCTAAAACCAAAAACCAGGATTCCCATTTGCCTTTCGGAAAAAAAAAACTAAAGATAAGAGGTCCAAAAAATAGAAATATATTCAAGGAAAGTTTTTCAGCAGCGGTTTGCTCCTCTTGGAAAATGCCTCTCTTGTACTATGGAGAGCCGCCCTCTTCAATTTCATCTTCCTGCACAACTTCTTGAATTCCGCTTCCTGATTCTTCATCATGTCTGCGGAAGGACGTTTAAATGCTCCGGCCAACGACCTTTCAACATCAGAAAGACCTTCAGCGAACCAAGGAACGTTGAATTCGAAGCCCACGCACATGTCATGATGGAACTTCCAGCTTGAGATTACATCCTATGAAACTCTATGACCAGTCACGTTGCACATATCATCAATAAAAGACAAGGCTTCCTCCACACGCTTGGCCAACGCATGTCGACTAGTGATCTTCTTAGTCGTGGCAATGTTACCATAGCTTTCCCAAAATCTTGGTGTACAATGTCGGATGTTTAGCTAGCACGCTAAATCCACCAATCAACACATAACCTGGAAAAGGGGCCAGATATGGAGGATTTAAGGTGGCACCTACAACTGAATCAGAAACCGGCAGGAGATCGCTAACTACGATTTCACCCCCCGAAGTGCTCTCCTTCACCTGAGTCATGGCAGCGCCCTTGGAACGATTAATCTCCATGTCCAAGTCACTAGCTGGCATGGTTTCCGTAGTGGAAAGTACGGATACGTCTTTATCCTAATGGTCTTCCACTTAAAAATCATCCCTAGGAACGGTTTCCTCCTAAAAAAATCAAAATTTAGTTTTACTGCAAGAAAAAAAAAAGAGGGGAAGGAAGAAAAACATGGAGGGGACTCACCGATTCAGTTTTAGACTGACTAGACGGAGATTCAACACTTCTATCGGAAGAATTTCTCTCACCATCACTAGACTCAGAACTTTCATCCTTCTCGGATTCTTCATCATTATGGATAGGCTCAACAACGCCACTCTCTGTCTCGAAAAATGGTGCTTTTTGACTGCTCGCAAGTTTGGCAAAGGCGTTCGTACTACTGAGACCCTGGACGGAATATAAGGATGCATTCTCAGAAAATGAACAAAGATATAAGCGTTCCAAGCTAAAGTCAAGAGGAGAGCCGTACGTACCCGCATATTGGACGAACCAAAAGTCGGTAGAATCTAGGAGTCCGACTGGAAGCCACCCGCGCGATCTTTAGATATTTGTTCCTTCACTTGAGGACTATCTGCATTTGGAATAACGGATTTCCGCTTAGGATCCCTGAGCAGTGGATGTTCCGCTAAAACCGCAGGAGAAGGCTTATCCCGACGACTCTCTACCACATCACTCACGAATCCATGATTAACAAGGAACTCATCCTGCCAAAATGTGTTGTATTTGGAGGTCTTCGATGGATTCCGTTCTGCAAGAAAATGAAGACTTTTACCCGACACAAGAGCGCTAGCATAGAGAACATTTGATAACGGGATTTCTTGAACAATCGGCTGGCGAACAAATGGGACCCCTTGGTCAAAACCCATATGTCGAGCATCCCTATAAATATTATAAGAAATCGCTTTGCAAGCTCCTCGGAAAAAAGATGGCATGTGACCGGGTGTGCATCTAAGCATGAACACCGTATCTCCAACGCTTAGGCCCTCATCATCAGAAGACAAAAACATGTTCGAAGCGGGAGCAAAGGTACCAAACTGAGTTATGGACGCATGCATTCCATGGACAAAAATTAACTTCATACGAGTTTTCAAGAAACCTAATCAGTTTCGGACCAACTTTTCGGCGCCTGTTCGACCAACGCAGTATTCTGGAGCCACCCCAAGACTCGGGAAGTATAGCCAATAGTTTTGGGCATACTTCTCGAAATGCTCCCACAACCATGCCTGGAGAAAAGCGGTATCAACATACGAATCCACCTTCATATGGCCGTTCGAGGGACTCATGTCCGAAACCAGCTGATCCAGGTGTGCATACAGATCCAAGAAACAAACCACCGATGGGGAGAACGACTCCCTTTGCCAATTTTATGACAAAATTGATAAGTTCCTGTCTTATCTCTTTCTTGCCCGAGCCGTCATCAAAAATATCCCTAGATAGCCAAAAATCCAAGAATGTCGCGACATGAAGTACGCTATTTTTCTGGTCTGACTCCAACTCATCTAGAAACCACTGAGATACCCAACAGTCATAAAAGCACTTCGTCTCATTTTTCTTACGAACGAATCCATTTGACTTCGAAACCAGGGTGGTGCGCATTTCTTCTTTATCTGCAGACAGCCTGACGTCGAGGTTTCCAATTACAGGAAGATTTAGCAACACAGCCACGCTCTCCAAAGAAATAGTCATTTCTCCCCACCTGCATACGGACGTATGGGTGTATGGACACCATCTGGAAACAAAAGCTACCAAGCTTGGAATGTCTTTCCTAATTTGAAGCACTGCGGAAGCCGCATCAGCATCTACAATCTGCGCCCTGGTCAAATTGGTCTTTACAGGCTCCTGGTCCATCATGAATCGTACCCATTTCTCAAAGGAACGCAACGGACTTGCAGAGATTTTAAAGTCGATAGGAGAGGCATGATATTCTTTCATCTGAAGGTAAAACCTTATTATGCCTCCTGGCCGAACCGATCGATCCTATCCTTCACTCTCCGAACCGGTCAGTAGGATCGGCATGTATTGGGGATAGTTTCTCCAAACCTTGGCCCATACCGTGAAGAACTCGTCATCTATGTTTGGCTTGGAATTACTCACATCCTTCGGTACCACGGAAACTGTTGACATCTTAACAAAAATTCTCTTACGTTGTTTTTCACCGCTGCGATAACTACAATGGAACAAGAGGAGTAGGAATTATTACATAAAGCATGTAGAAATTATTTTTGTCAGACACAAAGGAGCCACCCTAGGCACAAACCAATTGGTTTCGAAGTCTTTTTGCGAAAAAAATGGGGATTGGCAGACTCTACATCACCACTACACGCGGCCCGCACTAGTACAAATATGGGCTTTGGTGACAGTTCAAATTTTGAAACCATGACAGTTTACGATTTACCTGTCACAAAAGAATTACCTAAGTGATATAGGTAACAGTTTCTTACCAAAACTCTTACTAATAGTGTTGAACAATTGTGACGATTTTATAACTGTTACTGAATAACTATACGATGACAGGTTTTCTAGAAAACTGTCACTCTACGGTGATGTACAATAAAAGTTATAAACTGTTACTATTTTTTAACTACTGTGAGTGTTCCTTATGAAAACTGTTATCGAAGTGTAACCTTTACATAACAGTTCTTTTAATTACCGCCGCTTGCGCTTAAAGTGACAGTTCTGATCTAAAAACAGATGTTATTTAATAATTTACCATAAAATATTTTCAAAGGCACGATCTTGACAGTTTAATTAGCCATTATCTACTAGTAGTGGTCTGTACTATGGTGGGTCTATTTTATAACTTCTGTTAGTGAGGTATCTTGGCACCTTCACCTCTCGTTTTTGTTGGAAACCGCAAAAGAAGAAGCTTACACAATTTCTCAATATCCTCTATTTCAATAAGTCATATACAGCATATCTCATCTTTCTATTGATTTTTTTTCGCTTTGGAGAATCTGGGATCTCATCTTTCACTTCAATCTAGGGTTCGTAATTTATTCTCCTCTAATAACCTTTTCATTCTCGAACTTTTTATTTCCCAAATTTTCTTCTTCATCTCCATCGCCAGCTCTATTGTTCCCGATATAAGATTCGCGGTTAATTAAAACAAGATTCGCGGTTAATTAAAACCTAAAAAAGTATGATAAGATTATGGCCTAAGATTATCAAACTTATAACTAAATTAGATGAAATAATCAACAGGGTTATCATCCCCTTCGTTCGTTTTTATTGAAACCCCTAATTTTGTTGTTTTTTTCTCTTAAATTTTTGATCCCCTAATAAATTATCTCCACAAGAGAAAAAAAAAGGAACTGATTTTGCGATTAAATTATGAAAACAAGTTCTGAATTTTATTTGTTTTGTAGGATCCTTGTGATGGCGTTGGTACAAGTAATTTCTTCAAGAATTGGCATTAGAAGCTTATTTCCTTTAGTGGATCCAGTGTAAGTTTTTAAGTTCTCCAAGGTCAGGGCTTTGTAAAAGATTTTGTAGTCAAAGCTGTTACTTTTGTTCTTGCAAAGGTATCGTACCAATAGTAATAGAGTAAATCTGATGGAATTTTTTTCACTTCCCAACCATCTATTAATTAGTATCGACCGCAGACTAACTCCTTAGAAATGGCACACCAATTCTTCCATCACTGTTTGGCTAAACTATCTTTCAATTCTAGAGAATTGGTTTCCTGTCACATTGTTTCCACGGTGCTCTCCTTGTATGAATGCATTTTGCAAACCCTTTGATAAAATCCCCTCCGTTGTATTCTTAGATGCCCATCTTCCCACTTGTTTGGTCTCACTTACACGCCCCGGGTCTTACCTGAGATCGACAGTACAATTCAATTTATATTATATGTATTCGGCCAATTCCATATTTACTTGTATTCATTTGTAAAATGTTTGTGATTTTAAGTATATAAAGTTTTCATCGTCTATATACGTTTTCAATATTCTAGGGTCTTATAATTCCACAACTATTTTATGAATTTAGCATTGGATAAACAGTCTGCAAAGACTACTCATTGTAACTGTGCAGATACAGTAAAAGAACCCTAACCCATGTATAGAGGAAGCGGAACCAGTGAGTTCTTTGAGCGAGTCTTAAACATATTTTCAATACCCATTAGCCTCTATCTCAAACTCATTTCCAACAATTCCGATTTCATTTGTTCCAAAATTGTCAAATACTTGTATAGGTGATGGACTAAATCAAGTAACTCACAATGATGATCTTGCCAATAATTTTTTTCTTGCGTGTGTGGTTTTTGTTTCTTCTCTGTTCCGATATGATTAGTTCAATCCATGGTATGCATTATTCATCATCAAAGTTTTTTCTTCTCATTTTTATGACGAGTTCTCGAAATCGATATGGTTTAGGATGAATAATGTTCAGTTTCATTTCCTTGTCTTGCCATGTTTTGGTATGTCGCTACAAATTTTGGCGATGTCTTATTATTTGGAGATGTGATACATTGCAGGCATCAAAAGTTTTTTGCTTCAGGATGTTGTGACTGGAAAAATTCCTCTAACAATAGCGAGAACAAGTCATTTACACAAGAGGCGGTGGAAGTCACTTTAGAGCATTGAGGTTTACAAATTCTCTTCCATTGTAATGAAAGAAAGATGCAAGTTATTTATTTTCTTTTAGCTTTTTCTGTGTCATACGGTTACCTTGAGTTCTAGAAATAATAAATTATTTAATAAAATACAATTGTCATTTTGGTACTAATTTTTTTACTTAGTATATCACTTAACAACTGCAGCACGAACTCACTACAGATAAATGACATTTAACAAACAAATAATGCGTCATTTAATGGGATTGAAGGTGACAGTTTATGTACAAAATCTTACCTACTATGATGGTTTTAAGAAAAAACGTTACCTTATTACATGAAAAATGAGTATTTGATGACAGTTTTATTTAAAAGATGTTACGGTAACTTGCAAACAATGGCAGGTTAGGTGAGAGACCGTTACCTTAGTGTAAGAACCTTAGTTTCTGATAACAGTTTTATTTAGAAAATGTTACCGTAAGTCCTTAACAATGACCCATTTATGAAGAAACTGTTACCTTATAGTGATGATTCGGTAACAGTTTCTTATAGACCTTTCGTAACAGAGGCTTTGGTGACAGTGCAAATATTTTTGAAAACTGTCACATAAGTATTTTGGTGACAGTTTTTAACTGTCACCTAAGCAAATATTTGTGCTAGTGCCGAAAACTCGCGCCCGGCCAGATATACGCGCCCAACAAACAAAAAAGGGATCATGCACACGGCTACACCAAGACAAGGAGTAAACCCCTAAAAACTAGGTTTTCGTGGGAAAAGGGATGGAAATTACTATCACGTGTCTACTTTGCACAGCAAGTTGGAGTGGTCAACATTACTATGGACATGGAAAGGTACGCCTGCAACTAGGGTTTTCACCAACACAAAAAAAAAAAGTCAAAAGGAAGTACTGGAGGACATACTTAATCCGCTCGTCTGCTTCACCGCTACCAAGCAACAAGAGAAGAAATAATGAAGGCGTAAGGGAGAGGCCGACCATCCTTTTATAGGAGTGATACTTGGGAGTTCGAACAAGGAAAGGATTTCCAATTTTGAGCCAAGGAAGGAAAAGAGGAAACCGGTCCCGCAAAGACCAATTTCCACGTCCAACACCACTCACGTCATTCTACGGCCCCATCACGCCATACCACGGCCCCACCGCGCCTAGCCACCCATGTATTCCATTGCTGCGGCCATAGCCAAGCCCTCGCTCCATCACCGCGACCCCACCACTCCTAGCCGCCCCTGCACGTTCCACCATGCCATTGCCGCGGCTAGGACCACGCCACCTCTTGGCCCCTCGATCCAAGCCATCCACTTGCTTCGCCTTCCAAGATCGCGCCCCCTTTTGCCTTGGAGATGTAAGACCATGCCAAGCTGGTAACTTTCATATCACCACTCCACTGTCTGCATTCCAAGTATAACTTACGCAGGGCCGCCAACACGGGAATCCAATACTCTCTTCACCACTCAAAAGGTTAGTCGGATTCTCCTGACCATCTTTGGAATGATTTACATCTCGATTCCGTCCTCGTCTGTCACTATCATATGCTTACCTCACAACAAGGCACCTGTTCCGAGCTAAGCAGGGGACTCAATGTTGATGGTGGTTTTTAGCTTAGGGTTAAAATCATAAAACACTAAACCCTAGCAGATAGTGACGTCACAACATTTAAGTGATAAAACATTTACTAGGCGCATTTATTGAAAAGCCTTTAATATGTCTCTAAATAATTATTGGGTACCTTTTTTCAAATTAGGGTTACAACAAGCAAAAACCTAATTCACCTTTGTGCCAATGGAAAATCATGCCAGCCACACCAACCGCGCCAAAGCATGCCAACCATGCTAGCCGCACCTCTGTGCCAATGGCAAATCATTCCAGCCACACCAACTGCGCCAAATCATGCCAACCATGCTAGCCGCACCTCTGTGCCAATGGAAAATCATGCCAGCCACACCGACCACGCCAAAGCATGCCAACCATGCTATCCGCACCTCTATGCAATGGCAAATCATGCCAGCCACACCAACCGCGCCAAAGCATGCCATCCATGCTAGCCGCACCTCTGTGCCAATGGAAAATCATGCCATCCACACCAACCGCGCCAAATCATGCCAGCCATGCTAGCCGCACCTATGTGCCAATGTCAAATCATGTCATCCACACCGACCGCGCCAAAGCATGCTAGCCGCACCTCTGTGCCAATGGAAAATCATGTCAGCCACACCAACCGCGCCAAAGCATGCCAACCATTCTAGACGCACCTCTGTGCTAATGGAAAATCATATCATCCACACCGACCGCGCCAAATCATGCCAACCATGCTAGACGTATCTTTGTGCAAGTGGAAAATCATGGCAGCCACACCGATCGCGCCAAATCATGCCAACCATGCTAGCCGCACCTCTGTGCCAATGGTAAATCATGCCAGCCACACCAACCGCGCCAAATCATGCCATCCATGCTAGCCGCACCTCCGTGCCAATGGAAAATCATGTCAGCCATATAGATCGTTCCATGCCAAACACATCTCTCCATGGCCCCCCATGTGGAGCCACCATGCTGGCCTTCCCCACGCAGCTACCAAAGTAAAGGCGTTCAACAATCAACAGTTTCCCTTCAATCCCAGGAGAAAATCCTTGCCATCTCAGGTCACCTCACGACCTTTGGCCAAAACCCTAGCTTGGTCACACACCTAGCCAAAGATAGCCACACCATACGCCCAAGCTAAACCCTTGGCCCTACATTCCAAGCCAAACGCCCTTGTCTTGGCCCTAGTCACTCCATGCGCCTATGGAAAACCCTTGGCCCCACATGCCAAGCCAAAACCGCACCTAGCCCAATCTAGCTGCGCCATGCAAAGTACTCTGCCTTTTCCGTAGCTATGCTAGTCACACCGCTCCATGCCAAACACAACTCGCCATAGGCCCCCATGTCACGCTACCATGTTGGCCTTCCCCACACGGCTACCAAAGTGAAGGCTTGAAACAATCAACGGTTTCCCTTCAATCCTAGGAGAAAATCCTGGCTTTCTAAGGTCACCTCACCACCTTTGGACCAAAACCCTAGCTTGGTCACGCACCTAGCCAAAGCTAGCCACGCCATGCGCCCAAGGAAAACACTTGGCCCCACATGCCAAGCCAAACGCCCTTGCCTTGGCCTTATCCACGTCATGCGCCCATGGAAAACCCTTGGCCCCACATGCCAATCCAAAACCACACCTATCCCAAGCTATTCGCGACATGCCAAACGCAATTTTGCCTTGGCCCTAGCTATGCTAGTCCCACCACGCCAAGACAAATGCCCCCACCTTGGCCCTATCCACGCCATACACCCATGGCAAACCCTTGGCCCCACATGTTAAGACCAAACCGCACCTATCCCAAGCTAGGCGCGCCATGCCAAACGCACTTTGCCTTGGCCCTAGCTATGCTAGTCACACCACGCCAAGCCAAATTCCCTTGCCTTGTCCCTAGCCGCACCACCCTGATGGCCAACAAAACGAAGGCGTACAACAATCAACAAGAGCAAATCCTAGCCATCCAAGGTTACCAGACAACACATGGTAACCTTTGGCTAGAAAACCTAAGTTTGTCCACGGCATGCCAACCTAGCCGCGCCACCACGTTGGCCTCACTACCGAAACGAAGGTGTGCAACGATCACGGTTTCCTCTCCTCTCAAGATGCAAAATCTCGACCATCGAAGGTCACCAGGCTAGCAAGTTTCCCGAGCTTGACTTGCCAATCCACAACAACATACTACATGTTTTCCAAAAACATTTGAGACATCAACACAAACTGGGGGATGCTCATTAGGGTTTTGGTTTGGTAGTCTATAGCGTGCGACATAAAGAAATGCATGTTTCAAGATAGTGCAATAAGAATAAGATGGTTAGTAAATGCAAGAAGCAACGGTGAAACGCTCTTTCATTATGGGACATCAATTCCATCAAATCCCATCAATACCAGGCGTTACCACCCCTTCCCATTTAACTCATCCGTTTTCTTTTCTTATGAGGCCAGAGTACGTTTCTTTTCTTGACTTCTATAAATAGGCTTACTTATTTCCACTAGAAAAACAAGTTCTTGGTCAGGGGAAAACACCACACTCAGAAAGAAAACTCTTGCTAGCTTTCTCAAATCTCTCACCTTCTGATACAAGTCAAGTACTACTCTTCCAGAATTATTCTGCCCTCAACACTCTCTTCGCATCCCTCCCTAAACCAACCTTTCTCCTCCACTTTGTGACCGAAGCAAGTTTGGAACGGCCATTTATTGGTTTAGGACGGACTTGTACAGATTGATCTCTCGAATCTAAAGTACTCCCTTGCAGTACATTGTTTAGGGTTTAAATTGTTTCTCACCTTCACACCCATAATTACCGAAATCAGCAGAAACTATTTTCACCCATAAACACAACCGTAAACACATTTCATTTAATGATCTTAGGGCTCATACTTGTGCTAATTAATCACAAGGGTTGGGAGCTTGCTCATAAAAATCCTATTGAGTAAGATGTGTTAATAGTCAAGTATACTTTTGGCAAAATTACTTCATGTTTAGTTGAGCTATTTTTTTCATTGGCCATAGCTAAACTATTTTATGCAGACAACTTTTCTTAAGTATTGGTTGTGTCTGAAGATGTTTTTAGTTTTATTTTTATTTTGTTTTCGAAGAATCTTTCGTTACAACTAAGTTGCATGCCACTCTTGTGCTCTAAATTGTTTCTCCATGGAGATGTAAAATTTATTGAGCCAAAATTTTGTGAAAGTTTTCGCGTAGCAAAAATTATGTCGTGTAGTAAAAGTACGACCCTTTGTTTTTTTGTTTTTTTTTTTGGGTCAAGTTGTGTTCGTATGGGTACATGTGTTACTGTCACGAATCAATTTTCAAAATCCTAAAAGTTACCTTCCCTAAGAAAACATTTAAATACCAAACCTTTTGAGTCACATACTCATACTCTGGGTTATTTTGTGTTTTGTCAAGAATGTCTTCATCTTGTAGCTCTGGTGATTTTGCAAGAGGTTTTCTTGATAATGGTATTGGTATCTAGTCCATATGGAGGAAGAAGAACCCTAGTAGAAGATGATTTTCATAATGCCTCATGCTACTTACCTATTCACATCATGATATTGAGAATGAGGATATGGTTTATGCTGAAGTGGTTCATGATTTTCTTAAATACTTTGAGGAAGCAAAACTACAACTCGTTGGTACTATGAAGAGTCTTGATGTGTTAAGAACTCAATTGAAAAAGGTTAATTTTGTCCTTGTTCTCATGATTACACATGTTAAAGAACTTCTCAATGAGGATATCTTCTTTAAAGAAGCAGTGGATGTTGTAAATCACAAGCTCAAAGATCTCAAGGCTCGTGAGGATTCCGAAAATACTATTTGATTTTAGTTCATATTTGGTTTTGGTGATTTAGGATTATTTTTTTTGTTTCTTAGATTGTCGATCGATTTCTGTTTGTTTAGAAAACTTCTAATGAGAATTTATTCTTGTGTTTTAAGAAGGATAACTAGGGTTTGGAATAACAATTATTGTGAGTACAAATAGTTATTTCCAACTATTTTCATCTTGCAATGTTTTTAGATTTATTTATTTAAACTCTAAAGTTTATTTGGAAGATGATTTTGCAGTATTAATCTTTATGGTTTTATATATTGCAACTTGTTATGGGATATGTGTGTTTTCCTCTGTGAACTATGAGTGTCTCATACGAGGTCAAAAGTTAAGTATTTCATATGTATGCAAGTATTGATAAAAGATTGAATGAACTTTTAACAAACAAAATGTTAGAGCATTGCTCGGTGGAACCCACCAAGCGTTGGTATGTCAAGTTTGGTTGTCATTTTAGTGAATCAAAACTCATTTAAGAGTCGCTTGATTTAAATGTACTAGAGTCAACTTCGTATAGGTTAGCTTGAAGGTATTAGGGTGAGACATTACAAGTATTGCGAAGACTTGAAGAAGTGAAGAAGAACGGAGCTACAACCACAACATCATCCTTCCACTAGAGGTTAGTATAATACAGGGAAGTTAATGGTGAAACACTACTTTTTATATAACATCAATTCCATGCGTTAACGTTACCACCTCATCCCATTTACTCACCCATTTTTCCATTCCTTAATGAGACCAGAGTACGTTTCACTTCGACTTGTATAAATAGGTCTTACCTATTTCCACTGAACAACAAGTTCAGTCAGGAGCATACACCACTCAGAAAACATTCGCTAGCTTTCCATCTGTTAGCTTCCCACTTTTTGATACAAGTCGTAACACAACTACTCTTCCAGAATCAACTATTCTGGTCTCATCACTTTTCTTGCTTCCCTCCCCAAAACCAACCCATTCTCCTTCACTTTGTGACCGAAGCAAGTCTGGAACGGCCATTTCTTGGTTTAGGACGGACTTGTACAGATTGATCTCTCGAATCTAAAGTAATCCCTTGAAGTACATTGTTTAGGGTTTAAATTGTTTCTCACCTTCACACCCACAATTACCGAAATCAGCAGAAACTATTTTCACCCATAAACACAACTGTAAACACATTTCATTTAATGAGCTTAGGGCTCATACTTGTGCTAATTAATCACAAGGGTTGAGAGCTTGCTTATAAAAATCCTATTGAGTAAGATGTGTTAATAGTCAATTATACTTTTGGAAAAATTACTTCATGTTTAGTTGAGCTATTTTTTTCATTGGCCATAGATAAACTATTTTATGCAGACAACTTTTCTTAAGTATTGGTTGTGTCTGAAGATGTTTTTAGTTTTATTTTTATTTTGTTTTCGAAGAATCTTTCGTTGCAACTAAGTTGCGTGCCACTCTTGTGCTCTAAATTGTTTCTCCATGGAGATGTAAAATTTATTGAGCCAAAATTTTGTGAACGTTTTCGCATAGCAAAAATTATGTCGTGTAGTAAAAGTACGACCCTTTGTTTTTTTGTTTTTTTTTGGGTCAAGTTGTGTTCGTATGGGTACATGTGTTACTGTCACGAATCAATTTTCAAAATCCTAAAAGTTAACTTCCCTAAGAAAACATTTAAATACCAAACCTTTTGAGTCACATACTCATGCTCTGGGTTATTTTGTGTTTTGTCAAAAATGTTTTCATCTTGTAGCTCTGGTGATTTTGCAAGAGGTTTTCTTGATAATGGTAGTGGTATATAGTCCATATGGAGGAAGAAGAACCCTAGTATAAGATTATTGTCCTAATGCCTCATGCTACTTACCTATTCACATCATGATATTGAGAATGAGGATATGGTTTATGCTGAAGTGGTTCATGATTTTCTTAAATACCTTGAGGAAGCAAAATTGCAACTCGTTGGTACTATGAAGAGTCTTGATGTGTTAAGAACTCAATTGAAAAAGGTTAATTTTGTCCTTGTTCTCATGATTACACATGTTAAAGAACTTCTCAATGAGAATATCTTCTTTAAAGAAGCAGTGGATGTTGTAAATCACAAGCTCAAAGATCTCAAGGCTCGTGAGGATTCCGAAAATACTATTTGATTTTAGTTCATATTTGGTTTTGGCGATTTAGGATTAATTTTTTTTTTTTGTTAGCTTGTCTTTTTCTGTTTTTCTAGAAAACTTCTAATGAGAATTTATTCTTGTGTTTTAAGAAGGATAACTAGGGTTTGGAATAACAATTATTGTGAGTACAAATAGTTATTTCCAACTATTTTCATCTTGCAATGTTTTTAGATTTATTTATTTAAACTCTAAAGTTTATTTGGAAGATGATTTTGCAGTATTAATCTTTATGGTTTTATATATTGCAACTTATTATGGGATATGTGTGTTTGCCTCTGTGAACTATGAGTGTCTCATACGAGGTCAAAAGTTAAGTATTTCATATGTATGCAAGTATTGATAAAAGATTGAATGAACTTTTAACAAACAAAATGAAAGAGCATTGCTCGGTGGAACCTACCAAGAGTTGGTATGTCAAGTTTGGTTGTCATTTTAGTGAATCAAAACTCATTTAAGAGTCGCTTGATTTAAATGTACTAGAGTCAACTTCGTATAGGTTAGCTTGAAAGTATTAGGGTGAGACATTACAAGTATTGCGAAGACTTGAAGAAGTGAAGAAGAACGGAGATACAACCACAACATCATCCTTCCACTTGAGGTTAGTATAATACAGGGAAGTTAATGGTGAAACACTTCTTTTTATAGAACATCAATTCCATGCGTTAACGTTACCACCTTATCCCATTTACTCACCCATTTTTCCATTCCTTAATGAGACCAGAGTACGTTTCACTTCGACTTGTATAAATAGGTCTTACCTATTTCCACTGAACAACAAGTTCAGTCAGGAGCATACACCACTCAGAAAACATTCGCTAGCTTTCCATCTGTTAGCTTCCCACTTTCTGATACAAGTCGTTACACAACTACTTTTCCAGAATCAACTATTCTGGTCTCATCACTTTTCTTGCTTCCCTCCCCAAAACCAACCCATTCTCCTTCACTTTGTGACCGAAGCAAGTCTGGAACGGCCATTTCTTGGTTTAGGCCGGACTTGTACAGATTGATCTCTCGAATCTAAAAGTACTCCCTTGCAGTACATTGTTTAGGATTTAAATTTTTTTCTCACCAGAAATTACCGAAATCAACAGAAACCATTTTCACCCACACACAGTTGTGCGCGAGGCTGCGCTCCGCTTGTGGCGAAGTATTTTTTATTTGGTGTGGTGGGGAAATACATTAAATAGGTGGAGAATATATGCATATTTTATTTATTTTGTCCTTTTATTTTCGTAGAAAATATGTGGATTTTTTTTCCCTTTATATATTAATATGGAAAAAAAGAGTCATAATACTCGATTTCCAAATTGAATTTGGACTTCCATGAAATTCCAAACACGGTAAGTTAGGTTTTCCTTTTAAGTTTGTAATTTTTAAACCAATAATACGTTATCAAGTGTTCTCACCTAAGTATGTCATGAATTCCAAATTGAATTCGGTTTCCTTTTTTTAATCTTTTTCCTATTCTTTTTAAATTTAAACCAATCGTACGTTGACAAGTGTCCTGACCAAAACGCTGGTTTCACAAAACTCAAAAAAAAAAAAACCTATTTCGACCAATAGGAAGCGAGGGTTTCCTCACCATTCAACATGGAAGTTTTATTTGTCTCGTCCTTTAAGACTTTGGAATAAAAAGAGATAAAGCAATCCATAATCATAAGGCCCTTGAGGTTTACATGGGAAGTTCATATCCGGGTACCCTAATGGTTTTGGGCTTCGACGAGGTTGTGTCTCTTGGGCCTCGTTTTCTTACAGCTTGTAAGGGGCTCTTTCGATATCCTTAGAACTTGGATATCTCTTAATCCTTACACTTTCTATTGAAATTTGAAAGGTGTATACTTGTAATTTTTTTATTTCTTCGATAAATCTTTCTTTTACGATAAAAAAAAAAAATCTTTATAAAATAAATAGGTACCTAAATTCACCAATATTTTTGTAATTAATAGTATAACTGAAGCAATGTAGTAAATCTCGGCCGAGATTTTGTTGGAACTTTCGGTTTTGTCATTCAAGATAGTGGAAATGTTTGATTTCTCCGAGGCAGAATTTGGCCAAAAATTTTAGTTGAATTTTGGTTGACTCGGCTGAACTGGCCGGAAATCTCGGTTGAAATTTTGTATGGATCTTGGTTTTCTATTATTTAAATGAAGATTTATTTGTGTTTATAAAAACTGGTGGTATTTTATCATATCTATATGTGAAAAATGTTTAATATAGTACATATTATAGGTATAATATTCGAAAACAAAATTTCGATAATTACTCTCTGAGATTTCAACCGAAAAGCTCCTTGAGATAAAGTTGTCCAAGTGTTTCAGTCACGAACCAAATGGAACTAAATCCTAAATTAACTACATTGAAGTGAATGCAATGACATTATAGTTACCCTCGCACCTTCCAAAACTCGCTTGGATGTGCAACGGTTTTTTTTAGATGGAACCCTCCAACCTAAAATATACTACACAAAATTGGTTAAAAATTGAGTTTTTTTTTGTTAAAAATACCAAAACCAACAATTTCTGGGTGAAAAAGATATTTAGATTTTGATACTGTTTAAATGGACAAAAATGTAAAAATCGTCAGGATGTAAACAGTTTCATCCTACCAATTTTCAAATATTTTTCTTATTTTTAATTTACATCACGATGCATCCAGTTTCATACTTGCTATTTTTTAAGTTTAAGTTAGGATGAATCCAATTTCATCCTTGCTATTTTTTTTGTGTCCATTTCACGCATTCTAATTTTTACTCGTCCATTTGAACCGTGTTTTAGAAATATTTGGACAAATGACCCATTTTCCGAATATGCTATTAGATTTCTAATTTCGCAACCAAATTATCAATTCAAATGTAAGGATAAATTATTTATATTATCGCTAAAATAAACCATAATTTAATCCTATTATTCAGTTTTTGCCCCCACTGAAGTTTTATTACTTTTCCCCCCTTCATATCATGGATATTGGCTCCTCCCCTGGTCCAAAAACCCCTCCAAATAGACCATCGGGGCCATCCATACCTACCAAGTAGTTTCCTAATAAACGTATGTAATTGTTAATGTTTATCCTAAAATAATTTGTATTCCTCTATGCAGTAGAACTCTTCTCTATGGTAATGTTATATCCTATAACAATTTGATTTGTATTCCTATATGCACAAGAACTCGTTTTTTATCTTTGTATAAATAAACCAAGCCTAAATTCTTATTGTATGTTATATATATGAGACTAGAAGATTACAGGGTTGAGAACTAGTTTATTGAAACAAACCGGTAATTCGGAAGAGAAAGAAAGAAGAATGGAATCTAAACACATCAAGTCAGAGAAAAAAAAATCATCAATGCTTTCGGTGATATTTTGTTGTGCAGCTCCTCGTGAAGACAGAAAGAAAGAAAACACAACCAAGATGACTTCTTATGGTAATACTGGTGGCGGCGGCGGTGGTAGTAGTACCAAAACTATACCCAAGATTTCTGTTACTGGTGGTGGTGGTAGTAGAAAAACTATACCCAAGACTTCTGTTACTGGTGGTGGTGGTGGTGGTGAAACTATACCCAAGGATATTATTGGTGGCGGTAGTATTACCAAAACTACATCCTCTGACGAAAGCAATACAGATATGGATATGAGCATACTACTTACGGCGGGAATTATTGTAACTACTGATACTAATGGTGGTGGTGAGGCTGGATGTTGTGATGGTGGTCATGCTCATACTGGAGGTGGCGGTGGTCATCATGCGAAAGGTGGTGGTCATGCTCATGATAATGGTAGTAATGATCATGCCAAAGATGGTGGTAGTGTTGATCATGCCAAAGGTGGTGATCATGGTGGCCATACTCATGTTGGAGGTAGTGGTGGTGGTCATTCTAATTCTTATACTGAAGGTGGTAGTACTGGTGGTGATTCTTACACTGTAGGTGGTAGTACAGGTGGTCATGATTCTTATGGATATTCTCATTCTTATGAAGATTCTCATTCTTACGGAAGTGGTGGTGGTCATTCCCATTCTGATTACGGTGGTGGTTATTCTCATTCTGATTACAGTTCACATTCTTATTCTCATCATGGTTGGTGATGGGTGCAGTGATTGGTGATGGTTAATGTCTTATTATTTGGATGAAACTAGTTGGATGTTGCTGTATTATATATTGTTATTATTAATAATATTAGTTTTGTTTCATAAATCTTGGAAATTATTAAAAGTTAGGTCGGTTTGCTAGATATACATTCTTCTTCATTGCATTAACAAGCGATGAATTGCAGTTAATTGATTTCCTTGAAAAAACAATTTAATTAGACGAACATATACATTCAATCACCCGAGAAATTTAAATTTCAAACACAACAAAACACTAATAAAAATCATTCATCAAAGCTCAAAACCTCTGAATCAATTCTCTTAAAAAGAAGCACAAAAAATTTTAAACTATGTAATGACACTAAAGATATATATAGCTACACTACGTGGTGGGGCCGTGGTATGGCGTGAGTGGTTTTGGACTTGGGACCGGTTTCCTCTTTTCCTTTCGACTCAAAATTGAAAAATCCCAAGTATCACGCCTATAAAAAAGTCCCTTTGATTCACGCCTTTATTGTTTCTTCCTTTGAGAAATGGACGCGATTTATGATGGACCAGGAAGCTCGTAGTAGTAAAGACCAATTTGACCAACTCATGAGCAAAGTAAGCACGCGATAGTAATTGCTATCCCTTTTACATGAAAACCTAGTTTTTTAGGGTTTACTCCTTATCTTGGTGTGCGTGTGCATTGTCCCCCTTTTTTTTTGGCGCTTCAGTGATGAGTTTAAGATTAGGAAAGACATTCCGGGGTTGGTTGATTTTATTTCCGAGATGGTGTCATTGTAGACACCCATAAGAGACGGCCGTATGGGATGGGGTGCCAAACATAGATGACAAGCGCATCAAAATGACCATTTCTTTGGAGAGCGTGGATGTGTTGCGTGAATCTTCCTTCTCGAGGAAATAATTGGAAACCTCGACGTTTCATTCCTTTGAGAAAAGTCGATTTATGATGGACCGGGAATCAGAAGACCAATTTGAGACGAAGAAGAAATTCGAGGGTTGGTTGCAGATGGTGTCCACCCTAGTTGCGAAATGTCAAATGGATTCTAAATTCGAAAGGAAAACGAAGAAGACGAAGTGCTTTTATGACTAGTGGGTGTCTTAGTGGTTTCGGTGGTTTGACGAGTTGAGTCGAACCGAGGAAGAATATCTTACTTCATGTCGCGGCGTTCATAGCTCTTTGGCTATCCAGGGATATTTTTGACGACGGCTGATCGGGCAAGAAAGAGATAAGACAGGAACTTATCACATTTGCCATAAAATTAGCAAAGGGTGTCGCTCTCCCCCTCGGTGGTTTGTTCTTGGTTCTCTATATGCACACCTGGATAAGCTGGTTTCGGACATGCGCGCCTCGAACGGTCATATGAAAGTGGATTCGTATGTTCATGACGCCTTTCTCCAGGCATGGTTGTGAGAGAATTTCGAGAAGTATGCCCTGAAACCGTTAGCTATACTTTTTGAGTCTTGGGGTGGCTCCAAAATACTGCGTTGGTCGAACAGGCGCCGAAAAACTGGTCTGAAACTGATTAAGTTTCTTGACAACTCGTATGCGGTTAATTTTCGTCCATGGGCTCCGGTGCATGCGTCCATAACTCATATTAGTACCTTTGCTCCTGTTTGAATATGTCTTTGTCTTCTGATGAGGAGGGCCTGAGCGTTGGAGAGATGGTGTCCATGCGTAGCTGCACGCATGGCCACATTCCATCTCTTTTTCGAGGAGATTGCAAAGTGATCTCTTACAATGTTGATAGGGATGCTCGACATATGTATTTTGACCAAGGGGTCCCAGTTTTTCGTCAGCCGGTTGTTCAAGAAATCCCGTTATCAACTGTTCTCGATGTTATTGCTCTTATGTCGGGTAAAAGTATTCCTTTCCTCGCAGAACGGAATCCATCAACGACCTCCAAATACAACATATTTTGGCAGGATGAGTTTCTTGATATTCATGGATTCGTGAATGATATGGAAGAGAATTGTCAGGATAAGCCTCCTCCTGCGGTTTTAGCGGAACATCCACTACTGAGGGATCCCAAGAAAAAATCCGTTAGTCAAAATGCAGGTAGTCCCCAGGTGAAGGAACTAAGATCTAAAGATCGTGCGGGCGGCTTTCAGTCAGACTCCACGGTACTCTCGACTTTTAGTTCATCCATTATGTGGGTATGTACGGATCTCCTCTTGACCTTGGCCTGGATCGTTTAGTTCCTTGTTCCTTTTCTGAGAATGTGCCCTTGTATTCTGTCCAGGGTCTCAGTAGTATGAATGGCTTTGCCAAACTTGCGAGCAGTCAGAAAATATCATTTTTCGTGACAGAGAGAGGCGTTGCAGAGCCTACCCATGATGACGCGGAACTCGAAAAGGATGAGATTTTAGGTTCTGGCGATGGCGAGAGTACTTCTTCCGATAGCATTGCTGAATATTCGTCTAGTCAATCTGAAACTGAATCGGTGAGTCCCCTCCATGTTTTTCTTCTTTCCTTTTTTTTTCTTTGCAGTAAAACTTAATTTTTATTTTTAGGAGGAAACCGTTCCTGGGGATGATCATGAAGTGGAAGACCACCATAGTAAAGACGTAGTCGTACTTCCCACTGCGGAAACTGTGCCAGCTAGTAACTTGGACATGGAGATTCATCGTCACGAGGGCGCTGCCGTGACTCAGGTGGAGGAGAGCACTTCAGGTTGTGAAATCGTAGTTAGGTATCTCCTGCCAGTTGCTGATTCAGTTGCAGGTGCCACCTTCAATCCTCCATATCTAGCCCCTTTCCCAGGTCATGTGTTGATTGGTGGATTTAGCGTTCCAGCTAAACATGAAATATTGTATAACAAGATTTGCGAAAGCTACGGTCACATTGCCACGACTAAGAAGATCACTAGTCGACATGCGTTGGTCAAGCGTGTGGAGGAAGCATTTTCTTCGATTGATGACATGTGCAACGTGACTGGTCATACATATTCTGGAGATGTAATCTCGAGCTGGAAGTTCCATCGTGACATGTGTGTGGGCTTCGAATTCAACATTCCTTGGTTCTTTGAAGGTCTCTCTGATGTTGAAAGGTCGTTAGACGGAGCAGTTGAAGGTCCTTCCGCATACATGATGAAGAAGCAGGAAGCGGAATTCAAGAAGTTGTGCAGGAAGCTAAAACTTTAGAGGGAGGCTCTCCAAAGCACGAGGGAGGCATTTTCCAAAAGGAGCAAGCCGATGTTGGAAAACTTCCCTTGAATATATATCTGTCTTTTGGACCTCTTATCTTTAGGGTTTTTTTTTTTAAGGCAAATGAGATGCCCGGTTTTTGGTTTTTGATTTTCTGATTTTCTCGGGTTAATAGATAAATGCTACCTTGACGGTTTTGGATTATATTTTTTTTTTTTGAATGAAATGTTTAGAATTGAAATGCCTTTGTCTATGAATGAAAATGATGCAGACATCCCAGGAAAACCATGGAACTGTGTGTTGGTAGATGACATGGGATGAAACATGGCTATAGGTTTTATCAGAACTTGAAAAAGCAAACCACGTATTTTCGTCTAGATAGGACTTACTCGGTTTCTCAGGTCTTTTGATGAGAATAAACTTTTTGGCTGTAGGACCAAGCTTTTTTTTTTTTTGAGAAACATGGTCATGGGAAGTCCCTAGTCTTCTGAGTCATTGATGAGTTGTCTGATAACTACGCCATTAATCCCTGGGCGGATCGTTTTGATTCTAGCCTCTGAGAAGTCCCCAGTCATCCCTTGTCGTGTCATGACTGATAATCGAGCCGTCGAGTAACTGAGTCGGAGTGGATCTCCTTCCTATACCATCTTGACATCTGGGTCAATGAATGAGATCTCTGGTTGAAAATTGACATTGTAACCGAAAGATCGAACCTCCTGCTGTGGTCGCCAATTGTTTGTAGGTGAAAATAGTTTCTGCTGATTTCGGTAATTGCGGGCGTGCGGGTGGGAAATAATTTAAACCCTAAACAATGTACTGCAAAGGAGTGCTTTAGATTCGAGAGATCAATCTGTACAGGTCCGTCCTAAACCAAGAAATGGTCGTTCCAGACTTGTTTCGGTCACAAAGTGGAGGAGAATGGGTTGGTTTTAGGGAGGGAAGCAAGGAGAGTGGTGAGACCAGAATAGTTTATTCTGGAAGAGTAGTTGGGTTACTACAAATTGTTATCAGAAAACTGAGAGAGCTAACAAGGTGAGCTAGCAAGTAAGTATTTCTGAGTGTTGTATCTCCCATATGAACTTGTTTTTCAATGGAAATAGGTAAGACATATTTATAAAAGTCGGAGTAAAAACATACCCTGGTCTCATTAAGGAGTGGGGAAGAAAATAGGAGGAGGTGGGAACCGTATGCATGGAATTGATATTCCATAAAGTGGTTAACGCATGAAACTGCTAACGTTATGGATCATTGATGTCCCATAAAATTGTTAACGCATGTGCTTTATGTCCTATGAATGTTTCACACATAACTTCCCGTAGTTACTAACTGCCTCACCCTTATGACACTTCCTTATGGCGGGTGTAGTGTATGCAGCACGCTGTAAACCGTCAAACCAATACCCAATGAGGATCTCCAAATTTGTGTTGATGTCTCGAATGTTTTTGGAAAACATATAGCATGTTGTTGTGGCTTGGAAAGTCAAGCTCAGGAAACTTGCTAGCCTGGTGACCTTCGACGGTCGAGATTTTACATCTTGAGAGGAGGGGAAACCGTTGATCGTTGCACGCCTTTGTTTTGGTATCCGCGTAGTGAAGGCCAAGGTGGTGGCGCGGCTAGGTTGGCATGCCGTTGGCAAGGCATGGTTTAGCGTGGCCAAACTTAGGTTTTCGGGCCAAAGGTTACCATGTGTCGTCTGGTAACCTTGGATAGCTAGGATTTTCTCTTGGGATTGAAGGGCAACCATTGATTATTGCACGCCTTCATTTCGGTGGCCGCGCGGGGAAGGCCAACAGGGTGGCACGGCTAGGGTGTGGTTAGGCTTGGCATGTGGGTCCAAGGGTTCGCCTTGGGTGTGTCTAGATTTGGATAGGTGCGATTTTGGCTTGGCATGTGGGGCCAAGTGTTTGCCATGGGCGTATGGCGTGGCTAGGGCCAAGGTAGGGAGTTTGGCTTGGCATGATGTGACTAGCATGGATAGGGCCAAGGAAAAGTGTGTTTGGCATGGCGCGGCTAGCTTGGCTAGGTTTGGTTTGGCTTGGCATGTGGGGCCAAGGGTTTTCCATGGGCGCATGGCATTGCTAGGGCCAAGGGAAGGGCGTTTGGATTGGCATGGTGTGACTAACATAGCTAGGGCCAAGGCAGGGTGCGTTTGGCATGAAGCGGCTAGCTTGGGCTAGGTGCAGTTTTGGCTTGGCATGTGGGTCCAAGGGGTTGCCATAGGCGCATGGTGTGACTAGTTTGGGCTAGGTGCGGTTTTGGCTTGGCATGTGGGGCCATGGGTTTGCCATAGGTGCATGGCGTGACTAGCTTGGGCTAGGTGCGTGACCAAGCTAGGGTTTTGGGGCAAAGGTCGTTTGGTAACCTTAGATGGCCAGGATTTTCTCCTGGCAATGAAGGGAAACCGTTGATTGTTGCACGCCTTCGTTTTGATAGCCACGTAGTGAAGGCCAGTATGGTGGCGCGGCATGGGCCATGGCGAGGTGCGTTTGGCATGGCATGGTAGGTGTGGCTAGCATGATTTTCCATTGGCACATTAAAGGTTTCAGTAAATGTGCCTAGTAAATGCTTGTTACTTTAAATATTGTGACATCACTGTCTGCTAGGGTTTAGTGTTTTACGATTTTAACCCTAAGCTAAAAACCACCATCAACAGATATTAAGTGTAGTTGAACTTTAGACTTCATGGAGTTCATCGAATGAAGACGAAGAACTACTCAAGGGAACTTGTGGAACTTCATCTACAAAAGGTATGTGGAGACTTGAACTTATCTATCACTCAAAAGTCTATCTATTTTATCTTCAATTTTGAGATAAAAGTCGTATTGCTATATAGACTTCAATTATACACATTTGCTATTTCGAGTCGAGTTTATCTTTCTTATCTATTTCTCGAAATATGTGTTGGTAAGCTTTCTCTTTAGCTAAGTTCATCTTTACTCGTGATGAAAGTTATATTTATTATTTCAATAACTTGAAAATTGCTTTGATGAAAATAGTCTGTGGATAACAACTATTTTAACATCCTCTAAGAAAGTTTCAATGATTGAAATGATAGTTTAGAACAAGTAACCATGTTTGGATATAAACATAGTGTGTTCTCACATTTTACGTAAAAGTCCAAAATCGGGAACCTAAAGTATGCTTACCCGTACGTGTACTGGCGGTTGTTAGAAATACGGGTAAGTATGCGTACCCGTACGCATACTGGTGGAAGTTTCACGTCCGTGACTTTTTGCTGGATTTTGGAAGTAAAAAACAAACTCAATCCGGGTACTTTAGTATGCGTACCCGTTTGCATACTTAAGGAGGTTACTTTCTATAATCGCTTTGTTCATGAATTAAAACATTTATATAATAAGGAATGCAATCTATGCAAACTGTGGCTATAATGTTCATGAATTGATTGGAGTGAATCAAAATAAATTTTTCTTCGATTGTGTCATGTATACTTCTATGAGATCTAGGCAATTGAACAACTCTCTAATTGTTTTATTTGAGTCATTTGAACTAGTTATGGTAAAGATGAATAACGTTGATATGAAAGTGTTCATGTGGATAACCATTGGTTAACTATTATTGAACCGACTAAGTGTACACGTTTAGGTACGGTTACTCAAACCTAAATGAAGGTACATTTTATTTGTGTATAACAAGCTAAGTTTGATCTAACGGTTAAAAGATACTAGATTGAATCTAATCATGTTTTCATGTAATGGTGAATATTGAATGCTTTGTTACCAAGGTAACTTGTATTGCAAACCCTGATTTAAAATCTATATAAAAGATAACTCTAGCAACTGGAAAACCTAATCCCCACACCTCCTGTGTGATACTAGTTGTATAAGCTAGAGTCGATTCTCCTTTAACCTTAGGTTTTTCATGAAACCATGTAGGTTGACGAATTAAAGACTTCATTGGGATTGTGAAGCCAGATCCAACTATTTTCTCTATAGTTGCGTGATCTGATCTTGCTATTTTCTATCGTGATTGAGTACAATCATAGGATTGTCTTGAGATTTATATCTCTGATAGGCAAGATTGAAAAGTAGTCACAAACACCTTCGTCTCATCATTTGTGATTCCATTATATCTTATTTCGTTAATCGATTAAGATTATCATGAGGTAATTGATAATTCTAGGCTGTTCTTTGGGAATATAAGTTCGGGGTTATCAATTTTTCTTGTTCACCTTGATTTATCAAAAGACGGAACAAAACTCGTAGGTATTTCTGTAGGAGACAGATTTATCTATTCCAATAGACTTTTTTGTGTGAGACAGATTTTTTTATCAAGTCTTCGACTTTGGGTCATAGCAACTCTTAGTTGTAGGTGAGATCATCTAAGGGAATCAAGTGTGTAGTATCTTGTTGGGATCAGAGACGTAAGGAGCGCAACTATACCTTGAATCGGTGTGAGATTAATTAGGGTTCAACTAGAGTCCAAACCGAAGTTAGATTTGTAGTAGGATAGTGTTTGCATCGACTTAATACAGTGTGGTATTCAAATCTGGACTAGGTCCCGAGGTTTTTTGCATTCGCAATTTCCTCGTTAACAAAACTTCTAGTGTCTTTGTTATTTCTTTTTCGCATTATATTTTGTTATATAATTGAAATATCACTGGTTGTACGTTGAATCGATCAATTGGTAAATCCAACCTTTGGTTATTGATTGAAATTGATTGATCCTTGAACATTAATCTTTGGTACAGTTCAAGTTATTTCTCTTGTATTCCATCAGGCTTGCAAATTCCTATTTGTTTGGTTGAGGATTGAATCGAGAAATTGGGATATAACTCTTTGATATACTTTTTCTTAAGATTGAGTCTGACTGTCTTGTTGATTCTCTTGAAAGTATATTGGAGTTAGTCCATACAGTTTGCTAAGCGAAATATTGTGGGAGGTTGTTGTACCCCCGCTTTTTCAATTGGTATCAGAGCAGGCAAACACGTTTAAGACCTCATAAGTATGTGTTTGTAGAGATCTGACTCTATGGACATAAGTTCTATCTCTGATAAACGCGTCACCAGAGAAATAAGTTATGTTTCTATAATGTCTGTTAAATAGAAATATTTCTCAATCTCAAATATATATGAACCTAGTATTCTTATAAAACAGACTGACACTGACATGTGTTACCTCGATTACCCTTCAAATGAGTCTGACTCCGTTGATGAAAGGGAAGCAACTAGAGAGAGTAAACTGATGCTTTGGAAATTGAACATCTCTTGAGTAAACTCTCTATTCAAAGATGTTTCAAAAAGTATACTATACCATCTGCTTCTGTCACAACTGAATGAGTTCCAGTTTCAGAAGTAAAATCAAAATCCATTCCTTTTGGAAAAGATGTGCTCACAGCCTCCTCTAATAAAGGAAGCTCCACATCACATGGAAAGAAGAAATCTCCAAATGACGATGTTAAGTCTGTGATCTCTAATCACTCTTGTGATCAGAAAGTGTGTCTGGTTTGTGATTCAAAAGGGCATGTTAAGCAAAAGCAAAACTCTAGGTTTAATAATAATTACATTGTTCGACTTCAACACACCTTAGATTTAATCCTCAAAGGTGTAACTGACATTCGTCTGTCTAAACCAATTGGTTTCAGTACTCACCATGTGTATTCTACTAGTAAAGTCAGTTCGATGTGTTCCTCAAATGCTCAAAATCATAACAAATTTCTTAACAAAAATCGTCTAAGAAGAGCTCGAGAATTCTCTTCTGACAAAAATGGAGATAATGTTGATTTTGATGTGGACAAAGTATCAGGAGAAGGGGGCAAAAATGATGATATGAAAAACAACCTAAACATGATAATTCAAGGATATGAAGAGATCATCAATAAGCTGTCAATTCCCTCTAGTCAAAATTCTTTTGGTAAGAACTCAAACTATGTCTCGTATTTTAATGACAGTAAGTTTTATGATAATTTTACACATCAAAAGGGATTCTTTCCTAGAATTGAAATGAAAACGAGACTCAACCGTAAACACATTTCATTTAATGAGCTTAGGTCTCATACTTGTGCTAATTAATCACAAGGTTTGAGAGCTTACTCATAAAAATAATGTTGAGTAAGATGTGTTAATAATCAGGTATAATTTTGGCAAAATTGCTTCCTGTTTAGTTGACCTATGTTTTTTTATCGGTCATAGCTAAACTATTGTCTATAGACAACTTTGCTTAAGTATTGGTTGTGTTTGAAGATGTTCTTCATTTTATTTTTATTTTATTTTCGAAGAAGCATTCGTTGCAACTAAGTTGCATGCTACTCTTGTGCTCTAAATTGTTTCCCTATGGAAATGTAAAATTTATTGAGCCAAAAGTTTGTGAAAGTTTTCACGTAGCAAAAATTCTGTCGTGTCGTAAAAGTACAACCCTTTGTTTTTTTTGTTTTTTTGAGTCAAGTTGCATTCGTACGGGTACCCGTGTTACTGTCACGAATCAATTTTGGAAATCCTAAAAGTTGCATTCCCTAAGAAACCATTAATATTTAAATACCAAACATTTTGAGTCACGTACGCATACTCTGGGTTATTTATTTTGTCAAGAATGTTTTCATCTTCTAGCTCTGGTAATTTTGCAAGAGGTTTTCTTTATAAAGGTGTTGGTTTCGAGTCCAACGAGAGGAAGAAAATAACCCTAGTAGATGATGATTGTCCTAATGCCTCATGCTACTATATGCCTATTCACATCAGGATATTGAAAATGAGGATATGGTTTCTGCTGAAGTGGTTTATGATTTTCTTAAATACTTTGAAGGAAAACTACAACTTGTTGATACTATAAAGAGTCTTGATGTATTAAGAACTGAGTTGAAAAAGGTTAATTCTGACCTTGTTCTTATGAAGACACATGTTAAAGAACTTATAAATGAGGATATCTTCTATGAAGAAGCAGTGGATGTTGTCAGTCACAAGATCAAATATCTCAATGCTCGTGAGGATTCCAAAAAGACTATTTGATTTCAGTTCATGTTTGGTTTTGGTAATTTAAGATTATTTTCTTTGTTTCTTAGCTTGTCGATTTTTGTTTGTCTAGAAAACATCTTATGAGAATTTATTCTTGTGTTTTAAGAAGGATAACTAGGGTTTTAAATAACAATTATTGTGAGTACACATAGCTATTTCCAGCGATTCTCATTTTGTAATGTTTTTAGATTTATTTATTTAAGCTCTAATTAAAGTTTATTTGGAAAATGATTTTGCAGTACTAATCTTTATTCTTACACCAATTTTTTATTTTTATTTTGGTAACAAACATGGTTTCTTAGTTTTCCCTAAGTCTTGGTAAACTGAGAAAACTTCCCTTAACCAGCAAGAAACGATAACTCAGGGATGGAATTTTACAATTTGGTTAGAAAAAAATTTCTTATAGCCATTGGGTGGAATTTTACAATTAGCCTAGTAGGTATATAGAAAATAGCCCAACCATAATAAGCCCATACCAAATTTATGTTATCTATTAGTAAATAAGCCCAGAAATGGAAATCATGTAGTGTATTCTTTGGGAAAATTGTAATTGATGTACAACTTAAACTTCGATGGTCCGTCCGATTTTCAGTTTTTGTTTTAGCTTGTCAATCTAGGATTTAGTGTTGCTGGTGAGATTGGGGTATAGTCCTTTCCAATATTTCTTCCTGAGTTTTGATTTCGGGCTATTTTATCCTCCCGAACGAGTTCAAAACCTAAAATATCCTGGCGTAAGGAGATAGGAAATTCTTTTCCGGTTGATTTGAGGGGCGGACCGTCAAAATCCAAGTCCGTACTAGAATTCCACAACGATTCTAGTAAAGGGCGCTAATTAGGGTTTCTAAAACAAAGGCGTGCGGCCATCAATGGCTACCCGTCAATCCCAGCAAAAAATCATGGCCATCTAAAATCACCTCACGACTTTTGGCCCGAAAACCTAAGTTTGGCCACGCCAAACCATGCCATGCCAATGGCATGACAACCTAGTCGCGCCACCACATTGGCCATCACTACCAAAATGAAGGAGTGCAATGATCAACGGTTGCCCCTCCTCTCAAGATGCAAAATCTCGACCGTCTAAGGTCACCAAGCTAGCAAGTTCCCCGAACCTGACTTTCCAAGCCACAACAACATTCGAGACATCAACACAAACTGGGGGATCATTTTTGGGTATTGGTTTGGCGGTTTACAGCGTGCGGCGTACACTACGCCCTTCTTAAGGAAGTGTCATAAGGGTGAGGCGGCTAGTAAATACGGGAAGTTATGTGGAAAACGATCATGGGACATAAAGACGTGCATTAACAACTTTATGGAACATCAATTCCATAACGTTAACAGTTTCATGAAAACCAGTTTCATGCGTTAACCACTTTATGGAACATCAAGACCATGCATACGGTTACCACCTCCTCCTATTTACTTCCCCAATACTTAATGATACCAGGGTACATTTCTACTTCGACTTGTATAATTAGGTATTACCTATTTCCATTTGGAAAACAAGTTCATTCGGAAAAGACAACACTCAGAAATACATACTTGCTAGCTCTCCTCACGAGCTCTCTTATTTTTCTGATAAAAAGTCGTAGTAACCCAACTACTCCTCCAAAATCAATTATTCTGGTCTCACCACTTTCTAAGGTTTTTCCTGGGATGTCTGTGCCACTTTCAATCATAACCAAAACAATCAATTCCTAAAAAATTCATTCCAAAAATAATTACCCAAAAACGTCAAGGTAGTATTTGTCTACTAAACCGAGAATACCAGATAATCAAAAAACCAAAAACCAGGCGTCTCATTTGCCTTTTAAAAAAAAAAACCCTAAAGATAAGAGGTCCAAAAGACAGATATATATTCAAGGGAAGTTTTCCAATAGCGGCTTGCTCCTTTTGGCAAAGGCCTCCCTCGTGCTTTGGAGAGCCGCCCTCTTAAGTTTCAGCTTCCTGCACAACTTCTTGAATTTCACTTCCTGCTTCTTCATCATGTCTGCGGAAGGACCTTCAACTGCTCCGGACAACAACATTTCAACATCAGAGAGACCTTAAATGAACCAAGGAAAGTTGAATTCGAAGCCCATGCACATGTCATGATGGAACTTCCAGCTCGAGATTACATCCTCAGAAACTGTATGGCCAGTCACGCTGCACATCTCATCAATCGAAGACAAGGCTTCCTCTACACGCTTGACCAACGCATGGCGACTGGTGATCTTCTTAGTCGTGGAAATGTGACAGTAGATTTTCCAAATCTTGGTGTACAGTATCGCATGTTTATATGGCTCGCTAAATCCACCAATCAACACATGACCTGGAGAAGGGGCCAGATACGGAGGATTGAAGGTGGCGCCTGCGACTGAATCAGCAACTGACAAGGGATCCATAACTACAATTTTACCCCACGAAGTGCTCTCCTCCACTTAAGTCACGGCAGCACCCTCTGGAAGTTGAATCTCCATGTCCAAATCGCTAGTTGGTGCAATTTCCGCAGCAGGAAGTACGATTACGTCTTTTCTCTGGTGGTCTTCCACTTCAAGATCATCCCCAAGAACGGTTTCCTCCTAAAAATCAAGATTTAGTTTTACTGCAAAAAAAAAAAATGGGGAAAGGAGAAAAACATGGAGGGGACTCACCAATTTGGTTTCAGGCTGACTAGAAGAAGATTCATCACTGCTATCGGAAGAACTACTCCTTCCATCTCTGGTCTCTGATCTTTCATCCTTCTCGGATTCCCCTCTGTCATGGGTAGGCTCAGCATCGCTGCCTTCTGTCTCAAGAGGTGTTGTTTTCTGACTACGTGCAAGTTTAGCAAAGGCGTCCATGCTGCTGAGACCCTGGGCAAGGCACAAGGATAGACACTCAATAATAAGACAGATACATATGTAATTCGACTAAGTCAGGAAGAAAATTATACGTACTCGCATATTGGAGGAGCTAAAAGTCGGGAGAGCCTCCAGACCCGAATGAAGACCACCATCACGCTTCTTAGACCTTCGCTCCTTCACTTGGGGATTGTCCACGTCCAGACCGATAAGTTTCCTTTTGGTTAAAGAAGTATCCCTCAACAACGAATGTTTTGCTAAAATCTCGGCGGAAGGCCTACCACGAGTGTTCTCCACTATGGCTTTCACAAATTCCTGGATGACGAGGAATTCACTCTTCCAGAATGCGTTATACTTGGAGGTAGTCAACGGATTTTGTTCTGAAATAAAGAAATGGAGGCTTCTTCCAGGCGTAAGAGTACTAGCATCAAGAACGTATGATAATGAATCCTTTAAAGCTGCCAGCTGACGAACGAGAGGGACCTCTTGGTCGAAACCCATATGCCGAGCTGCTCGCTCAATATTATAAGAGACTACATGACACGATCCTCGAAAGAAAGACGGTATATATCCATATGTGTAACTACGCATGAACACCATCTCTCCGACACTCACGTCCTCTTTATCAGAAGTCAAAGACATGTTTGGAGCAGGAGCAAAGGTAGTGACCTGAGTTATAGACCCATGCACCGGAGCCCATGGACGAAAATTAACTGAGTACGAGCTGTCAAGAGGTTCGACCAGGTTCGAACCAGTATTGGGGCGCCTGTTCAACCAGCACAGTATCCTGGGGCCACCCCAAGACTCGGGAAGCATAACCAACGGTTTTGGGACATACTTCTCGAAATTCTACCATACCACGCCTGGAGAAAGGCGGCATGGACATACAAATCTAGTTTCATGTAGCTATTTGAGGCGCGCATATCCGAAACCAGTTGATCCAAGTGTGCATACAGAGAACCAAGAAACAGAGACCACCAATGGGGAGAACGACACCTTTTGCCAATTTTATGGAAAACTTAATAAGTCCATGTCTTATCTCTTTCTTGCCTGAGCCGTCATCAAAAATATCTCTGGATAGCTAAAGAGCCAAGAATTACGCAACATGAAGCGTACTGTTCTTCCGGTTTGACTCTAATGCATCAGGAAACCACTGAGACACCCGCCAGTCATAGAAGCACTTCGTCTCATTTTTTTTCCCGAACGAATCCGCTTGATTTCGCAACCAGGGCGGCATGCATTTCTTATTCATATGCGGAAAACTTAACATCAAGGTTTCCAATTACGGGAAGGTTCAGCAGTAAAACCACGCTCTCCAATGAAATAGTAATTTCACCCCATATACATATGGCCGTGTGGGTGTCCGGACACCATCTGGAAACAAAAGTGACCAAGCCTGGAATATCTTTCCTAATCTGAAGCACTGCAGAAGCCGCAACAGCATCAACGATATGTGCCTTGGTAAAATTAGTTCTTACATGCACTTGGCTCATCATGAACCGCATTCATTTCTCGAAGGAACGTAATGGACTCACTGGGGATTTGAAATCAATAAAAGAAGCGGAATACTCTCTCCTATGAAGGAAAAATCGTATCACATTCCCGGGAGGAACCGAGCGACCCCCTCCCTCACTCTCCGGACCGGTAAGAAGTAGTGGCACATGCTTAAGAGGACTTCTCCTTAAAGAGATTATTGTGAAGAATTCATCAGCCACGTTTGGCTTGGAGTTTCCAACGTCCTTCGGTATGGCATAATTTTTCTCAAGCGGCGTCATAACGAAGATTCCCTCACAGTACTTCCACTTTCCAAACAACTACATCGGAACAATACGAGGAGAAATTATTATGGAAAGTACACGGAAGTTACTTTTTCACCCAAGCCGCAAGTCAGTCTGTTTCAAGGCCGTACCTTGCATCATGCAATTCTTATCCAATCGAGGAGGTGTGCCCCACCATAGGAACCACACACACGGCCATACTAAAACAAGGAGAAAACCCTTAAAACTAGGTTTCCATGGGAAGACATGGCAATTACTATCACGTGCCTACCTTGCACAGTGAGTAGGGGCGGTCAACATTACTATGCTATTCATGCCTAAGTGTTACAACAAGCTCGGGCAAAAATACCTAAGATTCACGCCAACATTTCTACAAGGTCATGAAAAAGTACGCCTACAACTAGGGTTTACACCAGCACAAAAAAAAAACGAGTTAAAGAGAAGTGTTGGAAGGCATACCTGGGATTTGCTCATCTGCTCTTCTTTATAGCTGTCACACGGCTGAGAGGAATAAATAGGCGTAAAACAAAAAGAGAAGTCGGCCCTCCTTTTATATATACATGGTATGTGGGAGTTTGAACAAAGAAAGGATTTCCTATTTTGATCCAAAAAGGGAAAAGAGGAAACAGGTCCCGCAAAGACCAATTTCCATGACCAAGATCACTCATGCCATTGTCGCGGCCCCACCACGCCTAACCGTCAGTGCACGCCTCACCTCACCAAGTTGCACCCTGTCATGGACGCACTAGGCCAAGCCATACGCTCCATTTCCGCGTCCCCACCACGCCTAGCCGTCCTTGCACGTTCCACCATGCTATTGTTGCGACCCTCCCTGCCAAGTCGCCGCTACACTGACGCGACCCTATCATCCACGCGCGTCTTCCTTAGCAAGACCACGCCACCTCTTGGCCCCTCGAGCCAATCCGACCACCTGCGTCACCTTCCAAGCGCCCCCTCTGTCTTAGAGATGTACGACCAGACCAAGCAGGTAACTTTCATCTCTCCACTCCACGGTCTGCATTCTAAGTACAACTTCCGCAGGGCCTCCAACATGGGAAGCCAAAACTCTCCACACCACACAAAAAGGTTAGTCAGATTCTCCTGACCATCTTTGAAATGATTTACATCTCGATTTTGTCCTCGTCTGTCACCATCATATGCTTACCTCGCAACAAGGCACTTGTTCTGAGCTAAGCAGGGGACTTAATGTTGATGGTGGTTTTTAGTTTAGGGTTAAAATCGTAAAATACTAAACCCTAGCAGACAATGACGTCACAACATTTAAGTGATAAAGCATTTACTAGGCACATTTACTGAAGCCTTTAATGTGTCTCTAAAATAATTACTGGGGTATATTTTTCAAATTAGGGTTACGACAAGCCAAACCCTAATTCCCACGTGTGTCAATGGAAAATCATGCCAGCCAAACCGACCGCGCCAAAGCATGCCAACCATGCTAGCCGCACCTATGCACCAATGAAAAATCATGCCAGCCACACCGACCGCGCCAAAGCATGCCAACCATGCTAGACGCACCTCTGTGCCAATGGAAAATCATGCCAGCCACACCAACCGCGCCAAAGCATGCTATCCGCACCTTTGTGCCAATGGAAAATCATGTCAGCCACACCAACCGCGCCAAAGCATGCCAACCATGCTATCCGCACCTATGTGCCAATGTCAAATCATGCCAGCCACACCAACCGCGCCAAAGCATGACAACCATGCTAGCCGCACCTCTGTACCAATGAAAAATCATGCCAGCCACACCGACCACGCCAAAGCATACCAACCATGCTAGCCGCACCTCTGTGCCAATAGCAAATCTTCCCAACCACGCCGACCGCACCATGCCAAACACTTCTCGACATGGCCCCTCATGTCGCGCCACCATGCTGGCCTCCCTAAGGAGAGCATCAATCAACGGTTGCCCTTCAATCCCAGGAGGAAATCCTGGCCTTCTAAGGTCCTCTCATGGCCTTTGGCCCAAAACCCTAGCTTGTTCACGTACCTAGGCCAAGCTAGCCACGCCATACGCTCATGGAAAACCATTGGCCCCATACGCCAAACCAAACCAAACCTATCACAAGCTAGCCGCGCTATGCCAAACGCACTCTGCCTTGTCCCTAGCTATGCTAGTCACACCATGCCACGCTAGAGGCCCTTTCCTTTTCCCTAGCCATGCCAAGGACCCATGGAAAATCCTTGGCCCCACGTGCCCAAACCACGCCAAGGCATGCCATGTTATCCTGGACATGTCGCCATCCCTCCTGAACGCGTAAGGAGATAGGAAATTCTTTTCCGGTTGATTTGAGGGGCGGACCGTCAAAATCCAAGTTTGTACTAGAATTCTACAACGATTCTAGTAAAGGGCGCTAATTAGGGTTTCTAAAACAAAGGCGTGCGGCCATCAACGGCTACCCTTCAATCCCAGGAGCAAATCCTGGCCGTCTAAAGTCACCTCACGACTTTTGGCCCAAAAACCTAAGTTTGGCCACGCCAAACCATGGCATGCCAACCTAGTCGCGCCACCACATTGGCCCTTACTACCAAAATGAAGGCGTGCAACGATCAACGGTTGCCCCTCCTCTCAAGATGCAAAATCTCGACCGTCGAAGGTCACCAAGCTAGAAAGCTCCCCGAGCCTGACTTTCCAAGCCACAACAACTTGCTTCATGTTTTCCAAAAATATTCGAGACATCAACACAAACTGGGGGATCCTTTTTGGGTATTTGTTTGGTGGTTTACAGCGTGCGGCGTACACTACGCCCTTCATAAGGAAGTTTCTTAAGGGTGAGGAGGCTAGTAAATACGGGAAGTTATGTGGGAAACATTCATGGGACATAAAGCCTTGCGTTAAAAACTTTATGGAACATCAATTTCATAACGTTAATAGTTTCATGAAAACCAGTTTCATGCGTTAACCACTCTATGGGACATCAAGGCCATGCATACGGTGACCACCTCCTCTCATTTACTTCCCCACTCCATAATGAGACCAGGGTACGTTTCTACTTCGACTTGTATAAATAGGTCTTACCTATTTTCATTTGGACAAAAAGTTCATTCGGACAAGACAACACTCAAATACTTACTTGCTAGCTCTCCTCGTGAGCTCTCTTACTTTTCTGATAACAAGTCGTAGTAACCCAACTACTCCTCCATAATCAACTATTCTGGTCTCACCACTTTCCTTGTTCCCTCACGAAAACCAACCCATTCTCCTCCACTTTGTGACCGAAGCAAGTCCGGAACGGTCATTTCTTGGTTTAGGCTGGACTTGTACAGATTGACCTCTCAAACTTAAAGTACTCCCTTGCAGTACATTATTTAGGTTTTAAATTGTTTCTCACCTTCACACACGCAATTACCAAAATCATCAAAAACTATTTTCACCCATAAACAATTGGTGATCACAAGGTGAGGTTCGATCTTTCGGTTACAATGTCAATTTTCGACCATTGATCTCATTCTTCGACCCAGATGTCAATATGGTATAGGAAGATGATCCACTCCGACTCAGTTACCCGGAGGATCGATTATTAGTCATGACACGATAAGGGATGACTGGGGACTTCCCAGAGGATAGAAGCAGACAATTCACCCAAGGGTCAGCGGCGCAGTAATCAGACAACTCAACAACGACTCGGAAGACTGGGGACTTCCCATTACCATGTTTCTCGGGAAAAAAAACTTGGTCCTACACCCGGAAATTTTATTCTCATCAGAAGACCTGAGAAACCGAGTAAGTCTCATATAGACAAAAATACGTGGTTTGCTTTTTCAAGTTATGATAAAACCTATAGCCATGTTTCATCCCATGTCATCTACCAACACACGGTTCCATGGTTTTTCTAGGATGTCTGCGTCACTTTCATTCATAGCCAAAGGCAATTCAATTCTAAATATTTCATTCAAAAAAAAAATATATAATCCAAAACCGTCAAGGTAGCATTTATCTATGAACCCGAGAAAATCGAAAACCAAAAACCAGGATTCTCATTTGCCTTTCGAAAAAAAAACTAAAGATAAGAGGTCCAAAAAATAGAAATATATTCAAGGAAAGTTTTTCAGCAGAGGTTTTCTCCTCTTGGGAAAGGCCTCTCTTGTACTTTGGAGAGCCTCCCTATTCAATTTCAGCTTCCTGCACAACTTCTTGAATTCCGCTTCCTGATTCTTCATCATGTCTGCGGAAGGACCTTCAACTGCTCCAGCCAACGACCTTTCAACATCAGAAAGACCTTCAGCGAACCAAGGAACGTTGAATTTGAAGCCCACGTACATGTCATGATGGAACTTCCAGCTCGAGATTACATCCTCTGAAACTGTATGACCAGTCACGTTGCACATCTCATCAATCAAAGATAAGGCTTCCACCACACTCTTCACCAACGCATGTCGACTACTGATCTTCTTAGTCGTGGAAATGTGACCATAGCTTTCCCAAATCTTGGTGTACAATGTCGGATGTTTAGCTAGCACGCTAAATCCACCAATCAACACGTAACCTGGGAAAGGGGCTAGATATGGAGGATTTAAGGTGGCACCTACAACTGAATCAGCAACCGGCAAGAGATCCCTAACTACGATTTCACCCCCACCCCCACCCCCTCCCCCCCAAAGTGCTCTCCTTCACCTGAGTCATGGAAGCGCCCTCGGGACGATGAATCTCCATGTCCAAGTCTCTAGTTGGTACGGTTTACGCAGTGGAAAGTACAGATACGTCTTTATCCTGATGGTCTTCCACTTCAAGATCATCCCAGGAACGGTTTCCTCCTAAAAAATCAAAATTTAGTTTTACTGCAATAAAAAAAAAAAGGAGGAAAGAAGAAAAACATGGAGGGGACTCACCGATTAAGTTTTAGACTGACTAGACGAAGATTCAATACTGCTATCGGAAGAATTTCTCTCACCATCAGCAGACTCAGAACTTTCATCCTTCTCGGATTCTTCATCACTATGGATAGGCTCGACAATGCCACTCTTTGTCTCGAAAAATGGTGCTTTTTGACTGCTCACAAGTTTGGAAAAGGCGTTTGTACTACTGAGACCTTGGACGGAATATAAGGACGCATTCTCAGAAAAGGAACAAAGATATAAAAGTTCCAAGCTAAAGTCAAGAGGAGATCCGTACGTACCCGCATATTGGACGAACCAAAAGTCGGCAGAATCGAGGAGTCCGACTGGAAGCCACCCGCGCGATCTTTAGATCTTCGTTCCTTCACTTGAGGACTATCCGAATTTGGAATAACGGATTTCCGCTGGGGATCCCTCAGCAGTGGATGTTCCGCTAAAACCGCAGGAGAAGGCTTATCCCGACGATTCTCTACCACATCACTCACGAATCCATATTAACAAGGAACTCATCCTTCCAAAATGTGTTGTATTTGGAGGTCTTTGATGGATTCCGTTCTGCAAGAAAATGCATACTTTTACCCGACACAAAAGTTCTAGCATCGAGAATAGTTGATAACGGGATTTCTTTAACAATCGGCAGGCAAACAAATGGGACCACTTGGTCAAAACCTAGATGTAGAGCAGCCCTATCAATATTATAAGAAATCTCTTTGCAAGCTCCTCAGAAAAAAGATGGCATGTGACCGGGTGTGCAGCTAAGCATGAACACAGTCTCTCCAACGCTCAGTCCCTCATCATCAGAAGACAAAAACATGTTCGAAGCGGGAGCAAAGGTACTAAACTGAGTTATGGACGCATGCACCGGAGCCCATGGACGAAAATTAACTGCATACGAGTTTTCAAGAAACCTAATCAGTTTTGGACCAGTTTTTCGGCGCCTATTCGACCAACGCAGTATTCTGTAGCCACCCCAAGACTCGGGAAGTATAGCCAACGGTTTCGGGCATACTTCTCGAAATGCTCCCACAACCATGCCTGGAGAAAAGCGGTATCAACATACGAATCCACCTTCATATGGCCGTTCGAGGGACGCATGTCCGAAACTATCTGATCCAGGTGTGCATACATAGAACCAAGAAACAAACCACCGATGGGGAGAACGACGCCCTTTGCCAATTTTATGACAATCTTGATAAGTTCCTGTCTTATCTCTTTCTTTCCCGAGCCGTCATCAAAAATATCCCTGGATAGCCAAAGATCCAAGAACGCCGCGAAATGAAGTACGCTATTTTTCTGTTCCGACTCCAACTCATCTGGAAACCACTGAGACACCCACCAGTCATAAAACCACTTCGTCTCGTTTTCCTTCCGAACGAATCCATTTGACTTCAAAACCAGGGTGGCGCGCATTTCTTATTTATTTGCAGATAGCCTGACGTCGAGGTTTCCAATTACAGGAAGATTTAGCAACACATCCACGCTCTCCAAAGAAATAGTCATTTAGCCCCACCTGCATACGGACGTATGGGTGTCTGGACACCATATAGAAACAAAATCGACCAATCTTGGAATGTCTTTCCTAATTTGAAGTACTGCGGAAGCCACAACAACATCAACAATCTGCGCCCTGGTCAAATTGGTCTTTATTGGCTCCTGGTCTATCATGAATCGTACCCATTTCTCAAAGGAACGCAACAGACTTGAAGGTATTTTAAATTCGATAGGAGAGGCATGATATTCTTTCCTCTGAAGGAAAAACCTTATTACGCCTCCTGGACGAACCGATCGATCCTATCCTTCACTCTCCGAACCGGTCAGTAGGATCGGCATGTATTGGGGATGGTGTAGCGCCCCCTAAGCTAGAAGCTAACTAATCTAAGAGATTAACTAAATAAGAGGCACTAAAAATCTAAAACATTTACTTAAATATTCAATTAAGAAATCTGCTACAAAATTTAACCCAAAACTAACCCCTCTCAGAAATATATATACAAAATCTTCTCTCAAATGATACATATATAATAGTCATTTGGTTTTCAAATAAAATATACAACAACGTAAACATAACAGAAGTTAATCTACTAGTGAGGTCAACCCGTGAAGCTTTCGCTGCGCAACTCTGATCTGTCACAGAAACTGAAGTGGGAATAATTAACATTTAACCTTCTAAGTAATCATATGCAAGATTTGGAAAACAATAATGTTTTTCCGAAAATATTAAATAGTGACTAAGTCACTGAAAATAATCATACATGTATATAGAACAAACTCCTTCGTCAACCAATGTACTAATATGGTTGTGAATTCCTAACCGGCAATTCACACCTATTTAGCTATGGATGCCACCAAGACCATGGTGACCAACTCTAAACAATAAAAGATGAATTCATGTAGATATAAATGTGAAGGAGCGTATCCTATATACCACAAGTGGAAATTCTCATTTCCCATAACAATTCATGTTGACGACGAAACAATACAAGTCCTTTCCACATCGTGGAAAGATTCATAGAAATAACAGAATTATCATAATGCATTTTAAATAAAATATGGAATGCAGAAATAGACAATGCAAGAGTTTGTAAAGCATAATATTTTATAAAAATAACAATAATGAATACAAAGAGTCAAATGCATTCCCACACCTTTTTGAAGATAATCCACGCCTACCTCGAGATCCACAATCCACCGGTTCATTTCTTTGAATCGAACGTTGTTATTAACGAACTGTAAATCACACAAGTACTCTCAGAGATTAGCCAAAAGGCTCATACAAGGCTTATACAAGTCTAACTAATGGTTCTAAGCCCATTAACTAAGTCTTATGAACATCTATAATTTTGTAGAAGAAGTCCAAAGACAAATCAGACCATAAGGGTCTAACTCATCAAACTAATAAAACTAGTCTTAAGCCCAAGTTACTAAACCAGTCCACCAACACAAGGCTTGATCCATTTGGGTCAACTGACAGTCAAACTTAACGGTCAGAGGGTCAATTGACGGTCCACGTCTAAAGTCAGGTCAACAGTCAAAGTTAAGGTCAAAGGTCAAGTCCATAGTCAAAGGTCAAGGTCCAGGGTTAATGGTCAAGGTCCATGGTTAATGGTCAACGAGTTAACTCAGTCAACTGAGTTGGATCTGGTCAACACCTGGTCACATAATCAACTCAGTTAGACAACTGAGTAAGACAGGGTAATTTAGTCAGACATCTGACTGGTCTGAATGGCACAAGGCCAAAACACTTTTGCAGGCCAGAACCATTGCTCAGGCCAAAGAAAGCTAATGCACAATCATTTGTGCAACATCAAAACTCTTAATTCTACAACTCTAATTCAAGTTTAATTCAAACTAACAATATATCAATTGAATCATCAAGTAGACTTCAAATTGAATTTACAAAGGTAATACAGCCTACCTGTATTTGCAGCTTTAAGCTCTTACAGCAAACCCTAACAGAAATTAACTCTAAATCATCTTCACTGCAAAACCTTACACTCGACTAACCCTCAACATCAAAGATTAACTTCAGGCTTGCAATTACCCCTACAATTTGTTCCCATAATTCAACGAACCAACCCAATTTCACTTTACATACTAAACTCAAACTCAGTTCAACACCACCATCATAACCTATAATCTTTATAACTGCAATCTCAAATACATACCACAACTCATTCATTTATCTCCCCTGCAACCCAACAACACTTCACAATAACTGAACTTCATCACACAGATAACCATCATCTTAGACCATAACATCCATCTCAACTGAGTTCATCTCAAATATATACAGCCTGCACCCTTATCCAATCTCAACTTCACTAATTCAACATCTTCAACATCAACATTATTAACATCTCAATTTCAACAATACAGAGTCCTAACCTATTTATTCGAATCCAACTCCACTTCCATAACTAAAATCACCTCCAATCATCATTACACAAACCACCAACAACAACTAATTGTTCTTCATAAATCTCAATTAAAAGAACTCCAAATATAAATCTTAACTCCATAAAATCAGAACAACTTCAATTGAACAACAAATCTATCATTCTTTAGCTATTGGAAACTCAAATATCAATCAATTCAACATATATCAAATCTGAATATCAAAACCCTAATTTGTTTCGAAATCAAAATTAAACTTATATAAACATCTCTACTTCAAATCAGATCAAAACCCATCATTAGTTGCTCAATCAGTTACTCAAATTCACATAATTAAATCTTTAATTTAAAAGAACCTTAATTACCTTTTCTCCATGTTCTGTATCAGCCACTTGAGTCAGTATCACCACCACCAACTAATATCTAATTATAATGTTCTTCACTCTCAATATGAGTTTCTTTATCGTCTTCATCCTCACCGATTTCAGTTTCATAATCAACTTTACTACTTTCTCAAGAACACAACCAAACCCTAATTTAATTTCCCTGATTCACCACCAGATTAACTTCAAAACTTCAATTAAACGAAAACACTTCATTATTTAACCATTAACAACTCAATTACTAATCGCTTTGATACAAAACCCAATCTCAATCGAAGAAACCCTAACTTCGATTCTATTTTATCCAAACCCCAGTTGTTCCACTTCACAATAAATGACCACACCTTCATCACCATCATCTATAGGCACAAAACCCCACATCGAACAGAATAGAAGAAGAATGGAGGAAGAACAGAGAAGAAAGAAGAAGAAACGGAAGAAAGAAGAAGAAAGAAAAGATAAGAAGATGTGCGATCTGGTTTTGGGAGATAAAACCAACGGGGAACACTAAACACACAACAGCAGTGATAAGGGAAGCCCGGGTCCGACCAGTGGTAGAAAGACTAATTTTCCCTTTATGTTAATTTGATGATTTCTTCTTTGTCCAATATCCGAACGACACTTTCGAGTAGTCCATTACACGTAACTTTTCGAGACCTATCTAACGACACTAGTTTCGTATCTAGATCGTTGTTAGATTAATTTCCATTAATTACCATTCGTGTTAAACTAATCGAGTCATTAGCGGCTAAATTGTCACTTGATCATTTCTTGACCGGTCTAACAGCGTTGACGAGCTTCAAGGTCACTACAGATGGTTTCTCCAAACCGTGGCCGATATCGTGAAGAACTCGTCATCTATGTTTGGCTTGGAATTACTCACATCTATATAGGCGTGATACTTGGGAGTTCGAACCAGGAAAGGATTTCCAATTTTGAGCCAAGGAAGGAAAAGAGGAAACCGGTCCCGCAAAGACCAATTTCCACATCCAAGACCACTCATGCCATGCCACGGCCCCATCACGCCATACCACGGCCCCACCGCGCCTATCCACCCATTTATTCCATTACAGCGGCCCTAGACAAGCCCTCGATCCATCACCGCGACCCCACCACTCCTAGCCGCCCCTGCACATTCCACCATGCCATTGCCGCGGCCAGGACCACGCCACATCTTGGCCCCTCTATCCAAGCCATCTACTTGCTTCGCCTTCCAAGACCACGCCCCCTTTGCCTTGGAGATGTACGACCAGACCAAGCCGGTAACTTTAATCTCAACACTCCACGGTCTGAATTCCAAGTACAACTTACGCAGGGCCGCCAACACGGGAATCCAAAACTCTTTTCACCACTCAAAAAGTTATTCGGATTCTCCTGACCATCTTTGCAATGATTTACATCTCGATTCCGTCCTCGTCTGTCACTATCATATGCTTACCTCACAACAAGGCACCTGTTCCGAGCTAAGCAGGGGACTTAATGTTGATGGTGGTTTTTAGCTTAGAGTTAAAATCATAAAACACTAAACCCTAGCAGACAGTGACGTCACAACATTTAAGTGATAAAACATTTACTAGGCGCATTTATTGAAAGCCTTTAATCTGTCTCTAAATAATTACTGGGTACCTTTTTTCAAATTAGGGTTACAACAAACAAAACCCTAATTCCCCTCTGTGCCAATGGCAAATCATGCCAGCCACACCAACCGCGCCAAAGAATGCTAACCATGCTAGCCGCACCTCTGTGCCAATAGAAAATCATGCCAGTCACACCAACTGCTCCAAAGCATGCCAACCATGCTAGCCGCACCTCTGTGCCAATGGAAAATCATGTCAGCCGCACCAACCGCGCTAAAGAATGCCATCAATGCTAGCCGCACCTTTGTGCCAATGGAAAATCATGACAGCCACACCAACCGCGCCAAAGCATGCCAGCCATGCTAGCCACACCTATGTGCCAATGGCAAATCATGTCAGCCACACCGACCGCGCCAAAGCATGCCAACCATGCTAGCCGCACCTCTGTGCCAATGGAAAATCATGTCATCCACACCGACCGCGCCAAAGCATGCCAACCATGCTAGACGCACCTCTGTGCCAATGGAAAATCATACCATCCACACCGACCGCGCCAAAGCATGCCTACCATGCTAGACGCACCTTTGTGTCAGTGACAAATCATGCCAACCATGCTAGCCGCACCTCTGTGCCAATGGAAAATCATGCCAGCCACACCAATCGCGCCAAATCATGCAATCCATGCTAGCCGCACCTCCGTGCGAATGGAAAATCATGTCAGCCATACAGACCGTGCCATGCCAAACACATCTCTCCATGGACCCCCATGTCGCGCCACCATGCGGCCTTCCCCACGCAGCTACCAGAGTAAAGGTGTGCAACAATCAACAGTTGCCCTTCAATCCCAGTTGAAAATCCTTGCCGTCTAAGGTCACCTCATGACCTTTGGCCCAAAACCCTAGCTTGGTCACGCACCTAGCCAAAGCTAGCCACGCCATACGCCCAAGGCAAACCCTTGGCCCTACATGCCAAACCAAACGCCCTTGTCTTGGCCCTAGTCACTCCATGCGCCTATGGAAAACCCTTGTCCCCACATGCCAAGCCAAAACCGCACCTAGCCCAAGCTAGCCGCGCCATGCAAACATAATCTTCCTTTGACCTAGCTATGCTAGTCACACCGCGCCATGCCAAACGCAACTCTCCATGGCCCCCCATGCCGCGCCACCATGCTGGCCTTCCCCACACGGCTACCAAAGTGAAGGATTGAAACAATCAACGGTTTCCCTTCAATTCTAGGAGAAAATACTGGCCGTCTAAGGTTACCTCACCACCTTTGGCCCAAAACCCTAGCTTGGTCACGCACCTAGACAAAGCTAGCCACGGCATGCGCCCAAGGAAAACCCTTGGCTCCACATGCCAATCCAAACGCCATTTCCTTGGCCTTAGCCATGTCATGCTCTCATGGAAAACCCTTGGCCCCACATGCCAAACCAAAACCACACCTATCCCAATCTAGTCGCTCCATGCCAAACGCAATTCTGTCTTGGCCCTAGTTATGCTAGTCCCACCACGCCAAACCAAATGCCCCCACCTTAGCCCTAGCCACGCCATACAACCATGGAAAACCCTTGGCCCCACATGTTAAGACCAAACCGCACTTATCCCAAGATAGCCGAGCCATGCCAAATGCACTTTGCCTTGGCCCTAGCTATGCTAGTCACACCGCGCCAACCTGCTGGCCTCCACTACATGGCCACCAAAACGAACGCGTGAAACAATCAACAGGAGCAAATCCTAGACATCCAAGGTTACCAGACAACACATGGTAACCTTTGGCCCGAAAACCTAAGTTTGGCCACGGCATGCCAACCTAGCCGCGCCACCACGTTGGCCTCACTACCGAAACGAAGGCGTGCAACGATCACGGTTTCCTCTCCTCTCAAGATGCAAAATCTCGACCGTCGAAGGTCACCAGGCTAGCAAGTTTCCCGAGCTTTACTTTCCAAGCCACAACAACATACTACATGTTTTCCAAAAACATTCGAGACATCAACAAAAACTGGGGGATGCTCATCAGGGTTTTGGTTTGGTGGTCTATAGTGTGCGACATAAACAAATGCATGTTTCAATATAGTGCAATAAGAATAAGACGGTTAGTAAATGCAAGAATCAACGGTGAAACGCTCTTTCATTATGGGACATCAATTCCATCCAATCCCATCAATACCAGGCGTTACCACCCCTTCCCATTTAACTCATCCGTTTTCTTTTCTTATGAGGCCAGAGTACGTTTCTTTCCTTGACTTTTATAAATAGGCTTACTTATTTCCACCAGAACAACAAGTTCTTGGTCAGGGGAAAACACCACACTCAGAAAGGAAACTCTTGCTAGCTTTCTCAAAGCTCTCACCTTCTGATACAAATCAAGTCCTACTCTTCCAGAATTATTATGGATTCAACACTCTCTTCGCTTCCCTCCCTAAACCAACATTTCTCATCCACTTTGTGACCGAAGCAAGTTTGGAACGGCCATTTCTTGGTTTAGGCCGGACATTTACATATTTATCTCTCGAATCTAAAGTACTCCCTTGCAGTACATTGTTTAGGGTTTAAATTATTTCTCACCTTCACACCCACAATTACCAAAATCAGCAGAAACTATTTTCACCCATAAACACAACCGTAAACACATTTCATTTAATGATCTTAGGGATCATACTTGTGCTAATTAATCACAAGGGTTGAGAGCTTGCTCATAAAAATCCTATTGAGTAAGATGTGTTAATAGTCAAGTATACTTTTGGAAAAATTACTTCATGTTTAGTTGAGCTATTTTTTTTATTGGCCATAGCTAAACTATTTTATGCATACAACTTTTATTAAGTATTGGTTGTGTCTGAAGATATTTTTAGTTTTATTTTTATTTTATTTTTGAAGAATCTTTCGTTGCAACTAAGTTGCCTACCACTCTTGTGCTCTAAATTGTTTCTCCATGGAGATGTAAAATTTATTGAGCCAAAATTTTGTGAAAGTTTTCGCGTAGCAAAAATTATGTCATGTAGTAAAAGTACGACCCTTTGTTTTTTTGTTTTTTTTTTTTGGGTCAAGTTGTGTTCGTATGGGTACATGTGTTACTGTCACGAATCAATTTTCAAAATCCTAAAAGTTACCTTCCCTAAGAAAACATTTAAATACCAAACCTTTTGAGTCACATACTCATACTCTGGGTTATTTTGTGTTTTGTCAAGAATGTCTTCATCTTGTAGCTCTAGTAATTTTTCAAGAGGTTTTCTTGATAAAGGTATTGGTTTCTAGTCCATATGGAGGAAGAAGAACCCTAGTAGAAGATGATTGTCCTAATGCCTCATGCTACTTACCTATTCACATCAGTATATTGAGAATGAGGATATGGTTTATGCTGAAGTGGTTCATGATTTTCTTAAATACTTTGAGGAAGCAAAACTGCAACTCGTTGGTACTATGAAGAGTCTTGATGTGTTAAGAACTGAGTTGAAAAAGGGTAATTATGTCCTTGTTCTCATGATGACACATGTTAAAGAACTTATGAATGAGGATATCTTCTTTAAAGAAGCAGTGGATGTTGTAAATCACAAGCTCAAAGATCTCAAGGCTCGTGAGGATTCCGAAAATACTATTTGATTTTAGTTCATATTTGGTTTTGGTGATTTAGGATTATTTTTTTTGTTTCTTAGCTTGTCGATTTCTGTTTGTCTAGAAAACTTCTAATGAGAATTTATTCTTGTGTTTTAAGAAGGATAACTAGGGTTTGGAAAAACAATTATTGTGAGTACAAATAGTTATTTCCAACTATTTTCATCTTGCAATCATACACCAAATTTAGTGATTAGCAACGGTAACTGGCAGTTGCAAAGTGGGGTCGCAACAGTTCAGCTATATTACGAAAGTCGATGGTGCAGTTTTTAGCAACGGCTACATCGCCGTTGCAAATTTTTGGTTGCAACAGTTTTGGAACTGTTGCGAATTAAATGGTCGCAACAGTTTTTAACTGTTGCGAATTAAATGGTCGTAACAGTTACTTTCCGTTGCGAAATTTGGTCTTCGCAACAGCTTACTGCTGTTGCGAATTTTTTTGCAACATAAAAAAAACCTGGTTTTGACTTTGACCTGGTCAAAACCACCAATTCCCCAGTAAAAAAAAATCAGCTTCTCCAGTTCATTTGAAAATCAAAATTAAGTTCCCTGCATTCTGAAAAACTAGCACCATAATCAAAATTAATTTCCCTGCATACTGAAAAACTAGCACCATACAATCATTTCATAAAATACAGTTCTTTTAGAAGTGAGAACGTACACATTAAAATTGGCACATTACAAATGTGAATGTGCACATCAGATTGGCATTTCTATGACTAACCAAACAAGAGAACATACCCAACACTTATAGTGTTTTTTTAAAGCTTGTCACTTACATAGCCGTTCCACGTTTTCATATCAATCATTATTCAGTTATGCTACAACCAACTTATACTAGTTCATCTCACATAATACAAAGATCTAGTATGAAAGCTGCTAAGACATAGATGCAACTGAAAGCAAAGATCTCAGTAACGCCTTACCAGTTGGATTTTAGTGTTCGTAAAAGAGGAGATAGCGCCACTGTGAGAAAACGTCTACAAGAAGAACTTTCCCAAAAGTAGGATAAAAGAAGGATTTCCCACAGCTTCCTACCCCACCTTTTTGAAATGTAAACATCAATATTCTACAAAGCACGAGCCCGAAAAATAAAATAGACTCGCTAAAAAAGAAAGTAGCACTAGTAGAATTATTGCTTTCGATCACGGTTGAGCTTGTCACGGTGATATTTGTTAACGGGACTAAATCATGTTTTGGTTCCGGTATTTCTCAAATACCGTGGCTACATTTTCAGTGGGTCTGCGAATAACTGTTTTGGTTATCACGGGACACGGTGTTTGAATTGACGCGTGTCTAAAAGGCTTAAATAACTATCGTACGCTCGCAGTTTTCGACACGACCAGGGCTTGCTCCGTGTCTACAACTTTTGTTGGGTTCCACGATCTCAAACTCCTGCTTTTGTTATCTTTGGCTCGATCACTACTCCACCTCTTTTCAGTTTCTTCACACTTTCTTTTCTTCTCAACTTCTCCATTTTCTTTACCATCCATAAAACCACCAAGACTAAAATCCTAATAAATTCCTCATCTATCTAATTCTCAGACTCTAATTTTGTTGAAAAAGATGGTTTATTTTTTGGATTTTGGATCGAATAATTTTGAGAATGATTTGTCGTCTTGTAATTTTTTTTTTTATTAGGGTTTGTTAAGTCTACAAGTAGTGTGGTATTTAAATGTTGACGGAGCTCCCTACTGGAATCAGATAGTTGATTATTGTCGCTATCATATTTCAACAACAGTAAGTAAAATGATCTACTTCATCTGTTATGGGTTCTCAATTTTGTCTTTTTTTGCTTGTTATTGTGATTTTTTTTTTTTAATTATCAGTTTAGCATCTCTAGTTTTATATTGACTAGTGGATTGCCCGTGCCATAATGGCACGGGGTGTAAGGGGTACCGGTGATACGTCACGGCATTGTGGTCATTTTGATGGCATGTGTAGGCTGCGCAGAAAAAATCGAGAATAGAATGCATGACATTTTTCATAATTTAAGTATTACAAACATTCTAAAGCTATTAGCCTCTTGCAACAATTAAAGTACACTAAAAGAAAAAAAATTAGCCTTCCATTTTACAACAATTAGCCTTCTATCATCTCCTACTCGCATGAAGCCTTCCATCATTTCCTACTCGAATGAAATTTTACACATGAACTGTATACTTATTTGTTGCTACAGAAAATCAGTTAAATATAAAAAAAAAAAAAAAAAAAGTGCATCTGTCACGTGCAAGACACACATTATGTGACTGGTTAGAGACAATACGCCACACTATGTGTCTACTGTCTACTCTCTACAGTCACATGAGACAATTTAGTTCCGCCAAACAGGAGGATTTTTTGTTTTGTTTTGTTGGGACGCGTGGTTAAGGACCGTGGTTCATTTTGCATCTGTAATTTCAGAAGTAAATGAAAATGTAACTTCCTCCGTTATCTTCTTTCTCAGAGCAGCCGGTTGACCTTGATTGTCTTAATTTGGTATTATGATCGAAGAAATTTGGCATCTCAAAAATAGCCATTTATTAGTAGCTTAGAAGGCAGAGAATGAAGTTGAATCCGAAGATGTAATTGAAATCGGATATGAGTTGTTTCGATTGAAATCTATGAAAGTTAGAGGATGAAATCAAAGTTATGGTAGTGTCAGTGGTGGTGACAGTGATGAAATCGACGGGGAAGGAAGATGGCAGGGAGAGTTTAGAAGAGTTGCTGTTACGATTAGATTAGGGCACAAAATTGATGGGGAAAAATTGGGCGAACAACAACAATTCGAAGAAGAAGAGAGCAAATAATTGATGAAGGTGTTTTTCTGTAATGGAGGAGATGGTGTTGCTGGTGGTGGTTTGTGTGGGAGAAGATAAAACTGAAGGAGGTCTATCTGTAATGGTGGTGATGATGTGTCGCTGGCTTTGGTGATGATGGTGTTGCAGGTGTAACTGCTGCATGGTGCAGTATTGGGTTTGGCTTTCCATCATCAATTTTCCTCCTCTTCTCTCATTGTATTTTCTTCCAACATTAATAAATTCTTTGTTGTATTGATCAAAAAAATAAAATAAAAAAATCATTGATTTTATAAAGAAAAAACAGAGGATACCTATTAATCCCTAGAGTTCTCGAAATCCACCAAAATCTGACGATTAGGCAGAGGTGGAGGTGGTGGTTGTGGTGGTGATCATGACGTTGGTGGTGAAGGACTAAATCATGTTAATGGTGAAAGAATGAATGCTGGTGATGGTGGTAACAGTGGCAGTACTAATTACGGTGGTGGGGGTGCTGATTACGGTGGCGGTTTGTTATTGTTTCAGTCAAACAATCTTACACAAAATATGAAATGGCGGAGGTGGAGGTGGTTGGTAGAAATATTCTCGGTGGTGCTGGCAAAGTTGGTGCCTCAGTGACAGTGATAACGATAGTATTGTGTTGGCAAAGGTGGTGCCGTCGGTGACAGTGATGACAATGGTCGGTGAGTGACAGTGATAACGATAGTGTTGTGTTGGCAAAGGTGGTGCCGTCGGTGACAGTGATGACAATGGTCGCCGGTGAAAAGAAACAGATAAGAGGACTATATAAAGGAAATGATTTAAAGTATAAGGGTATTTTGGTCCAGAAAAGAGACCAACCATGGACACCAAACAAATCATTTTGTGTTATATTATAGATTTTGATTTCTCTTCTAGATTCAATTCATTCCATATGGGTAGATTTTATTTTGGGATAGTTTACCATACTAAGAAAGTTCAGTCAAATTAAATTTGTGAATTTCGTGAATCTGAGACTTAATACAAAGTTATTCTGTTGTCATATATATGGCCTGATTGGTGCTGTTGCTGGTGATGTTTTGCAGATAGAGATGGTTGAATGCTCTAACAGTTCAGGTTCAGTTGTTCCTTTATGTGTAGCTGCTCAAAGTGATCTTCTTGTAAGCCAAAATTCGTAGTATTATACCCTGCTCAATGAATTATTTATCCCTAAATTTTATGTTGATACCACTTGGATATGGTATAGTATATACCCAAGGGGCTGAGGAATTAATATTGAAGGTGGAAT